>VWZS01002971.1:392900-735141 GCA_013397075.1 Rhabdornis inornatus | reverse complement strand
CCGTGTCCCCCGTCCCTGCCCGGTGAGTGCCCCCCGTGCCCCCCGTCCCTGCCCGGTGAGTGCCCTCCGTGTCCCCGCTCCCTGCCCGGTGAGTGCCCTCCGCTCCTTCCCCTGCCCCGTGAGTGCTCTTAGTCCCTGCTCTGCTCGCCCCAGCCCCGGACAGCGGCTCCCCCCGCAGCTGCCCCCGGTCCCGGCTCTCCCCTCCCTCCCGGTGCCGGTGCCGCCGGTGCCGGGGCGGTCGCTGCTCGCAGAGCGCTCGGGCTCCGCGAGTGCTGCCAGTGCCGCTTTCCCGGCGATTCCCGCTGCCCTGGGAGCGGGGTGTGAACGGGGTGTGCTGCGGGTGAAGCCGCCTTCGGTCCCCGCGGAACAAGCCCAGGGATTCTCCCGCCGCCGCCTCCTGCCAAGTTGAAGGCTGCGATGTTTGCTCGCAGTCTCGTTCCTGCAGGGTCTCTCTTCTGCTCAGGATACTGTCACTGCAAGGGGAAATCTCGCTCTCCGTCCCCACGGATTTTTCCTAGCCCTCTTTTCCACGCTTTTGCATGCATTAGTGATGCGGGCTCCTTGGTGCGGTTCTTCACCGCACGCTGCGGATCGCAGAGGGGCGGTGTAAAAACAACCCAGCTGAGCTGTCTGCTGCCGCTGGCACAGATCTGGCTGATGTCTCTGTGTCCCGGCTTAGCGGGAAGCTCCCCCTTTGCTATTTTCTGGGACCCCTCTTGCTGTGGCAGGTTGTGCCCCTGGCTGGGGCAGGGAGGAGCTGCTGGTGCCGAGGGCACACAATCAGCGCATGTGGCTGATGCTCCTTTATGCCCGCTGTCTGTTCTTCCCTGCCCATCCTTTCCTTCTGCCCCACCTACGTGAGTCCCACCAGCTGGAGACCCCTCAGCTATTGCCCACACCCTTCCTTGCATGACTTGCTCCTTCAATTCACTGCCTCCAGTTTTTGATATATTGACTCCTCTGCTTTGAGAGGCAGTGAATTCTGCTGCTCTTCCCAGTTGCTTTCCACTGTTTGCCACCTTCTCCTTTCTTTCTGGTGGCAGCATCTGGGGACCCCATCGCTGCTGCTGGAGCTGTGTGCACCTGAGAGCCAGGAAGGCACTGCTGTTCTAACACTGGCTCTTTGCCTTGTTTCCCACTGCCAAACCCCATTAGGAGTTAAAACCAAGTGAACACTTTCTGCAGTTGGCAGCTGCTGCAGTACCTACAGGCATATTTTGTGATTGGGGGAAAGGAAAAAAAAAAGAGCAGGATGAATGCTATAATTGTAAATGGGAGAAGTGCTGGCTGAAATTTCCATTTGGAAAGTGATCCCCACCATAAAAAGTGGCTGACTATTGAAGTAGCTGCTTTCTGCTGATACTTGTGCACTGCTTCTTGCTTTAGGAGGCACTTTTTGTACCTGCATGGGGTGTTGCTTCTACAATTCTTCCTTTTAGCCAGTTACTGGAAATCTTCCTGTTTCTGTGTTTCAGTTTTCTTCTGCTGTGTGAAAAACTTGTACTGATGTCTTCTGCTGCCTGTAACTTTTCTTCCTCTTCTGTCTACACTTCATCTCCAGGACTTCTTCCTGTTGGTGTTTCCCTTTCTCTCCATTTCCTCTTCTCTGAAGTTTCCACCTGGATATTTTGCTTCAGTTTGCTGTGCTTTGAGATGGCTGGCCAGGTGATTGGGCAATGCTGCTCCCCAGATACTATTCTTGTATTAAAAATATATATTTTAAGATTATACGTCTGTTTAATGGTAAGTCAGTCTTTTAACTTCTTGGTGGTGACTTTGAAAGTACATTTCAATCAAGTCCCCTTGTTATTTTAAAAATCTTTGGGCTTCCTGCAGGTGATGCATGGATGTGATTAAGAACTCTTTTGATGACTGTTTTTTGTTAATCAGGAAGATTAACAATCTCTGAATCTCTGTGAAACTATTAGCTGAATTTCACAGAGCATCTAGCCCGTAGGAGATTGTTTCGGATGCATTTATAAATGTGCACAAAAGCTTACCATGGCCTTATCTGAATTGCATACAAGTCTCTATATGCAGGTAGAATATGACACAAATTGAAGTACAGATGCTGTCTCTGTGTGTTTCTGTCCTGACACACAAAACCACACAATATTCTTGTGGGCACCACAGAGAGGTTCTCAGCCTCGTCATCTCCTCAGGGATGTGTTCAGGAGACATGCCCTGTTCTCCTCCTGCTGACATCCCTCCTGAGCCTGCTGTCTTTTCACAGATGTGGACGAGTGTGCCCTGGGGCTGGATGACTGCCACCCAGATGCTATTTGTCAAAACACCCCGAAGCTGTACAAGTGCATGTGCAAAGTGGGTTACACTGGAGAAGGGAAGAAATGTGAAGGTAAAGGGACCAGAGCACTGAGTTCTGTCTGTGTCAGCATGGAGCATGTCTAAGAAAAGACACTAAAAAAAACGAAGGGTGATTTTTAAAGTAGCGATTGTTTCGTCACCCAATTTACTTCTTGTTTACAAAATCAAAGGCAAACCGTGCATGGATTTTCACCTGTTCATTTCACTCAGCCTGATAATGAGTTTGTTGTTTAACCAGCAGCCTTAAAAAATAAAGGTAAAGCTGCAAGGATGTTTCAGGGTGCTTTCTCAGCCATCAGAAACATTCAGTAAGAAATGCATTAAATACAGTGTATTTGCAAGACAATGACGATTTTGGACAGCAGTTGCTGCTCACATTTAGGCAGTCACATCCCTGTCTGTAACACTCAGGCAAGCATCCATCATATTGACTTCAGCTTTATTCCTTAGACATTGATGAATGTGACAACGACTTCAATGGGGGCTGTGTCCACGAGTGTTTCAACATTCCAGGGAATTACCGCTGCACTTGCTACGATGGCTTTATGCTGGCTCACGATGGCCACAACTGCCTGGGTAAGGAGTTGAGCAGTGTGAGTGGTGATGGGGGCACAGCCCTGCAGCTGCACCCGCGGGAACACGTGGCAATGTCTTGGGCTCAGTTCAGAGAGAGAATGCTGCTTGTGACACTAAGGATTTTCAGGTGCTGAGGTACCATCCCAGTGTGGTTCTTTCCCCCTCTGTAAATGAGGATAACTGTGCTATATTGCTGTGGAGTGCTTTGGTTTTAAGTGTGCCAAATGTCATTTATTATTGCGCTAAATGAGTTTATATAAAGGAACGTGTGCTATCATTGTCCTGTCTGTTCCACAGTTAGCTTAGGATCAGTTGTCAGGTGTGTTTCCAGGTTTAGGGATCTTCTCTCTCAAGTGTATCTGGGATGTGGGGGCTTCTCACTCTGAGTAGTCCCAAAAGGAAAGGATGATTTGGAGTGTGCAGTAGCTGTGTATGAAGGAGGCCATTGAGGAGCAGAGGGACTGAGCCTCGAGCTGGTGAAGCTGTCCTGCTTGCTGCACCCCAGCTGGGCACCTGTGTGGCTCAGCCCTGTGCTACCTGTGCCAGTTGCTGTTTTAGAGCTGGCTCAGGTTTTCTCTAGTGCTGCACTCCATGTGGATGTGCCCAGACACACCTCCACATCCATGTCAGAGAGAACCTTGCTCTCACTGCATAATTGAAGTTGGTTTGGCTGGGTATTTCCCACTAGTGTGTGGCACATCAAGTTGGGGTCAGACCATCCCCAGGCTGTATCTTCTGCTGGGGCAAATCAGAAAACTCTGGGGTATTCAGTGGGATTGTGTTTGGTTTTACCTGCTGGGAACCTGTTTTGTGCCCAGCTTTCCACAGCATGAGTGGAGGAGAAGGTGAACTCACCAGGTTCCAAATATTTAAACAAAGTAGAGACGGAAACAAAATATCTGCGGATACTTTAAAATAACAGAACATCCATCTTATTTTTGCCTTTGTGTAAACACAGAGTGGAGTTCAGTTGAGGTTACCATGAAGGGCTGGATGTGAAGGAGCACACTGCCTCTGACAATGGCACCCAAAGGCACGTGTGTATTCCCTTTGTACCCAGGGCACACTTCAGCTGACTCATTTTATGACCAGTGACATAACTTAGACCAAAATCTACCACCTGCTATGTCACTGGGAAGCTGCTCAGTATTGCATGGCAGACCTATAAAATAAAATAAACCAAAATGTCGTTGACATACAATGAGGTTTTTACCACTGATGTGCCAATTTTGAGTTGTGATGTAAATGTTAAATAAATATTTTGGCGTGCAGCAAATTGGATCACATCTTCTCTTAATCTGTTTATTTACTTTGTTCACGCCAGGGTTGCCCTCCTCTCACCCTTATTTTTGAAGATCTCGGCTGTGTGCCTGGGTTTAAGCCAAATAGACAATTACTTGTTGGAAAGAGATGATTTTTTTGAAAGCTTTCCAAGGTCTGTAAGACAGAAACATCTGCTGGAGTTCAAATCTGCAGCACTAAAGGCTCGTGGTGGCTGTTTATTCATGATTGTTTGCACATTCACATCACCGTAGAACTCTAAAATACTCAGCTTCTTTGTGATGGAGATATGTCAGCCGCTCTTTTTCTCCAGCAGGTCACATTCCTTTGCATCCAATTGGCTTACTCACTGCCTTCAGTGGACATTAAATCTGTTGTAATACTATGTTATGCTTCTTACTAAAAGCCTCTCTTTCTCCTTTTTTTAAAAAGACAGCTGTTTTCTGACAGAAATGCTACAATGTTAAATTAAAAACATTGTACTATTGGCCAGGAACAATGAACAGAACAGGGAGCAGATATGATGTTACAGATGAATTTGCAAATGAGACCAGTGCTTTGCCTCAGCAAGGTTTTGTCCTGTTTTTAAGGGACTGAGTGTGTTTTAGTTCCCATTAAAATTTCTGAAAATTAGGCTGGGGAAAGTATTTGGCAGTCATGGTTACAAAAAACCTGTGCTTATTAAGGGGTAAAATTCCAAAGAATTGGATATTGGGATGGGCGTCCTGTTGTTCAGAGGCTTAACCAAAGTTTTTCTACTCTTTGGTTCTCTTGGTTATCTTGCAAGCAGAGCCCTCCTGTGTTCTCTGGTGCTGTTGAGACTCTGAATGTTGCAAAATCAAGATTAAAACTGCTTCCAGAACTTCTGCTCTTGTGCTTGGCTTCAGTCAGTCAACACAGCAGCAGCTCTGATGATGAGTGATGATGTCCTAGACTTGAGGGAGGAGGATGATAAATCAAACCAAGCACCAGAACAGATGTGGTGTGTGAATTCTATCTAGGGTGAAAGTAAAGAGCAGGGGATAGGTTTTCAGCTGAATTTATTTTGACGTTTGTATTTTTCTTGTTCCACCTTTGCTTCAGGAGGTGGAGCTTTCTGGGAAAACACCTTTTATAGCTTGGATGGGTTTGGTACCAAAGGGTTGTTGTGCCATTGAGCCAGCCAGAGCCACTTGTTGTTGCTGAGCTGGATGTGCCAGAGCTGTGGAGTGGAGCTGCACTGAGGGGCAGGGAATGTTCCCATGGGTGGGGGATCCTGATCTGGCTCTGCCAAAGCTGCTCTGCCTCAGCTGGAGCCATCAGCTCTGCTGGGTTGGGTTGGGGTGGGTTGGCCAGCACTTCCTGGGAGCCCTGTGGCTGCTCAGGCAGGCTGCAAAGATGGGAAAATAGGAAAGATGAGGAAAGATGGGAAGAGCAGCAGCAGAAATGCACTTTGCCAAGGGTGACAGCAGCCACAGGATAACCTGGGGTGTCTCAGCTGCCTGGCTGCTTCCAACCCCAGCTGATGCCTGTCTGTACCATGCAGTGGTGTGAGCACAAAGCTGATCTCTGTCCTTTCCCCTCTGTCTCTCTCAGACACAGATGAGTGCATGTTCAACAACGGTGGCTGCCAGCACGTTTGTGTCAACACTGTGGGGAGCTACGAGTGCCTCTGCAAGGAGGGATTCTTCCTCAGTGACAACCAGCACACCTGCATCCACCGCTCCGAAGGTACCACCCCCCCAGGACACGGGCAGCAGCTCTGGCCAGGGAGGAGAAGGCTCTAAACCACCTCCAAAACTGCTTTTAGGTTGATGTTTTCAAGGCTGTGAAGGTCTTGAAGTCCTCGCTGCTTTTGAAAGGAGCAGTGTGTCAGGATCTTCTGAGTGGCTTTGAAGATGCTGCATCCCTTCCTCCTCTCTGATCCCAGCAGTGCTGTGCTTGTTGGAGGCTGTGCTGCTCTATTCCCAGCGTCCTTGGTGCTGTGTTGTGCAGCTAAACTGTGTCCTAATCCAAGGAAAGACAACAAATGGAAGTTCTGGGCATTTTCACTGGCTTTAGTTACAGGGTGATACCTGCACTGCCTTCAGATACCTCTGAGATTCCCTGTACAGTGTTTAGGTTTCAGCTAGGAGATTTATTGTTTGTCAGCCCCAAAGGTATTCAAATCTTGTGCTTTGTTTTGAGTGAAACCTTTGTGAAGGGACCTTTGAGAGATCAGAGTCTTGGATATCTAATTAGACATCAGATGGAACAAAATTATTTTGGATGCCCTTCGGGCATGCTTTAAAGTGGTTGCTCAGATCAGGGAGTTGTCCATTGAACTGTACAGCAAAAATCTTAGTAAGAAGCCCTTAAAGCTGCAAGGCTTTCTTTAATCTATGGCTTATTGTTGGCATAACTAGAAGAGGAATCTGAGCATGAATAAACAAATCTCACTTTAAAAATCCCCAAAGTGAAGAGATCAACATTTGTAGACATATATGGCCATCCACAGATGAGGGTGCTGAGGTGGCTGTCATCTGCCAGAGCTGGATTGATCTTTTGTTTGGATGAAGAATTTGTGTTGTCAGCTCCCTGGCCCTGGGTGGCTCCTCAGGCCACGGCTCAGGTTGCCCCTGCAGGGGCTGGGCCAGGAGTGGGGACAGGCAGGAGGACAAGGCATAGCAGGGTTGTGGGTTTGTGTGCATCCATGGAGGAGCGCTCCAAGGACAGAAATTGGTTGCTTGAACTCCTTGTCTTGTCTGATGCAAGGAGAGGAAAAACTTCTAACTCTTTTTTTCATACTTGCTGCTCCTTGAGTACCTTCTGCTCTCTTGAACTGACAGCAGCAGCATTCTCTGTCATTAATGTTTGCTCCCTTATTTGCACCTTTGGAATTCTGTCTCTTTTCTTAAAGGCACATTTAATTTCTCTCAACTTTTTTTCCCCAAAATTATAAAAAAATTATGTTTTTTCATAATACCAAACATCCACTAAACATAGGTATTTTTCTTTGAAAAGGAAAACAAAGAGGACAAAAAAGATGGATTTTTTTTTCCTATAAAAACTGTCTAATTAAATACATCTTTATCAAAACCAGTATGAAGGAAAAACCTCAGCACACTGTTTTGCCTGATACATTTTTTTTCTTTTTGGTAAAACATTGAAGTGTTTGTTTTGCTTTCTTTAAAAGCCATCTTTTCAGGTTTTCATGCTGTGACTGTTTCCCTTCTACCCCCTTCATTACTGTAAAGTGCTGCTTGGGATTCCCCACCATTTTTTTAACCTTTTTTTTTTTTTTTTTGTCTTGGGTGGGCATGTCAGTTGTAAGCCAAATCTCATTTCTTTATCTTTCCCCTCACTTTGTTCTCTGCTTTTCTGCTCATTTCTGGGACTTCTGTTCTCTGCCTTGTGTATGCATTACTTTATTGGTTCTGAGACCTCACAGTGTTGATCAAAGATTTTGGCTCCTGCTGCCTACACCATCTATTCAGTTGTGCTTCTTGTCTGTAAAATGAGGGAATATTTCCTTCCCTGTCTCCCAGCCCCATCAAAATTCTTCATATTAATGCCTGAGAGACATTCCCTGTGGTCTGCAATATTGGCCTCTAAATACACAGAAGCAGAGTGAGCTGGAGTTTAAACCACAGGAACTGGAGGTGTCCTGGGAAGCTGGCTACAATCCTATATTTTTTTCCTTGTTTGCCTGAAGGATGAGCTTCTTCATCTGTGTGGCAGAACAAATTACCTTGGGAGGCTGTTGAAGTGGCTGGCAGGGCAGCCATGGATGTGCACCTTGTTTCTGGGTTCAGCTTGCTCCATACTAGGGAATAAAAAAACTTGAAGGAAAACAGAGTTTTTTTGGTCATTGAATACGTAGTGCATCTTTGTGGCTGCTATTGCTCTGGATGGCAAATCTTGCTGCTCTCCCTTGTGGTATTTCACAGTCATAGCTCTGTGCTTGTTGGGCTGAATTGATGGGAAGGAACAGGATCTGTGGGATGAAAGCTGCTTTTTGAACCTCTGTGGGCTTGTACACAGGCACCATCTCAGCTGTCACTCTTGGAGCCCTGACTGAGGAGAACAGGGATAGCTAGAGAGCTTTTGGGGAAAACACAAGGATGTAGAAAGCATGATGAAAGATTAAAGCAGTCCTGGGATATTTTCTGCTGGCTGTGCTGATGCTCCTCACCGTTTTTCTGTTCTCTCAGAATGTCTGGCAGCTCTTTGTCCCATTGCATCCTCTCTATGTCCTACAGAATGCCTGCTTGAATGTGCCCTGAATGGAGTCTTAATGCCCTTAGCAGATTGGGAATGTTGTCCTGATGCCTACTGTGCAACAAAAATCAAGATTTAAATCAAGATCATAGGTGTAAGAGATTAATTTGGTGTGATCTGATAGAGAAATGCTGTGCTGGCTTGTTTTGCCAGTGACAGGAGTGCTCAGGTTTCAGATGTGCTGGGTAACTGCAAGAAGTTCCAGTGATCAGAAAGGTCTCACCTGGCTCAGGATCTGCTCAAGCAAGGCACTGGATTCACCTCTCTTGGCTGAGTGGGACAATCCAGAGCCATTCATCCCAAGGCATTTGTGGGTCCCTAGGGCAGGGTTTCCTACAAGAAAAATTGTGTGTGGGGAGATTTGACCAAAATGTACTCGGGATTTGTTTCTGGACCACAGTCTGTCATTGCAACAGCACTGGAACAATGAGACCTGGGAGACTTTGTGTCCACCGAGGAGTTTGCAGCCACACAGCATTTATGGCTTTACAGACATCTCTTTAATACAGCCTTGTGAAATAGGGCTGAGAGAGATCTACTAGCTTTGGAAACAAGCAGCAATCCCAAAGTAAATGCTGGAATGTGTGGATGTGGGTATCTTCTATGAAGCTGCCTTTTGGGTTGGCTAGATTTTGGTGGAGTACCTCGTTACACAATGGATACTTTGTTATTGAAATGCATCCTGGTCTGGAAAGCAAAGTTTAACTTTCTGTGGAGACCTGATTGAATTCTGCTCACTCAGAATGGAGCAGTCCCAAACGGAGCATATAAACCATTTGTTTGGTGTCAGTGAACTTTACCAAAGTACCTGCTTGAACAGTTTCCCCTTTGGTGGCTCAATAGAGACAAAAGAATAACTTTGTTAACAGAAACTAAGCTGCTAATGCTCTTAATGCTCTCTAACCTCTCTGAGCTAACAGACCAAACCATACTGCATGCTTAAGAGCAGAACTTTCACAAAAACACCAGCCCTAATGAGGCTAATTCGTGGCCTCATAGGTTGTCTCCTTCCTTGGCTGACACAATAATGGGTGACAGTTTTCCTGTGGGCTCCTTGGGCTGTGTCTGTGTGCTGCAGGGTTTGAAGTCTCATTGTCTTGTTGGACTTTTGGAGAGTCCTCACTGTGGGAAAGGAATCAAAAAGCCACTAGAGCAGAATAATCTGGGCTCTGCAATGTCCATTCTTTTGTTGCTTAAAGCTGTCTTAATACAGAAGGAGTCCTGTAGCTGGTGCTCCAGGGGGCAGGAATAGCAGTGTGCAACAGGGACCTAATTGAAGTGGAGTGGAATAATGGTGATGAGCTGACCTCTGCCTCACAATGCAATGGGTTTCCTTCACTTAGTAATAAGGCTGAAAAAAGGGCTGTGTAAGTTTAAAAAAAATATAGGGTGTGGAATTGATCACACAATCCCTTTTCTGCAGCAGGGTCACCCTTTTTCTTCTCCTGGTTGTGTCTGCTCAGCTCCAGAGAAGTTCCCTGGGGTGGTGTGGGATAAGCCCTTGCAGCCAAAGTATGCTCCACTTTGTCTTCACAAATGGAATGTTCTCACTGAGAAAAAAGAGCATTTTGATGTAACTCGTCCTTTTAAAGCCAAATATGCCAAGGCAGAGAATTTGATGGTAAAGGTGTGCTCTCTGTACACCCAAGGAGAGCTTTCAGATGTCTTTTCTTTCCTGGGTTGTAGCACTGTGGAGGACTTAATCAAAAACCTGCAGTATTCTGTTAAAAAAAACCCTATTTGTTTAATTTGGTCTAATGATTCCATTGGGTAACTCAGCCAGCTGCTGGGGGTTTTTGTGTTGTGTGTGTGCAGACTGTACCACCTTCTCACCAATACCAAAGACACTGAACCATGGAGCAAGGGGAAAGAAGCTTTTGCAGTAATTTTAGGAACTATTCCCCCCTGTTTAATTGACTTTACATTTATGCAAAGGCCAGGAAAGACACTCTGGTAATCAAGTGCTGTGTATGAACTGGCAGAGAGAAAAATGGCAGAATGTTTTTGGAGGTGTAGCAAAATAAATCCAGTCATTAGTGTCACACTGGTTCTTCCTTTGGTTAAAGAAGGCACTGTCACTAAATTCTGTCTAGCTAGGAAAGTGTGTAGAAATGCAGAGCACTGTGATAATACCCAGTGAGATTATCTTGGCTGGTATGTACTTAAATCAGAAAAAAAGGTAAACAAGATGGTTAACAATAAAAAGAATTGATGTACAGCATGTGTGCAATCTGCACATTGGCCTGGTCTCTACTTGGTCACTGCTGAGATAGGTTATGACTCTGAGAATCTGCTTTGTAAGCCAGGAATTGAAATTGGGATGACCCTTGTGACTGCTGTTCTAAACATTCCTGTATCTGCTGGCTGCTCTTTTAAGCAGAGAAATAAGAACTTCACTTTAGACTTGGACCTTGCCAGGACATGACCACTTCCATGAAAGAAATGAGGGGGTTTTAGGAACACCTAAAAGTATAAAGGGAGAGTGTTGGATGGGAATTCAGGTGTTGGACAATTCTGTGGATGCTGCTCTTTGACCTTGCACAGAAAAGATCACAGAACGAGAAACCTTGGGGCCATTGACTTTGCAGGACTGGACTTGCTGCCTTTCCTCTCTGTAAGCTGAAACTTCCTGTCCCAACTCTGCAGAGTCTTCCAGAGTTAGGGGCTCAGTCTGTGTATTGAACTGACTTTGTTGCCTGCACACAGAGCTGCTGAGGATGCTGATGCTCTTGCACCTTTCCTGTTTTACAGAAGGCATGAGCTGCATGAACAAAGATCATGGCTGTGCCCACATCTGCAGAGAAACACCCAAAGGAGGAGTTGCCTGTGAATGCCGACCAGGATTTGAGCTGTCCAAGAACCAGAGGAGCTGCATTTGTAGGCAACATTCTGCATGTGCTTATGGTTTCCCAAAGTGAACAAATAGTGTTCTGTTTGCAGTGAAATGGGGCTTGGTGTATTTTAGCTGATGTGGGATGACACACCTGAACTGTGTGTGTTTGAATTAAACCAGGATTGATGTCTTTTCTGGACACAGTCACACAGGTCTGTTAATTGCTGTAGTGTCTGTAGTTTGGGAGTTGTGCATCACTCAGAACAATGGGAAGCTCAGCTCCATGAGAGAGCTGTGCAGTGTTTCAGTCTCTCAGAGCCCCTCAGGATGGAGACATGTCAGGAAGGGGTGTTGGATGCTCAGATGGAACTGCACACTGTCCTTCAGAGGTGCTGGAAGTACTTGTGAGAGTTTCTTCAGGGAGCTCCTGACTCTGACAGGTTTCCTCACATGAGAGGCACCTCTGTATCACTTTTTTTTTGGATTTAATGTATGAGCGATGGTATTTCTTGTTCAGACTTAGATGTTTATTAATTCTTATCTATGTTACAGTGAGTTCTACAGCACTTCTAGCTGACAAACTAAAAATGGAGACGTATCTTGTTCTTTACAAGGCTTTGCTTTTTAAGGCAAATGATCCAGTTAAGAAATGCTACCTAAATTGTTTTTATTTTTAACCTAATAACTAATTACCTGTGACCTGCAATGCGTTTTTTAAAATCTAATTATGAAATATTACCCAAACTCATGAAGAAGAAGGTAAAGAAGAAGGACAAAACCTCCACCCTTAAACCTTCATCTTGCTCTCTGCATATTATCATATTCTAAGACTTCAAATTCTAAATTTTTCGCCATGTGATGTTACACACTTCTATTCAAACTACACACACATGATTCTAGTTTTATCACTTAATCTTGGAAGCATTTTCCATGGCCTCAGGTCGAAAGTAGTGTTTTCCTGGGGGTCAGGGTCTGTCAGCACAGAAAGTTCAAAACTCCCAGTTTGCAGAGTTCCAACATGAGTGATGTGTGTTTTCCTGCTGTAGTGACATGTAACCACGGGAATGGGGGCTGCCAGCACACGTGTGATGATGCTGACAATGGGCCTGTTTGTGGATGCCACCCCAAGTACGTCATGCACGTGGATGGGAAAACCTGCCTGGGTCAGTATGCAGTGCAGGGAAGGAGTTGTCTGTGGATGGCCAGCTCCAGGGTGGTGTGGTGGTGCTGTGTGTGCATGGTTAGTGCCCCTCGTAATGGAATGGCTGGAAAATGGCGAGGAGTTCAAAATTAAGGATAGTGCATGGGTGAGTTGGCTGGGTCCAGACAAGTTATGCTTCCCTATTTAAGTAGCTACCTAATACTATTGCAATCTGTAATTATCACTGGTGCCCCTGAAACATGAGGCCTGTCACTAACCAGAGAAGGCTTTCTTCCCTCTAGGATATTTTAGGTTCAGTTTCTTCAGTAGGGTGAGCCAGAGAGTGTAAGCAAGGAGTTTGTCTGTAAAAACTGGGACTCTGAAATCAATTAATGTGTAATTTTGGCGAGGCAGTTATCCAGTAAAGAAAGCACTTCAGATTTATAAACTCTTCCAGTCTCTGGAAGAGTTTGTTGTCTGCTGATTGAAATCAAATGCTCAGGCATACCTGGCTGGTCGTTGTAATTAGCCCACACTAGATGATGACAGTGCACTCCTAACAGAGCAGCTCAGTCAGTTCTTTCATCTTGCTGCTGTTTACTTCATCTGTAGCACATCTTTTGTTTTGTTAAGGATACTAAAGAAAACATGACTTGTAAGGAAGCCACAAAAGCAAAATATTCTCCTGGTTTTCGCTGAGGGGTTTTCATGATTTTTATTACTACTGGCTCTTTAAAAATAATTTATTTCTGCCTGATCAGTTCCAACTGTCTGATTCAGTGTGTGATGCAGCTGTTTGTGTGTGTTGGATGTCAGATGAGGGTTCAGGGCACCTTTACTCACTTGCTTTTTTCATGTTCCTTACAGAGAGGGAAGAAGCTGCTGTTGAAGTTTCTGAGGGAAACACCACAGCAGCAGCTGATGTGGACAAGAGAGTGAAGCGACGATTGCTTATGGGTAAAAGTGCTGATTCAGAATAATTCTGCTGCTTGTTGAAACCTTTAGATCAAAGTGTTAGTGTGGGGCATTCTTGGTTTTTTTATGGTAACGTTTGGCTCTGGGCTGAATTCTGCCCGAGATAATCCACTCTCTCTTAAGGAAATAATATTATTCCCTATTGTTCAGACATCTAAATGAATAGCCTTGTTTTCAAAAAGAATGACAGAGGAAGAAAGAAGATGCACTCTGTCTTCCCTTGGAGGTTGGACACAGCCTGCCAATACTGCATGTGAGATGAGAGGCTGGGAGGGAATAAACCAATAAAGCTGTCAAAACCTGGCAATAAGTAGCATATGCTTGGTGCTGCAGAAAATGAGGATACAGAGCAGAAAAGTAGGTTTCAAAAAGCGGACATAAAAAAATGTTCTTTGCAGCTATCTCCATCAATAAATGCTATGGAAAATTGTATTTGTCCAGCCAGTGAAAAGGTTGTTAGATGACTGGGGTGGTGAGACTGATGACAAGAGGATGAATGCCAAACAGTGAGTTTTTTCTGTTTGGTTGGATGTGAAGAACTGTTTTAAGAGTGTTCACTGGAAAGGTTTGGTGAGATTTAGACATAGTTTGCATAGGGAGGAGTTAGAGGAACAAACTTTGGTTGAAATGGCACCTGAGTTACCAGGTGAAGGAATGCTCAGTGAGGGAGCACAGGTAGCATGGGAAGATGAGTTGGGAGGGATTTAAGCAAACTCATTTAATAGTGCTGAGTGTAATCAGGTGTCTCACTGGTGGGAAGTGTCAGAGGATCAGCCAGGATTCAGTGTAGGCATAGGGAAACTGGCTGACAGTAACAGATTCATCATCAAGGAGCAGGGATTTGTGTTTAAAATGGAATGGAATAGAATACTCAGAAGACAGTGTTTTGGTTGGTAGAATTTCCACAAAAAACCTGGAAATGGCTGAGGCAGGCTAAATGTTTGAATAGCAGTGTGCCTGGGACCATGCCTTGTAGCCATGATGTTTGTTGGTGCCATGATAATTTCCCTGAGGAAAGCTGAGCTCTGTCCATTGTCCAGAAACGTGCGCGGTGAACAACGGTGGCTGCGACCGCACCTGTAAGGACACGTCCACAGGAGTCCACTGCAGCTGCCCCGTGGGATTCACACTCCAGTTTGATGGCAAGACATGCAAAGGTGGGGTTTGTACTCCTGGGCACGTGTGCCAGCACCTGAGAGGTGTTACCAGGTCCTGGAAGATAATAACCTCCAAATGGAGGCTGAGGTTTCCTTTATATCAGGTGGATCATGTGCAGAGAATCTCTTCTTCTCTGCCCTCCTGCTCTCCACTTCCACCTCCTGTGCCTCATTTTTCAGAGCTCAGGTTTGGGAGAGCTAAAACAAGCAGAAGTCAGTACTGGCAGAGGCCAGCAGGTGTGTGGGTGCTCACAGGTATCCAGTCCAATAGCCTGCTGTACTACCCACAGCCAGCTGGGCATTAGAGCAGCTGGTAAGAAAAATATCAGTGTGTGAACAGGGATGTGTTTTATAAATATGCACTGCTCCAAGCAGCTCTAATGAGAGCTCTGACGAGGAGCAAAGGCACAGTTAGGCTGTAGATTATATTGCTTTTCCAGTAATTAGATGTTAACACTGTTCTGCTCAGCAAAAATGATGAAATCCCCAAGCCTGAGTCAATTAATATTAGATAAAGGCCTCATTCTAATATTGCCGTGAAAAGGACAGAGCAGTTCAGGAAGTCTCTGTCTGAGATTTCTGCAGGGCTTACTAAAAGGAAATGGAGAGAATGTTTAAAATACTAAAACCTCTTAGAGAGCCTTGGAGTCAAAGTGTTTCCAAACAGAACTTAGGGAATGGTCTTTTATGAATGCATTACCCAAATTGAACTGACAGTAATATATGAAATGAGAGCAAATAACACTGTCCTGGGGCTGAGTGGGCTGGATCATTCTGAAGAGTTGGATCTGATCTTCCTTACAATTTGTGGGAGTCTCACTAGATTTTGTTTCTGGGCTCCTCCAACTGAGTGGACGTGACTATTTTCTGAATCTGGCAGTGAGAGGAGGTTGAGTGCTGAAGCTCTGTGTTTATTTGCTGAAGCCTTTTCTTTTTGTTGTTGTTGTTACAGATATTGATGAATGCCAGTCCAATAATGGAGGCTGTGATCATTTCTGTAAAAACACTGTTGGCAGTTTTGATTGCAGCTGCAGAAAAGGATTTAAATTATTAACAGATGAGAAGTCCTGTCAAGGTATGTGCACTGGAGAGACAATGGTACAACAAAAGTAGGACAAATCAGCGTGGCTTGGACATCTACTACAATGATGAAGTGATAATGGACTCCAGAATAATTTCTGTTCCTCAGTTTGAATTTTTTTCTTCTGAAACAGCTGTTGAGTTAATGCAGTTGGCTTGATGGTATTGTAGGAGATAAGTTTAATGGCACAGTGAGTTATTATCTGGAAGGGACAGAGACAGCATCATATTAAAAAATTCTCTATAAGGTTAATGCTTCCCCCCGCCTTAATGATCTTGAAATAATTTACAGGGAAAATTAGGCAATGTCTCTCTCTGCATCTTTGACTGGTTCACTATTGCAATGAAACTGTTTTTTCTTAATAGGAAATTAATTGGCATGAGCTCATTATTAAAGGAAAAAGATATAATGTGATCTATGAAATTATAGGTCTGTAGACAGACTGGAATCTCTGTTCCTTAGAACACCACGGAGCATTTGCTTTTGAGGATGACGTGGGTTTCTCCTGTGAGACCTACAAAGCATATTTGCTTTGCTGTGCAGTGGTTTGTACATATAGATTTAGCAATCCTGTTTAAGCTGCTTAAATGCACAAAAAATGAGAAGATCGAAATGGTCTATGGTTGTGGAAAAGCAACAGGATGAAACAATGTCAATTCAGTCAGCCAAATGGTGAATTATGTGATTTCCTAGGCAGCCAGCTGACATTAAAAGTGAATGTCAGAAAACTGAACTGACCAAGAGAAAATAATTTTCACCTGGGTTTTTTGGTGCATTCTTATCCTTCATAAATAGGCAAAGAAGGACGACTATTTATATGGAAAAACTTATTGTATAAACATTGATTTTCAAGATAGTTTGGGTTTTTATTTTAATGAAATCTGTTTGTGAATGTATCTTAAACACTTTCATCTCTCTGTGGCCCCTATCACTTCTGTTGCTTTCCCTAGGCTGTTTCAAAAGTGATATCATGCTGCATGCCAAAGCCCAAAGAAACAGACTGACGAAAAGTGCTAGAGAAGTTGATGTGAACTTTTTTCGTGTCTTGCAGCATCCTTACCTGGCATGCAAAATGTACTAGCACAGAAATTTTAGGTACTTTTGATGGTATAATGAGTGTTCATTCTCAGAGCACACTGATTTTTCAGCAGGGTTAAATCGGGCACTGTATATTCATATAGAGCTCCATTTAGGGAGGAAAAAACAAAGGCAATACTTCCCTTTGTAGACTTCATTTCTGTGCAGAGTAATCCTAATGAAATAAGAGTTTGGTCAGCAGTTTTCCTCTCCCATAGAGGAGGAATAATTTGAAATAAATATCATTGTAAAAACGTAACAGCAGTTTTTGCGCTTGCCAAGGAAAAGCTTGATTGGCAAACTAAGCGCTCTTCTTAAAACCTGTCATTTCATTATGTTCCATGGTGTGCTTTGAAAGAATCTGCTTAGCTCACATAACCCTGCACATCCCTGCAGTTGCTGAGCTGTGCTGGGGCTCCCTGCGAGGTTCTGATGCCTCCCTTTGAACCTTGCAGACATCGACGAGTGCTCCTTCGAGCGGGCGTGCGACCACACGTGCATCAACCACCCCGGCTCCTTCGAGTGCACTTGCAACAAGGGCTATGCCCTGTATGGCTTCACACACTGTGGAGGTGAGTGACAGGCACCCCACAGCCCCCATGGCACAGGGATGCTCCCACTGGCCCTGCAGGATGCAAACTGATACAGACACAGGCACCCTGCAGAGTAAATTTTACCCCTTGCTGTGATAGTGAGACATAGAAAAAGTAGGAACTGGTCCTGCTTTTTTCTGTCTTTGCTCAAGTGATTTTGCCTTTACACTGTGCATGCAAAAGGGACCTGTAACTGTTAGGACAAACTGATGGGTTTTGTGCTTGTTTCTGAAGTCTGTAGTTCAATACAATTTTCACACGCAGAAGAGTCATTGACTTCAGTGAAAAGTCAGTGGAGTAGGACTTGAAGAACAGGAAGCTCTGAATGACTGAGAATTATGGTTCTGCAGGTTGCTCTTGTGCACATGTCAGATCCTCCTGTGATGTAGGTTGGAATTTAGCTGATGTAGTACCACTTTACATGGGCCAAGATTAATACTCTTAAATTTTTATGTCTTTCCTACAAGAGCAGCTCAAGGAAAGAGAAAGTTGTTCATGGAAGCTCGACATGTGACAAATTCCCAGAATTAACATGAGGAAACATGAATAACTGGAACATTAAATGGAATCAAACTTGTTTTATATAAGCTTTGGGCAAGACCTTACTGACTTCAAAATTTACTTAATTCTGAGTGAGACCTGTTTATTTCTGAGGCAGAATGAGCACAGTTGGAGATAACAATTCAGAAATCTGTGTGCCTGTCTATTCTACCCTGTGCCTCTAGAAATTCTGCAAATAAAATTACAGGGCTACAACATCACTGTGTTTTATCCTGATGAACATGGGAACTTATCTGGATGAGAAATAACACTGTCATGTGCTCTACTTAGTAAAAGATGACTTCTGATTAATTCCTCTGCATTAATTCAATCTCTTGTGGCTACCAGTGAGGAAAAGGAGCTGTAATTTTGCTGTTGGTTACTAATTGGCCTTTTCTTGTCATACCCCCATGCAGAAGATGTTAACCCTCATAGCACAGTAAGGCCCTCATTGACTGGCAATCACAGGCTGGTCAGAGCTGATGGAATACTGAGAATACACCCTCTGACCTCTGTGGAAGAAGTCAGTAAGTGTTGGAGAGAAGAGGTTAGCATCCTAAGAAAAGGCCAATGAAAAACCAAAGATTTGGGCTGATTTCGTGCTATTTTAGGCAGCAGTACCAGCTTAAGGTGTTGCCTTCTTTCTCCATCATTCCTATCCCTGCTGCCTCGGTTCTGTTAAAAACATTCTCTCCCCAAATCACACTGGTTTTGTGATGTGTTTCATAGTGTTTCCTAACAAATTGTTACTTAGAGGGTACCTAGTCTGGGGACAGCAGTGGCAAGAACTTACTAGCATTGAGATAAGTATGTGTGGAAGTAGGTACCCTCAGATGCACAAACTTTACGGGACTTTCAGCAGGTTTCTTGATGGCAGCTTTCTGGGTTTATGTAAAATTGCCATAAAACTATGGGAGAGAAGTGAAGCCCTCCTCAGGGTGGATCTGAGCAGCAAAGACAGAGACCTTTGCATTTCCCTTTGTTGAAATTCATAAGATTCCTACTGACCCATTTCTCCAGGCAGTCAAGGTCCCCCTGAATAGTGGCACAACCATCTGGTGCATGAGCCACTCCTCCCAGTTTTGTCTCATCTGTGACCTTGCTGTGGGTGAACTCTTGTCCCACCATCCAGGTTTAATGGAGAGGATAAATTGTAGTGGCCCCAGTGCTGACCCCTGGGATGCAGCACTGCTGAATGCTGCATTCTGCACCAGCGTGCAGGTTTGCACCAGAGGCAGCATGTCTTGTGTTTCAGTAATTTCTCCTCCTACTGGCATTTGTTGGGTGGGACAAGGCTCCAAAATTAGCCAAAAGAGACAAGGGGGACACAATGTTTGCCCACAGATCCAAAGTGTTCCACATTAGTTGCATCTATCAGAGCGCTTTGGAGGAGTGTGAATCCTGCCCATATTCTCTGTCTCCATCTAAAAACAGAAATATCAATTAACCAGACACAGTGCAATACAGATTTGACTTGATCTGCTCTTCTTAGAGTTGATTTGTTATCATATTGCTGAGGCTGAATATTGTTTAATTAGGAGCCTCCAGTATTTGGTCTGCTTTGACATTTATCAAAGGATTTCCATGAAGACAAACTATTTCAAAGTAGGTCCAGGTAGCATTCCTGAAGTCTTTTCCAAGCCCTACTGAGCAGTATTTGTGTCCACACTTACCTAGTGGAGTTAGAGTGCATAACCTTGGGAAGAGCAACTTTTTAAAAGTATCTTTACCTTTCCCCTGTAGATATTAATGAATGTAGCATCAACAATGGTGGCTGCCAGCAGCTGTGTGTGAACACACTGGGAGATTACGAATGCCTGTGTCACTCTAACTACAAGCTACACTGGAATAAAAAGGACTGTGTTGGTAAGGTGTCTAATAAATACATTTCTGCTCCTGATGTGTCTGATGGGCCATATGGTTACAGTCAAATTTGATGGTCTGTCCAGTTAAGTGGTATGAGTCATTGTTCCTGGTATTCTGCTTTAGTTTTCAGCAAGGCATGATGGTAGTGATGTTGAAACTCATCAAAACAAACAAAACCAACCCCAAAAACAGGAGATACTTTGAGGGATTTTGATGCTTTCTTTCCTGTGCTTTTATCTAGCTCATTCTTCTATTTCCTTTTGTTCCTCTGCATGAGAAGTTTTGCTTATGATAAAGGAAATTACTTTTGTGGTGTGATCTTCCAGTGATTTTATTTGGCTTTAATTTTCTGTCTAAACAGCATATTAACTGCATGAGTGCTACAAAAGCAGCTGCATGCTGATTTATTGGTAGGGTGAAGGTAGATGTTTTAATTCTGTGAGTGTTTGTTTTATCCTGTTTAGAGACAAAAGATCCCTTGTCTGATAATGTGTCACCCAAGGTACTGCTGCACTGCATTAAGAGTGGTGGGAGTGATAGATGCTTTTTGAGCTGCTCTCCAGATGTCCAGGTATTCTCTGGTAAGTCAGACCTAACAAAACTGAGCACGTGATTCTGTATAGAGTGTAAGGGTGGCCAACCTCCTAACTCTCAGGAAAGCCCCAAGGAGCAGTCAATAAACAGAGATCTTTCCTCTTTCACTGCAGATAATAAAGGGCTACATCCCTGACAGTGTCCAGGAAAGCCTCTCTTTCCTTGTCTTTTATAACCACTCTACCCACAGATTCCCTTCTCACAACAAATCTCTTTTTGAAGCTGGGGAGGACAGGGAAGAATTCTCTGTGCTCCCTGGGCCATTCCTTAATTGGCCCTGAGAGGCACTGGTGAATGGGGCAAAGGCATTCCAGCCCTGCGTGGGGTCTGAGATTTTGGGCACACAGCCCCTCCATCCACAGGACATGCCTGGTGCTTAGGGAATGATGCTCTTTCTCTTCCCGAATCCTTTGAGTGGCTTAGGAAGAGACAAGCTCTAATGTGGAGTATTTTGTCAACACCATTGTGTGTTGATGCCAATTAATGAATTTAAACCATGTTTTATGCTACAGGAGTCCTCAGTGTGTGCACTGTGCCTGTGTCTTTACTGTCTGTCTGTCTGTTAGGAACACAAGATGCCTACACCCTCACCTGTGGCAGGTCCTCTCAGCTTAAGAAAAAGCAGCAAAATGCAAACGCTTCCAGCTGGCTGGGTAATCACTACATTTACTGTTACATTGTTTGACTGATTTATTTTCATTGATAACTATGAAACAAAGGTATTTCTGTTGACTTCCCCCCTCCCCCATAATCTGTCTCTGTTTTTGTTTCCTCTTCCTCATAACTGTTTTTTGTGATTACCACAGAAAATTCCCCTTGTGCTGCTTCATCCACATCATTCAATCTGAGACTTAAAAATATAGAAAAAGATCAGTAGTGATCTAAGTAGAGTCTAAGCAAATGCTTAGACCAGGAGTTATGTCTCCTTTCATTCATCCAAACCTGGACAGTGTTGGCAACATAAAATGTATTTAAATTGAGCTGTTGGACAGAAAGCATTTACAGCCATAGACATAAACTACTTTCTGAAATGATTTGGGGTATCTCCTTTGATTTGAGCCCACCCTTATTTGATTCACCCAATAGTAGATCTGGCCTTGATCTCCTTCTTTCTCCCTCTCTCTTTTAAAATTTTTTTTTGCTAATAAAATGTACTATGCTTCATCCTAATTCCAGTTGTGAGCCAGCTTCACATCAGGAGGGTTCTGGCATCTCATTACATTTTCTGTGATGATCACTTCATATCAGCACAATTTTTGCTGTCATCATTATGATGTGGTATTAGGGCTATCTCAATTTTCTACTCCTTTTTAAAAAATAACATGTCATTATTTCTTCCTGAAGATGCTTCAGCCATCAAGATAAGTGTAACCTTTAAATTAAATGAAGGAAAATGTAGTTTGAAAAAGACTGAGATGTTTCAAGAAGGTCTGGAGCAGATGACACCAGGTATGAATATAAAAATGCAGGTAAGCAGATTAGAGCCATAGCTCAGGGGTGAAGTGCTTTCCAGAAATACACCACAAGCAAAGCATAGAGAACTGAAGGCTTTGTGTTCTTCACTGACTTCTCTTCTTCACTTCTTCCTGCTTGGCCATGACTCTTACAACAGTTATTTCACATCCCAGGATTTCCTTGTGGCATCCTCACAGTCTTGCTAGGAAAGCCCTTATCCTTTTTTTTTTGTTTGTAATACTGCTAATAAATTCTCAGTAAAACCAACCATTCTTTTCGTTAATTTGATTCCTTCCGTTTCTTCCTCTTTTTCTCTTCTTTCCTTTCTCACCTGCTCCTTACTGTCTGATGCCTCATTGAAGAATCTCCTGACCTTTTATGCTGACTCTATTGTCAAAGGGTTATTCCTCTTTTCTCTTGTCTTCCTTTCATACTTCAGCAGCCCCAGATGGACTCAGTGAGGTCAGCTCTTCCATCTGTTCCAAAGCAGAAAGAATAGCCTGTGAATTTACAAAGTCAGCAGAAAATGAGGAGGAGTCCTTTAAAAAAAAGGAAAAAAATGGAGAAAGGAGTCATTAAACAATATGATGAATCAGTGTGTCTGATTGTTTGTCCTTAGCAGAATAACAGTGAGAAACTGTGCTGAATGCTCAGTGACAAGTTATGTACTCCAGAACCAGAGCTTATTCTGGGTTATCTAAACCTTGTTTCTTCACTGAAGCCATGAGAATGGTCATGGCTCTGTGTGAGGGTGCACCAGGTGACTGGCCAAACTCTTCTTTTACTGGCACGTGGAGGTGATGGTTTGCTCCTCTTTAACTCTTCATGGTGACACGTGTGCTGAGCACTGGTGAATGTTCAATAACAGAGCTGGCCAAGCTTTTGCTTCCTTTGATTTTGTTCATACAGAGAGACAAAACTCAGTCATGGAGAGCTTCCACTATGTAAACCTAACATGCAGCTCTGGCAAGAAAGTCCATGGAGCCCTCAGTAGACTGACAGCAACTAGAGAGATTTTTATCACTGCGGACTTTGAGCTTGAAACGAGCCGCAAGGAGGTGACAGGTTGGTTGGAAAATAATTCCAGGTGCGGTCTGAAGCTTCTTGCCATTTGCTCCTTAATTTCTGTATTTTTTCACTTCTGTCTGTATGCAAAATGATGATAAAAAGTATCTCCTGTTTTGAAAATTAATTTTACCTCTTCCGAAAGAGTGAGAGACGGGGATGGCTCCAAAGGTCAAAGAGCTGCCCGGTGTATTTGCCCTTGAGGATTTCAGATTTGTTCCCAGATGTTTTCTCAGTGATCTGAGTTGGTTGGTGTGTGGAATGGGGTGGGATTCAGTGCACTTACAGCAGGTTCCACCACTGATGCTTTGCAGACACGTGCGACGTGCGCTGTGCCCGGAAGAAGACGGAGAAGCGGTTCCGTAAAACCATCCGAACCCTGCGCAGAACCGTCAGCAGGGACCAGTTCCGTGTCCGCCTCTCTGGCACGGACCACGAGGTGGCCAGGAAGGCTCCCAAGCCACCAGAGCCACAGCAGTCCTGTGCTGTGGGACAGCTGCATCCCAGATGTGGTGAGTCAGGAGGGAGTTGGGGATGGAGCACCGCGTGCGTTCCACTGCTTTGCTCAGCTCGGAGGGATCGTGGCTCGCTTGTCCAGGACACAGGAGGCTTGAGTGTGCAGAGGTGGGGAGTGCTGTTAGTGATGCTGACATTCTCCAAGTTTATTGTCAGCAATTGTTGTGTTACAGAGTAGAACAAGGGCTGCACTGCAGCTGATGTACAGCCTGCAATAAGCTCGAAGGCAAAAATTCTGGGAATAACATCAGGCACCAGCAGCCTTGACATCACCAACGCTACTTTTAAGACTACATTTAGTATTCAGTGTCATGTTGTGTTCCTGAGCTTGTGCACCTCTCACCTCTCCCTCATCCCAAGGAAAAGACTGCTCAGAATTTGATACAGTCACGTTCACGTTGCTGACTAAGCTCAGAGTCCCAGAGTATCTTCATGACAGAGTTATAAATTCATGGGGAGTTTATAGGCCATCACTGAGAAAAGTCTTAATTATCATGGCACTGGAGGGCACCACCATAATGCAGTCCATAGTAAATGCTTCCAAAGCACAAAAGTTAAGGAGAGGGGTCAGATGTTACATCTTAACAGAGACCTAACAACCATGACGGCCGATTCAGGCTGCACGGGGTAGGCAGCGTGTAGGTGGATTGTGAATCAGCAAGCCTTTAAAATGCTTGTCACATTAAATTAGTATGTCTTCCAGCAGCAGCAGTTGGCCTAAGAATAGATTTTCCAATCCAGTTTTGCTAACTCCAGAAAAACTTGGACTCATAGAACAGACAAATCGTTTAAAACATCTGTGCAAGCAAGCAGGGAATTACTCAGGAAATCTCAGAAAAAGCTGTAAGAGTTCTTTTATTTTTCCTTGGAACATTGCAATAAATCTGAAAAATTTTGGAATGTTCACCAAGAAGAGTTTATAAGGATATTTTCAAGCTAATTTGTGGGATGCTGGAGGAAGGCTTTGAAAAAATCTGTCAGTCCAATTGTACAGAACACAGTATGACTCTTGACTCTGAAGATATTTGTGATTTCATCTGGAAAAAACAGTAATGAGCAAGCTAAAAATGTTGCATGTGGAGAAGGCAATGTGTATTGCAATTAGAAATAGGAACAGAAAAGAAACACAATTTTTTTTAGGTAGCTGCAGAATCAGTTTAATGTTGCAGCACAAACGAGAAGCATGCGTGGCACTTCTGTGCTAGTTGAGAGAGGAAAGGGAATTTTTTGGGCAATACCTGCCTGGGAAGCTCTTTGGTGTGGTGAGCACAAACAACTTGTCCATGTTTAAAACAGAATGACTGAGCATGTGAAGACAAAGAACAATTTATAGAAGTCAGGCCTCATCTGTGGCTGAATTGGTGCCACGGTTTGTTCTGGACACTCTGACAGGTGCTGTGTGAGCAGTGGAATAACTCTGTGTGTCTCATGCCTGATGGTTTGATTATTTACTCATGCCTAACAAGGTGCAATCACTAAATGAACCTTTCTTTCTTCAGCTGAATTATTCAGACCATACCCTTGTGTAGATTTGCTGTGATCAAACAGGAGGTGGAACTTGCACCGCAGTTTTTCACTTACACAGATGTTAAGGTCTCTCTCCTTGCACTTCCATTAGTAGTGTGGATTTCATTATATGTACAGAAAATTAGTATATTTGAAACCTCCTTACATCACTTGTCAGGCTGCTGGGAGCTGGGCAGGCAGTTCACTGTTGCTGAGAGGACATAAAAGTGCACACAGAGGCAGTGCTGTTAGGAACGCCTCATTTCCTTAGAAAAAGCTAATTGTCCCAGGGTGAATGGTTAAGGTAAGACTGGGGGGCTGCTGCTTGCACTGCCAATCAGAAGGAGCTAAGAAACAGGCTGGAGAGAGGAGAATAGAGTGGGAATAGTGTGAAAAAAGGCAAGAAGCTCGTTCAGGGTTCTGTGTGGGAGAGAGTGTTTTGGTTTTTGTTCCTTTGTTTTGATCTAATTGTTTTGTAGAGCTGCTTGGGAACTTCTGGATGGGATTTGGGGTCTGCTTACCAAGTGGCTCCACAGCAAGAGATACTGCTCAGCAGATGGATTCTGTGCAGCTGGTGGATGTGGCCTCTGGACAGCAAAGGACTTTGGCAAAGGGATTTTGCTCAGTCTGGCCAGAGGAGTAGGAAGCAGTGAGGGAACAAAGCGAGTCAAAGGGACTTACAAGCCTTCCTTGATGCAGTTGCTGAGTGAGATGCAGGTTTTAGTTCATTGTTTTCAAGTACTTGGAGTATGGCTAGGTTAGATACAGTTTTGTTTATTCAGAGAGTTTTGTGCTGGTCCTCTTCCTGTGGTCAAATTCTCCTGGCACAGCACTGTCTGAAACATTATTTATGTTTGAGCAGTGTCAAAGTCCAGTCCGACTCCTGCTCTGACTTTTCTGCTGGGTAACTGGCCTGCAATTGCAGCAGCAAGATAAATTTCATTTGGTTTCACACTTCTGGCGAGGTAGTTCTATCCCTGATTTTTCTGTCTTAACTCCTATAGTCTTGAGTGGGGCACAGTGCAGAAGAAAAGATTTTGAAAGGCACCAGGAACAAATTGCATGTGGTTTCCAGGGTATCCTATCATTATTAATATGCTGGATGCTTGCACTTGTGTGCCTGCTGTTCTTTAAACAGCTATTGGTGGTAAAAGGGAATTCACTGCAGACTCCAAGGGATAGTGTAGTTTATTTCAACTTTGCTGTTTATTGTACAGTTCTGTTGGGGATTTTCTGATGTTTTCAAGGCTCAAATATTGCATTTTTCTACCTTGTTATGTGTGAGCTCTGTGTCTGTGATGAGCCCATTCAGCACTGGCTCATGTTGGTTAATCCCATGAAGTCCTGATTATGGCATCCAAGGAGCAACCAGTGATAAAAATCATAATCATGGATATCACATGAAATGCATATAGCAAAATGGAACTTTCATCACCCTTCCCAGAGAACTGGATTCTCTTAGCAGGAATATGATTTTTCTGTGTTGAAGTAGATCTGAAGGTAACAAACATTCATTTTGGAATGTCGTGCACCAAGGTGTGAACCCTCTGAGCATGCTGGAAATGCTACAGGCTTCCCTGAGAGGAGATTTGTCTCAGGGAGAATGCAGTTTCACTCACTAGCCTGGCTACCAGAGTTCCTTCTCCAGTGTGAGCTTGACTTCAGAGAGGTTTAACAGCCAAAGACCAACTGGTTAAATACTACCAATTCCTTTGCAGAAAGTGATTTACCAGAAACCTCTGTATTGAAAGAAAATAAGTTCAAACAGCAAGCAACTTAGCTGCTCTTCCCTGCTTAAAACTGTCACACCTTGATCACATCCCATGGCATCAAAAGTATACCTTGCCTGTTCCATTTGTTGGGGTTTATTTTTGGGGTTTTTTTGTGTTGGACACACCAGTACTTTCAGGGGTGGAAGGAGGCACTGAGAATTACCATTTCCTGAAGTGGATGCAAAAAAGGACATGCCAGCATGTCCTTGCTCCACAGTAGTTGCAAGTGGATTCCCCCAAAGAGCTGTCACTTCAGGGAACAGCAGACATGAGCAGCACTGGCACAGACACTGCTCTGATGTAAGTGATGAGCAGCTTCATCCTGTGTAGGAGGTGTCAGTGCATTTCATTGCTCAGCATTCAGCAGCCTTGTCCCCCCAGCTGAGAGGATGCAAAGAAGATAAAAACATTTCATCCAGAATGATGAGCCACATCTCAAAGGTTTGGATGTGGTATGATAGTGGCATTATAAATGTATGAGAGAGTATCTAAAAGGAAAAGCAAAGTGCTGCTTGCCTTTGCAGTTGTTATAATTAATATTTGTGTTACACAACTGTTGCTGTTTTGTTTGTTTTTTTAAACAATTTTATGAATATCCAAGAGGAAGAAAAGAAATGGGGAAAAAGGATGCTATTTTTCCTGCTAACCTGCTTGCCCTGAAAATCATAGATTCAAGACATAAATCCTCAGAATGGGTAACCATCTCATGTGACCTAGATGTGTGACCTGCTAAAACACAATAACTTAAAGGATGCCGCTTCAGAATCAATTTGCATCACTTGTTGCTGATTTTCCTTATAAAGTCAAGGCATCATTCTTAAGAAAATGGTGAATTGGTGGATCATGACCTCCTTTATGAGGTTCACCTTCTCAGCCCCTGAGATACTACAGCATTTGTCTATAGGAGCAAATGCTCAAAGGCTAAATGTGTTCAAAAGAGGGGAAGAGCCTTTAAATGTCTTTGTAACTGTTAATCCTGATTCCCTGTGGGCCCCTCTTTCCCCCCCATCCCCCTTTGCTTCTTGTTTTTTGCATCAGAAAAGCTTTCACTTTCCCCCCCCTTTAAAACAGCTGCATGAGACTCAAGACCAGGTTTTTAATGGGTATTGAAGATAAACAAAGAAATGGCAGCAGAAATGAAGTCTACTAGAGGCAATTCGTTCTTTTGTTCATTTGGAGAAAAACCATCAAGGTTCTGAAAAAAACCCAGCAAAACCAGCCAGTGGAATTGTGATTTGATGTCATTATTTGCAAATCTTCAGATCTAGTTTTGACTGGGTATTTCTCACATGTCGGGTGCATACAGTTTCTGGTTTTGAAAAATGAAGCTCATAAACTTCTGTACTTGTTTTCTTCAAGCAAATACCTGGAAAAGTTTAACTTCACAGAGGTAGTCCTTGTAGATTTTTTTTTTGTTGTTAATTTTGTTGGGCTTTTTTCTAAGAGGAGGGTCATCCTAATTTTATGCACAGTCCTATGGAGTTCTGTGGGATGATTTCTGTGTTGAAATTATGCCCCTAGTATTAATGTTGCTATAATTGAATCTAACATTATTTGTTGTGCTAAACTGGGTCCCTGTGAGTGCTGTGAGCTTCTAAACAGGCTTTCCTCAGCTCTGTGCCCAGTGGATGTTTGAAACATTTCTAGGTGGAAGATGAACTGGGAGCAGTTTACAGGGAATGTGTTTATGGATAGAACTGTCTGGACACTTGCACCACTGTGAAAAGCTTGATTTGATGTAGTCATGTGAAGAAACAGATATATTAGTGAGTTTGAGGCATTAAAACTTGGACATGGCATGGAGTAATTCTAATATTTGCATTGAATATTGAGTACTTGCTAGACTGTAAATAGAAAAATCTGTAGGTGGCTGTACTGACCTCTTTTCTCAAATGCACATAGGATCAATCAAAGCCTGAAGTGTTTGGTGTGTCTCAGAAGTCAGAGCTTTTTTCAGCTGGTTTTGAACACTGTTACAGTGCTGCAGTGGTGGTAGCTAGATAAACTTTTTTCTTTCTGTTGTTGCCACTTCTCAGGAAAATCAGAAGGAAATACTCAACTCAAATGGTTCAGATTTAATGGAAAAGTTTTCCTTTTGCCCAGATTGAAGAGCTCAGTTATGTCTGAGGAGGTTTTTTTAAGTTTACTTCCTGAATGCAAATTTTCAAGAATTAGGCACTTTGCTAAATAACCCAAGAAGATTTAGATTAACTCAGTTGTATTTCACAGGGAACTCCACAATTTTCACAACATATGGTTTCAAGGTAAGTAAGATGCAGATGGTAAAGGTGTCAAGAGAGATCTGATGGGATAAGTTCTCAAATGCAACGTTTCCACATAAGCTGTGGCTTTGATTCCTGCCTGGGGCAGGTTTCCTTTGAGCTCTGATAGATTTCTACTGTTCTGCTGGACTCTGAGCAAGTTTAGGAAACCTCAAGTACAGTTTTAAGACTGAATTTGTAGGGTCAGTGCTGCTGTTCAAAACACAGAACAGAAACACCCCTTTTCCCAAGTGCAAAAAAGGAAAAAAAAACCAAAAAAAACCCCAAATCACCCCAAATCTGACATGTGATTAAAATGAATGGAAACAGACAAGCTAGGGGGAGAGAGCAGAGAGCAGATATTTTCTAGCAAGGCCACTCAGAGCATTGAGTTCCCATAGAGCCATGGAGCTGCTCAGGTCTTTCCATTCCTTTTAGGTTTCTGAATTCAGTAGGCACTTCTCAGAATCACCTTTCCTAACCCTGAATTGTCTTTCCTTGTCCTGGAATTGTAAATAGTGCTCTTTCCTTACCTTATTAGGAGTGCTGCAATGAAAGCCTGAATTCATTCATGTTGGTGGAAGTGCACAGATTGTACAGAGATGAGTGTTCTCTAGGAATGTTTATAAAATGGAGAAAGGCTTGAAAAGTGTGGGAGCAAATGAATGTGTGTCCTTATGAGGGCAGAAGTGATGTGTGGTGGAAAAAGTTAGAACCAGGAGCTGACTTCCTCACAAGCTTTCATTGATCAGCTACAGAGCACTGCTTAACCTGCTGCATTTTATTTTTAAGCTGAGGAGGAACACTCAACTATTCCTCTTGCTGTATCAGCCATAAACAAAACTCTTCATCATTGATCATGACCGGTAGTTAATGCCCTGCTTGTTGTTAGTCATATATCCTGAAATGAAGCCAAGGCCAATTTAACTTCCTAACAAAACAGCTATTCACTGGGTGATTTATTGGAGCTATAAACTAAAACTAACAGTTTATTATCGTAACAGGTCTTAAAAGGACAGAATTTTTCAGCACAGCTGAACAACTGCAACAGTGTTTTGTGCCTTTCCAGAGCAGGGTAATTATTAAATACTGGCACTGAAGCCCAGCTCTTTTGTGAAAAGTTTGGAAACCAGAAGTTTTCAAAGATGCTCATGAATATTGCTGGGCTTGCTAGATCATACTGAGGTGTGTGATTAAGTAAAATCAGTCAGATTGGGTTAGTGCTGTCTGTGCACCAAGCAGAATGCAGCAGTCCAGTGCACAGATAATCATTACCCAAGATCCAGTATCAGAAGAATGGCAAGAATATTTCTACAAGTATTTTATTACTACAAGTCTTTGAGGCATAATGTTTTATGCCTCATTTTTTTGTGTTTTTATGCCTCATGTTTTTATGCCTATTTTTATTAAAAGCCTTTGAGGCATAATGTTTAGTTTACTGAGTTTGCACAATTAGTTGTTGCACTTGAGGTTTTCACACAATCCAGTAATGCTAATGGTCATGAAATATGAATATTCAATAATATTAAGATTACAGTACTTAGAGAAATCTGGAAGTAGGTTTTTGGCATCTTAGGTTCAATACTAAATTATTCTATTTGAGAGGAGTTCAAGAGCTCTCTAGCTAGCATAAGGAGATAATCACTAGGTAATTGCAGTGTACAGATGAGCAGAGAGCACTGGACAGGCTGAGTGTTCTTGCACCAAAGTGTGAAATCCATCCCAGCTCCCAGAAGAGCTCACTAGCACTGAAGGCTGTAAATGGATTAGCTGCACCATTCGTTAGTGGCTTGTCTTCATTTTCTTCTCTCTTCACTCAGGGTCAGGATTAAAAACATGGAGGAGATGAATTTTCTCATGTTTGGGCTTGGTTGTTTATTAAGTCTTACCTAAAGTACAGAGAGTTCTGCAACACTTCTAGCTACCAGCTAAAAGTGAGCAAAATGGAAGTGAATCTAGCTAGTTACAAGGTCTTTTAAAGCTAAAAAGTCCAATAAAGAGCTAAACTTTATTATTTATACTTTTGACCCAATAACTAAACCTCTGTGACCTGCTGTGCAGCACCAACTGTCCAACCAAAAACTACAACCTGAAATCATGAAGAGGAAGGAAGAAGAAGATAGAAAGAGACAATGCCCAAGAACCTCCATCTTGTCCCATACCTATTACTATATTCTAAAAACCCCAAATTCAAAACCCTTCACCATGTGGAATCACACACTTCCATTCTAACTACACACCAGTGATTTTAACTCCATCACTCAAATTTGGAGCCTTCTCCAAGGCCTCAAGTCCAAAGCAGTGTTCTCCTGGGGGTCAGTGCCAGAAAGCACAGAAAATTCAAAACTCCCAGCCTTCAGGGTTCCAACAGAAGGCTCTGGGGGGTGTCTGCTGGGCTTTGCACCACTTATTAGTGCTTTGTCATCAGTCTCATCTGTTTTCCCTTTGAGCTAGGATTATTAGAAAGGGGATTGAGACAGTTCTCGTGTTTGGACTTGGATGTTTATTATATCTTGTCAGAAATTACAGAAAGTACAACAGCATCTCCAGCTCCTTGCTAGAAGTAGGAAAAATGGCCCCAGCTGAGCCTGCTTCAAGGCCTTTTAAAGCTCAACAAACCAATAGAAGTTTAACACCTACATTATTTATCCTTTTGACCCAATAATAGATTCCCACAACCCTTAGAGTGACATTTGACTGACCAACCAAAGGTCACTGCCTGAGTTCTGTGAAGAAGAAGAAGAACAAAGAAAAAGACACCACCCAAAATTCTCCATCTTGTCCAATAACCACCACTATACTACAAAAACCTCAAATTTAAAACCCATCACCCAGTGAAAATACACACATCTAACCCACTACACATTTGTGATTTCTAACTCATTATTTATATTTACAAGCCTTCTCCAAGGTTTCAGGTCCAGAGCAGTATTTTCCAGGGGGTCTGTGCCTGGAAGCATAGAAGGCTCAAAAACTCCAGATTCCTGAGATCCAACAGGCTATCAGTGTCTGCTTTACAGTGCACACTGGAGTGTTGCACATTAAGCTCTACCTGTTGCCAGCATTAATTTCTGGAGCCTTGGTCCATTTCTGGTTCCAGCTGCCCCAGTAAAGGAGAGCAGTTTCTCTGTGGCTGCAGGCTCACTCACACATATAATCATAGCATCATCATATATAATGTGTGTTATATATCATCTATATAATGATGATCTATATAATATCATCTCTAATGTGTGTTCTTTCTCTCCTAGATCAGTGCTCCCCTGGTGAATATTCCCCTGATGGCTTCAAGCCCTGTGTGCCATGTCCCCTTGGGACATACCAGCCTGATGCTGGCAGAGTGTCCTGCTTTCCCTGTGGAGGAGGTCTAACCACAAGGCACAGCGGGGCATCCTTGTTCCAGGACTGTGAGACCAAAGGTGAGCCAGGATTGATCTGATGAGCTGCATTGGTCCAAGGCAAAAGGAAATGCTGCTGCTCAAGTGGGGCATTCAAGAAGGTTCTTTCTCCTTCTGAGGGTCAGTCCTTCCAGGAATCTCATAGCTGGGTGGCCTGGCCTGGCTGTGAGGAAATTCAGTAACGCCTCAATTCTTTCTAAAACTGATTAGCAACAGCACGGGTAAAAGAAAATTACTTCTATAAATCACTAGAGGATAAAATCTTTAGCAGAAAATCTACTGCTGCAGAGCAGAAATGAGGGATAGAAATAAGGTCCTGATGCAAACATTTGGTAATGGTTTGGAATAAGAGATCTCTCTCGTTTCAGTTAAGATATGTTTATTGAAAATTACAGCATACTATAAGAATTCAGCAGTATCATTGAAGAATTAATATTACTGGTTGTAGTGTGATATCTAATAGTTTCCTTCAGTATAGAATCACTGAACCAAAAATACTGTTTATTCATACTTAATTTTGTGAAATTGAAGTACTAAAAAATGATGTTAAAACTCTGGATCAAGATAAGAGGAGCTGATTTCAGTTTTATTTAACATAAACAAAACCAAGGCTATAAATGAGGTTCAGTTTTCAAACTGGAGTGGAGATTAAAGGAATTCTTTCTATTAACTGGAATGAAGAGCTCAAGAATTTGCATGTGGAAGAGGCCACATGAGACGTGGAATCACAGATGCAAGAACTATTTGGAGCTTATCTGAAGCATTTGGATTGGGGCAGCATTTAGGGAAGGACTCCTGGCTGAGCTAGCTTCCAAAACTCAGCAAGGATTATTTGGGAGTAAGCAGAGCTTAAAAGGAATAGGAAAAAAGAACTGTGCAGCATAGAAAACTAAATTTGATGGTAGATCTTTTCAACTTGCACAAAATAACCTGATAAACTGAAATAGTTTTGTTACCCTCGTAGTTTATTGATAGAGTTTTATTGCTGCTTTCACATAGAACCACTCTACAGTGTTGCATTTGGGAATTTTGAACTTGCACAAAATGACCTGATGAACTAAAATTTGCTTAATTACCTCTTTTTTTGTTGCCCCCACAGTTTATTAATATGGCATTTCAGTTTCTGAAATTACACTAGGTCTTACACAAATGTGTGAAAGCATTTTCTAGTGTGCTACTGCCACTTTTAAAACCATGATTATTTAATTACTGTTCAGTTCAGTGTTCTCCTGGCCATTTTTACAACACCACAACCCACCGATGTATTCGCTGTGCAATTGGGACATACCAGCCTGAGTTTGGACAAAATTACTGCATTTCCTGCCCTGGAAACACCACTACTGATTTTGATGGGTCGACAAACATTACACAGTGCAAAAGTAAGTGCAGCAAGGTAGCTTTGATGCTCTCTTACAAATAAAAAGACTGGGACATTAATATTTGGAGTGGCCCTAAGGGCAAAACTTAGCATTGCTCTAGGGAGCTGGAGAAAAAGCAGAAGTTGCTCCTCTTTTGCTGCTTGCATCTCACCCCATATGGCTCACTGAGGTCTTTGGGAGACCATTTCTGCAGGCTGCTTCCATCATCCTTGTCAGGGTAGGGGATGGCTGTGTTTTGCCAGTTGGTGCTGGGTTGCTTGGGGTCTTGCTATTCAATCTTTTCTCTCTTGATATAGCAGAGTTTGTGTCCTCAGCACCCTGACTTGTTCCCTCTGGTTAAGAGGAATGGAAGCTGGCTCACAAAGCTTAATAGCTCTAGTAACCATTTCTTCTTAATAACAACCTTTGAAGGAGTCAGTTACAGAGGGAGCCACTGTTCTGGGTTTATGGTAGCTGTGGTGTGGGAAGCTGGGAGTGAATTAAAGAGGGAGAATGGAGGGCAGAGAGGTGACTGCTCAGAACCACTTCTGGAGTGCCTGTATACACACAGATGTGTGCAAACACACCCACCCAGAAATGTGAGAGGCTGGCAAAGAGAACTGTACCTGCAGCAGATGCAGAAAGGAAAATGTGTGTCTGTCACCCGTGCAGCTGATGGTGACTGCAGGAGAGCTGCAGGGTGACCTTTCTTTTTGCTGTCCTGCATGCTGTGTTCCTTTTCCAGACAGGCAGTGTGGAGGGGAACTGGGAGACTACACTGGATATATTGAATCACCCAACTACCCTGGGGACTACCCTGCAAACACTGAGTGCACTTGGAATATCAACCCCCCTCCAAAGCGCCGCATCCTGATCGTGGTTCCAGAAATATTCCTGCCCATAGAGGACGAGTGTGGAGACTACCTGGTGATGAGAAAAAGCTGTGAGTCTGAAACACCCACTGAGGCATGTCTCAGTGGGCAGCACAGGGCTCTCACAGGCATTGCTGTTTGCAGCAACTGAATGTAGCCTGCCTGGCCTCTGCTAAAGAGCAGAAATTTCTTTAAATGGCAAATGGAGAAGTCCTATTCAGCAATGCTGCCCCATAGTTTTCAGTGAAACAAGGGTACAAGGGCATGATGTGCCAGTGAACTGAGAGAAATATTGTTAAGGAGGGGTAGGTGGTTTAAGCTAACCAGTCATGCATTATGCTAAGCAGTTCTAGCTTGGGTTAGGAAAGAGGAAATGCTTGCTAATCCTTACAGGTGCCTGATGTGTGGATAAACAACCTCAGTTTCTAGTATAGGCACGTCCTTCAAGCAGTAGACTGTTTTCTTAGGAAAAGGGAAAATATTCCCTCACCAAGAAGTCCCTCATTGATGGCCTGCCATCCACTGATGGCCTGCCACATTTGGAGGAGTTTTCTTAACGCCAGCAAGCATTTATCTCGTGGTGGTTCAGCCTGTGTTGTAGCAGCTCTTTAGCAGGAAGCGTTGTCACACACCTGCCTGTTGTGTGCTTGCTTTGAAAGCTTCTTCCAACTCGGTGACCACGTACGAGACCTGCCAGACCTACGAGCGCCCCATAGCCTTCACCTCCAGGTCCAAGAAACTCTGGATCCAGTTCAAGTCCAACGAAGGGAACAGTGCCAAGGGATTCCAAGTTCCTTATGTAACCTATGATGGTGAGTGGGTGTGAGCAGCTGGGCTGCTGTGGGCTAGTGCAGCTGCAGCAGTGCAGAGCTCCCCTCCCTAAGCAGCAGGGCAGCCCAGCAGTGTCACCACGAGCTGCTTCCAGTTTCATTTAAAACATGATTTAAGGAATTCTGCAGTGCACCGCAGTCTTTGGAGTGCCACCGTGTCTTCCAAACAGAAAGCTGGGGTTCTGGGCTCTGGCCTGCAAATTACAGAGCTCAGAGATAGAATCTGCATTTTATGCACTTCTGTGCCTTTCCATTTCCTCCGGGTGGTCCCAGTTAGGAATTAGGTAGAGCCCAAGCACCTGTGTTTTATAGTGTCCCTGCTACCATTTGTGACCTAGAATCAGACAGCAAAATATCTATATTGAAAAGAAGTTTGAGAGGAAAGATTTTCACCTCACCCTTGTCAGAATCACGAGGTGTGAAACTGGAGCTGAGGATTTGCACTTCAGCATAAGTAAAGTGATATTTTATGTTCTGTTCACACTGGATTAATTGTGAGGGAGTCATCCCTGCTGTGGTCTGCAGAGCTTCACTAGTGGTGGATAAGTAATTTTTCAGAGGAGACCTCTCCTTTTGAAGAATTTCAGGTCATGATTGACCAGGGGGGTTACTTTTAAGAAAGCATCCTTTTACATAATCTTTTTATTCCTTCTTCCTGTAGGAAGAAGCCAGTAAGGGCTTGTGGGTGTGTGCAGATGGGTTCCTGCAGCTCAGTTGGTGTGAAGCGGGTTACTTGGTTACTGTATGCACTCCAGCCTTGGGTGCTTTATGATTTCCTTTGCTTTTGGCAGATTGATGCTGAGCAGCTCAGCAGAGCACACTGTTCTCATAATAAAAAGAAAAGTGCTTGGAATATTTTCTGACTGCTAATGTGAGGGCCAAGTACTACTGGTTCTTCTGAGGGCAGGGCTTCCATGTGTAACCACACGAGGTATTGAGGATGTCAGTGAAGTGAACCTGCAAATTCCTCTCTTGTGCATTCCCCACAGAGGATTACCAAGAGCTAATAGAGGACATTGTTCGTGATGGCAGACTTTATGCATCTGAAAATCATCAAGAAATACTTAAGGTACATTCCTTCCACTAGACATGCTGGTTTTGATTGGAAATTTTATTATTTGGTGAGAGTGAGTTTGTGTCCTGCACTGCATCAGGTCTGCTCCTTGGTGCAGCAGACATGTGCTGCCTCAGGGAAATGGGGTAAATCAGCAGATCCTGGTTGTGCAGAGGAGTGGATAGGGCACCCTTTGCTCAGGGGATTGGAAGTGGATCAGAACTACCAGGGAAGTTAATTTATTGGGAAAGAACTCAGTGCTGCTCCTTGTAGCCTGTAGATTAGCAAAGGCTTTTCCTCCATGGGTGAAAGAAATTTCTTTGTGGATTTCTCTGACCTTGTTTAGGGGACTTCCACAGGCAAGCTGAGTGCATGCCTTTGTTTTGCTGGATATCAGCTCAAATGTGTGTGCTTGTTTTGTGGTTTGTTTGCTGCTTTTCTGTTCTTGGATGTATGAGGAGGGAAGAAATTCTGGAGCTGCTAATGTGGAACACCAGTGACTTCCCAGGAACCTGAAAGTTTGCCTTGCTCTGTTACATTTCCAAGCCTCTGAAACACTTGAAAAGCAAAATGCCTGTAATATTTTTTGAGTTAGACAGGCATTAAACTTTGATAATACTGACAATAACTCCTCTGTGGAGCTACTATAAAATCTGCTTCCCTTTTCCCAGGACAAGAAGCTGATAAAAGCATTGTTTGACGTGTTGGCACATCCACAGAACTACTTCAAGTACACAGCCCAAGAGTCAAGAGAGATGTTCCCGAGATCCTTCATCCGGCTGCTGCGCTCCAAAGTGTCCAGATTTTTGAGGCCTTACAAATAATTGGCACTGTACTTAAAAGCTACAGCAGCCCTGGGCATGCACAGAGGGGCTGTGGGAGGTGGGGCTGCTTTCTGTGTTTTATACACTTGGCACAGACACTCCAGGGAAGCTCGCCAGCTCCGTTCTTGGCAGAGTTTGGCTTTCTCAGCTCATATAAATATTTTGGTGAACAGAATTTTGATTCCTTTCCAGATAATACCCTTTGGGTACCAAAGGATACTTCACAGTGCCAGAATTGGAGACTGCCCATGATTTCTGTAACTGAATGGTGCCAAGCAGAAGTTTGTAGAGCTCTGCCCCGTTGCTTCATCAGCACCTCTAAAAGCTAATGAGGACAGACAGGCTAAGTAGTGTGGTTTGGGATGAACCCCGGGCTGCCATCAATGCATGTTACCTCAACAAAGCTGGGTTCATGTTTGGTCTCGCTGAAAGTGAGAACAGGATTGATGTCTCTCTTAACATTTGCTACACAGGAAACTCAGAGCTAAGGTTGACAGAGTTTTAGTTCAAACCAGTGAGGCCAAGAACTGCACAAAGTGAAGTTTTTCCCTGAACTACATGTGGCATGGAGCAAAGGGTTGAATATCAGCTTCAGTGTTCAGGTGTCCATGCTAGTGACCTATTGGCTTACATGGAATGATACCACAATAAACTGTGGGCACCACAGCAATGGAAAACAGGCCCTGACCCGCAGGACATTTCCGTTTTGGGCTGTCTGCAACTCTCAGAACAGATTCTTTCCTAAATCCCAGTGCTGTCCCTGTGCATAGGCCTGGGACAGTCAAAGGCATCTTCTAAGTTGTGTAAAATTCTGTCCTCTGAGCACCTGCAGGTGAACATGGAAGCCCCATTTTAAATGCAGGCTTTGCAGAGATGATGCTCTTGGTGCAGCACTGTTTAAAGATGAATAAGGTTCTTGTATGAGCCTCAGTTGTTACATTCTCTACCTTTTCTGAGCACCTTGCATTGGCCTTATTGAGCAGAGAAGAGCTGCTTTCCCTGTGTGGCTGGAGAGAAGGAGAGGTACAACAATTCAGCCAGACTGTGGCCAAAAATGTTGTCTATGGCAAATTGTTCCTCAGGATTCCCAGGCTCTGTGTCCTTCTCCTCAGGCTGTGTTTCCTATTGGAGACCAGGCTATTCTGAGAGGACCTGTAAGGAAATCTGAGTTGATCAAAATGTTGTCTCAGTCATATTCTGTCCACACTTACATCTCCTCTGGCCACACAACCCGTTCTCTCAGAGTAATGTACCTTGAGGACCTTCTGCTTTGAAGGGAGATAGCCACAGTCCCATCCATTTGGAAATGGATTTATGACTTCTGTCTTTTGGTCACTGGCCATGCCAAGGCGTGCAGTGGGCACCAAATTCCCTCTCTGTGCCATCTTAGGAACAGTACTCACATTTCACAGGGTAGCCAGGACAAATGCTCCCTTTCCCAGGGTGTGGAGTCAGACCTGCTGTTTTTCCTGGCATTGGCATGTGGTATTTAACTGCTGTATGTGAGTAACACCATGTCCACAGGGGGACACAGGAAACCCTCACCAAGAGCTGGGCTCTGAATCTCCTCTCTGCACTGCTGGGAGCAGAGGGGTGCTCCTGCCTCAGCCTTGCTGAGCTTCTGTGCCACGGTGTGTGTGGGGCAGGGGCACGTCTTGGCCGTGGTGTGATGGGGAGGGATGATGGCTGGGGAGCAGAGCCTCTCAGGATGGGGCTGTGTGGTGCTGTGCCCCTCTTGCTGCTGGGGAGGGGTTGCCAGGCCTGGCCACAGGTGGGAAATGGTTTGTGCTGCTGCCAGGAGAGAGAGCTGTGTCTCCCAGCTGCTCTGGGGCTCCAGCAGAGCTGGGGGGTGGCTGTGGCAGGGCAAGGAGTGCCCACTCCAGGAGCAGCCTGCAGCAAGAGCAGCGGGGCACAGAGAGCTGGCAGGGCAGAGGGGAAGGGACACAGCTCCCTGTGTGCTCCTGGCAGCTGTGCTTCCTCCTGAGCAGGGTCCCTGTGGGGACAGAGCAGTGTGACTGGGGAGGGCAATGGCTGAGGAATGCCAAAACAGCAGGAACGGGGCTGAGAGGCTTTGCTGCATCCATGCTGTCCTGGAGAGAGCCCAGGGAAGTGTTTCCAGAGAGTTTTCCTGTGGCTGCCCAGCCCCTAGCCCCAAGCCAGATGCAGTGTGCCAGTGACCCCAGCGAGCCACCAGCCACCCCTGTGTGGCTCTGGGCACTCTGGAGCTGCTGCAGTCCTGCTCTGGTGCTGGGCACTGTGGGGACAGGGCCATGGTGTGCCAGCTTCTGGGCCAAGCCCAGCAGAGGGGCTTTGCTGCCAAAGAGGGGCTGCATGCTCAGTGCCAGGGGAAAACAGGGCAGGTGTGGCTGTGCTCCCTGCCAGGGAGGCTGCAGGTGTGGACAGCTCGGGGACACACGTGCCAGTGACTGGTTTCAACCAGGGCTCGAGGCAGCCAAAGCTGTGAGACATCCAGATGTTTCTGATGGTGAGATTGGGCTGTGTTGATCTGTGCACGAGTTACTGACCTGTGCTCTGGGTTTATCCCACTGCACCTCCTCTCCCAGTCCTGCTGTGCCAGCTGTGCACAGCTGCCTGGGACCCACAGTGATCCCAGCTTTGCTTCTCTTGCCCCAGAGTGAGCACAGGCCATTCCCATCGCTGGGAGGAGAGGGGTGTGCACGGTCTGGGGTGAGGAGAGAACCTGCCCTTTCTCAGAGAGGAATTCTCATTGTTCCACAGCCCTGTTCCTTTCCTACTTAAACAGCAAATGGCTCAGAAGCACTTCTGTTACCCTTGATCTAACATGATGGATGAAAATTTCCCTTTTTACTGTAATTCCCATCTGTACAGTAAAAAGTGAAGAGGGAATTTTTGAATGCTGGGAGAATTGATAACTTACAGAATGTTGTAAACACTTGGCATTGTATCTTCATAGTGATGGTAGTGGCTCTGTAGAAATTTCAGTTTCTACTTTCTGTGTGGTTGTAGACTGATGATGTGTTTTGGCAACAAATGATTCAAAAAATGTTTAACCTTATAAAACAAGATTTGATTTTTGGAATAATAATTAGTCCTAACTGGATGACTCAATGTCACCTACGTGAGATAAGCATAAGGAACTTTTTGATGATTGTAAATTAATGTAAAATGATTCAGACTGTTACTCTTGATAAGAGAAATAAACCAATGAACTTTTAGCTGCATGAAGTTTTTGGGTAATATTTTTAGTTATCTTTCTGTGCTAAATAATAGCTTTGACAAATTTAATGGCTGTTTGACAAGTTTTTGCAGATCAGATACACTTAATCCTGGGAACATCTGCTTACCACAGCATTCTGTTTCATGTAATATATTATTAGCCTACATCTATATGCATAAAAATACAATTCTTCACATATTTACTGGTGCACATAATTCTGGCAAGTAAAATACCAGAATTATCCTGGTATTAATTCTAAAAGTTATTCTAAAAATATCTCCTATATGATGAGCTAGAGTCAATTGGTCTGTTGTAACAAGCTGCATAAAGACAGGATAAACAACTGAAAGTAACTCCAAAATGTTTTATTACTTTGTAGATTAATCTGATTATTTTTCCTAAAAAACCTATCACAGCAAAAGTGTAAACACTCTTCCACACTCTTCCTTTGGGTGCTGCTCCACTCAAACTGTGATTGTGCAAGGCTGCTGCAGGAGGAGACAAACAAACACTTCTTGAAGAACTTGAGCCAAACTCGGGTTTGTTTCTGGGGATCCCTGGAAAAAACCCATCCCACAGCACCTCTTGCTGCTGCCCATTTAATTTGAAAAAAATCTTTTGCTCATAGGCAGATTTTCACTCTCTCTGGTGGAAGTCTGCTTTCCACACCACATATTCTGCTGGGAATGTAGAGAACACCCAGGAGCAGCCATGCAAAGAGAGCACCTGTGGGGAAAACAGGAGTCAGAGAACTCAAGGGACACATTCCACTCAGTAGGTAAGTTCTTCTAGTTTTTCTCCAAGGCAGAGCAAATTATATATGACATTCTCATGCTGTTCTTTAAATTACCTTATTAAATCACTTCAGATGTTAAAAAAAAAAATCCACTGTTTAAATATGTGTTAGTACAGCTTTTTCTCTGATTAAGCACATTTTGAAGAGTAAGTTTTTTGAATTCCATGAAGCAAAGCCTGTTTAGTACACAGTGAGAAAAAACAGGTCAGAAAGGAAGACCTTGAAATATTTTTTTCTTATTGGAGATGTCTATAAATACAGAATTCATGAAGGAAACTCCCACTATCTAGCTGCTGAACTTGATCTGATGCAACCTCTTTTTTTTCCACTGGGAAGTTTATTCAATAGGCAATGTAGGCTTACAAATCCTATGCTATGGAATTTCCATTTTGTGACAATTCTGGGGATCAGGGAATCAAGGGATCGTAGTTTTGGGGAGAGAAAAAGTCACTTCCAAAAGAGAAAATGTTGGGAGCTGAAATATTCTGAAGTAGTCACTTGAGACGCAGTTTGTTGTTTAGTAGTTCAAGTGTTGCCTGCTATGCACACCACAAACAGCCATGAAACATTTCTGTACTGGACAAGTTTATGCCTGAGCAGAGGAAGCCTCATCCTCTGTGCCTCAGGCAAAATGAAGAGTGGCAATTGTCACCTGTTGCAAAATGCCAGCTCCCCTGGCTCCTGGAGGTGCTGCCCAGAGTAAAACCCAGCCACAGAAAGCAGCTAAGGGCAAGGGAGGGCATCATGATTTGTGTGGGGTTTGAAGTGGGAACTGAGGAAGCATTCCAGAAAACTGGGAGTTCAGGATCTCTGTGCCCAGTGGACAAGGCTGTATGTGACACAGCACTGCTCATGGGTTTTGGGTGGCCCCAGTTTGCTGTTACTGGTGTAGTGCTGGTGTGAGGGGTGAGTGGAAAAGCTGAGACCAGTTATTAAAAACAGGATGACTAAAAAGTGCTCAGGGGGCCTGTCTGGCTTACATAGCACAACTATTGTGCCCTGGCTCCCGTAGGTGCTAATTCTCTCAGCAAACTTACAAAAATAAAACCCTGAAAAGGCTCATCCATGCTGAGAACAGCAACTTCATTCAGTGGGTGAAGGAAGCTTAGCTCTAGGAACTGAATGTTCAACACTGCAGGCATTGCTGTCTTCCCCAGGGCTGTCCAGAAAGCCCTGCAGCCAGTGCCTGTGCTGTGAGAGGGATGCAGCAGCTCTGGAATAAACACATCACAAATGCCTGTCCCAGCTCTGTCCAGGACACAAGTCCAAAGGGACCATTTGCTCTTGGAGTGAATAAAAAAGCCTATCTATCCCAGCAGGATATGTTTCCTCCTGCAGAACTGGAGAAGTAAAATCCGATGAAGAAGACAGTCTGGCTTAGGGATGCTCTGGAATAAACTTCATGTGAGATGCTAGAGCCTCATCCCTACCTCAGACACCTCTCAGGGTCTCTCCTTGCCTGGAATATTGTGAAAGTGCTCAAATAAGGAGATTTTTGACGGTCTGGGGAGCTGAGGTAGTGAGGCTGTGCTGGTCTGTGTGAAGCTGCTGTGCGGGGCTGTGCCCAGGCAGCAGGGCACCATCCCCGGGAGCAGGACATCATCCCTAGGAGCAGGACACCATCCCCGGGAGCAGAACACCATCCCCGGGAGCAGGGCACCATCCCTGGGAGCAGGACACTACCCCCAGGAGCAGGACACCATCCCCGGGAGCAGGACACCATCCCCAGGAGCAGGACACCATTCCTAGGAGCCAGGCACCATCCCCAGGAGCAGGACACCATCCCCAGGGCTTCCCACGAGAGGGCAGCATGTGGCAAACACAGATCCCGCTGAAATCCCTGCTGGCAAACAGCCGGGGAGTGGGGGGGATTTGGATGGCGTTTGCTTTAGGCAGGACCCCTAAACCAGACACTGGGCCGAAACTTCGGTACCTTGGCAGTTCTTGAGCCTCACCACTGCCTCTGATCAATCGTTTTGGAGGGGAGAGAGTGATTTGTAAATGACCTTGTATTTTGAGTTTTTATTTTGTCTTTATGTTGTGTTTTATCTGTTTTTATAAAACGCAAATATGGGACCTAGAAGGACCCGTGCTGCTGGGCCGGGTATTGCTGCCGCTTCAGGTTGCAGTGGGAGGAGACCTGAACTGAGTTCTGACCACTGGTCAAAGCTGTTCCCCCATCTCTTCCAAATTGCTGGTGAGGAAATGTGTGGGTTCAAAGCTGTTGATCTCCAGGCAGAATAAACCTCAAAGGAAGCTGGAGGAAATGGGCCGTGAATGTGTAACTTCAGGTGCTGTTATTTACTTGGAGAGCAGTGAGTGACTCTGGCACTCTGCCTGGCCCCGTCACTCAAGTGACTCTGTTCTTACAGATGTCAATAATGGACTTTGAACATTTGTCTTTGAAAATGAAATTGTGTGTGTAGTAGTCAACAGCTGATTTCCTACGTTGTTTGGTTGATCAGCTTGATTCCAGCTTGACTCCTATCAGTGTCTGGATGGATGATCCTGCAGTAAATGATACCCAGGGTAGGGCAGGAACACCTCACAGTGCTGTGTGCCTCATCACTCCTGCCACAGTGCTTGTGCTCCTGCTCTCCTGGGGCAGCTGCCTTCCTTTTGGGGCACAGTGTGAGCTCCAGTGTCCTTCATTTGCCTAGACTTGAAGGTGGAGGCTTTTAACCAAATCACAACGTGGCAAACACAACCTCTGTGTTAGGAGAGCCACATTGAAGCCCTGTTGATGATTTTGTACGTGAGCAAATATTAGCCCTGAGTATCCAGTAACATTTCTGACTAAATCTTACCCAGCAGGAGCTGCTGCAGCTCTGCATGGGCTGTGGCAGGAGGCTACAACGGGAGCTCACTTGTACTTGAGGCACTTGAGAACCCTGGAGTCCTGACTTCAGAAAATAAACATAAGGGCTCCACAGAGGTGAGAGATCCTGTGTTTGACTAACACTGTGGTGACCCTCTCTCTAATGCTGATGTAAATAATATTTTTTTCTTAAATGGGTACTGTAAATATCTTGGGTTCAGACTTGGATTTATCTCAAAGTTCCAAAAGAAAAGTATTTTGATGCATTTGATGAACTTAGGATTTGAATGTCTTAAATTCCAAAAGTTATATATTTTTAACTTACAGCATTCAGACCCTGAGTTCATTGAGTATTAGTCTGTTGTGAAATCAGATCAATTTCAGACTTGATATACAAAACAAGCTACCCCCTTCTCTTCTCCTCTGCGGGAAAGGTGCAAAGCTGTCCTAGATCCAAGCTCCATAAGAAGGTGGAAATATTTGTCAAATGAAATCCTTCTATGAATACTCCTTTAACTGGTAGTGGCAGAAAAGGTTCACAGTCAGTCTTTTAAAGAGCATAGTAAGAATGTTGTTCCTTGGTGAATCCCACATTGGCATGAGTTGAAATAAGCACCTGTTCTTGGGGTTTTTGCAAAAGAGCTGGGAAATTCCAGTTTTGTTCAGCTCTCTTGCTTACTGCATCACTGGAGTTTGTTATTTTTGTCACAATCACCTGATAAACTGGGTAAGCCACAGAGGAATCCTTCAAAAGGCAGTTCTGTTTCAGAGCTGACCTGAATTCATCCTGTTCCAGAGACAGTGATCTTATTTTTTTTTTGCAAGGTTTTAAATTATGTTCTGAGATTTGTCTTCCCCAAGAGGTAAATTAGAGTTTGTTTGAGGAGTTCCCCCTCCCTCTCTTCAAATACTGCTGTTCAGGAATCATACCACTCCAGAGCATCTGGAATGAGAAATGCCTCTGCAGCAGATTTATACTTGGCCAGAGGGAAGTTCTTTGGCTAGAAAGCCAGAAAAAGCAGAAGGCTTTTAAAGTGTAGCTCGTTTCAGGACTAGGAGTTCCCCCCTGTGGCAGGGAGCTTTCAGATACCTGTGCCAGCCCTAAACTTGTCACCCAAAGACAGGAGATGTAGAAGACCCTTTCTGCTGTACAAGCTGCCAGACTTTCCTGATCTTGCTCCTGCTCAGACCACTTTGGTTTGCTCTCATTCCCAGCTCAGGTTTCAGCAATTGCTTCAGTCCTGTCAACGTGTGGAGAGGGCAGAGCACTGAGTCTGTGGCCTCACACACTCCACAGCTTCCATCTTTTATCCTAGAGCCAGTGTGCATTTCACACTGATGAAAACATGGGGTTATGGATAAGAAAACTTTGGATATAAGCACCTTGGCTAATGGGATCCCAGTGGAAAATGACTGTGAAATGTTCTTCTCCTGGTCCATCATGGGCATCTGCTCATGGCACCAGTTGTTTCTGAGAATAATTTATTGGTTTGAGAAGAAAGTAAAAGGGAGAAAACGACAACCAGTGTTCTGTGCTTGCAACAATCAAGGGGTAATTATTTAAAACTACTGGCTGCCAAGTTAGGACTGGGTTAGGGAACTACTTACATGCTGCAGCTAGGCATGGGTGTGGGCACTGTGTATCCTCACTGCATCTCCACTAATGCTCAAGGTATTGACTCAAGGAAAGATTTGGCCAGCTGCCTTATGATTAATTAGCCACACAGATGTCCCACGGGTCCAAGGGAAATGTATACCTATTGTACATGATTTTGTGTGCATACTGCTATTTTCTGTACTAAGGAGTGACTTTTCATCACGCTAGGAAGGAGAAATTTTGTAATTCATATTCACAAAAACATTTAAAGATGTGCTTAAGTGAGTTGGTGAATAGAAATGGATTGTTGCATTGGAGCATTTAGACCAAGACTGGACTCCTTTGAATCCAGAAATCACTGGCTGCTAGCATGGCTGGGCTTTGTCCTGAGTGCTGTGCACAGCCTTTGTCCCTTAGGCAGAACAAAGGGCAAAAATTACTAATGTGACAAGGAAAATATGGATGAAACCAATGGCATGTCTGTGTTGGAGAAAGCTGGGTGCTGTTCTCGCTCCTGCAATGGCTGTTTCTCCATGCCTCTTGCTAGGTGGCATTAGTCCAGTTAGTGACAGTGAAAGCATCCTGCAGCTCCCTGATGTGGGGAGCCCATAATCCCTTTAGGATTTAGGGACAGCTGGGAACTATTTCAAGAAGAAAACAGGAGCAGGCTCAGCAATGTTCTGCCTGTGGAGTGGTTGCTGTTCAGATGGTTTGGTACCACCTCTGGTTGTTACAGTTTGCCATCAAGCTCTGCTTTGTCCAGGTGCTCTGAGCTGGGTCTGGGGAGAGACACTGAGTGCAGCAATTTCACAACAGCATTCTTGGCTCTGGGATGAGCCAGGAAATCCCAGCTCCATTGCCTGATCCTGCCTGTGATGTTTTCACTGCAGAACCCAGTGGTGAGCCTGTGTCTCCCTGCCCTCTCCTACCCCTCAGAGCCAGCGTCTCAGCTCTGCTTTTCCAGAGCAACAGGCTCAGGTTATTTCTTAGCAGGTCCTGCTGGGCTGACATAGAACCTGATGGGAAGAAGAGCAGCGCCCTCTTCCTCCTGCCTTTCAGAGCTCAGGAATCCCGGGCAGCAGAGGCATTCCTGCTTGTCCTGCCTTGCTCCTCCTTGGTCTCCAGATGTCAGGCTTCTGGAAAGTTACAAAGGAGTGAGAAAACTGTGTTTGTGTAGTGTGAAGTGACTCGCCCTGGTTTAGCCTTAACAAGATCCCTCCTATATATTTAATGACCTGAATGTAAAATTTATGGCTTGGAATGCCCCAGCAGCAGAGGAAGCCTTCAGCACACAAGCTGCCTTTTGCAGGACAGGAGAAGTGAAATCCCCCGAGGTTTGGGAAATCTGAGTGATGTAGTTATGGTTGGCACTTTGAATATATGTGTAGGCTACTTCAAAATAAATATTTGCAGTCCAACTCTAACATACATCTGGGAGGGTGAGAACTAGCATGTATTAATGTTTCTTCAAATTAATAATTTTGAAATTTTTATACTGAAATAATTTTGCTGTTGCATATAATAAACAGAGGTTGGTGTGGGTACATACTGGGCAGAAACATCACCTGCCCTCTATGCACTCCATTTCCTCCTGTTTTGAAGAAAACCAGCCCTGTTCATGTGTCAGCCTCTTTAAAGAAAGGAAAATAAAGGTAAGGGAGCTCTTGCAAGACTTGCCATTTTAATCTCTTGTTTTGACACGTGCAGCTTTTGTGTTGCTGAAACTCTCATTCACCTGTTGCCTCTGTGTATGAAGAGAAGCAGGCAGATAAATTCAGTTCAGTCTCCTGGGGGAAGCTGTGCAATGTCTGATTCCTCTCCCAGTGTCACCCGTGCCTCTGCTTCGTGCTTGATGCCACCAGCTGAGGCACTGCACAGAACACACACAGGGGAAGGAGGCTGGAGTTGCATCCAGGATAAACATGGAGAGGTGCCCTGGGAATTGCTGTCTCCATGACATGGTGCCCAGATCCCAGCCCAGGAGATCCTTTCCCTTGGTCAGCACTGGAAACACAGAAGGTGACTATGGAGTTTCTGGACAAAATGGGCCACATTTTTCAGGAATCCCAACCTGACTCTGCCTTTGTATGTTAGAGGATTTCTCTAGCTCGATCCATGACCTTTGTCTTGCTACAAATGACAATTAAGTAGCTCAGTAAATCCTTCTGGATTTTTGTGTCCAACATTTTTAGAAAAGACTGGTTTGTAGTCTACAGATTATTCCAGTTATTTTCTCGATTATGCTAAAACTGACCCTTACTAATGTACCGATGGACAGAAACCTTATTTTAAGACATCAGTTACTGTGATTTAATTTTCTTAAGCTCTTCATGGTCTTTTCTCTGGAAATGGATTCTCTAAAATTTTCTCTTTGTGCTGAGTAAACTATGTCTTTTGGACCTACTGCCTCCTTCTGTTTCTGCTAAATTATACCACCCTGTCCTTTCTTCAGGGTTTTCTGGGGCGTCTCTGCATTTCTTCAGGATATGGCAACCACTAAGAAATCACTTCTTTTTAGGGAAAGATGAGAAATCAAAGAAAAGGAGGGGAAAAAAAAAAAAGAAAAAAAAGACCGACCCACTTGCTGTGTTGCCTGCTGCTGCTTTCCTCTTCCCCGGGAGAGGAGATGCAGTGGGGGTGTGAACCAAAGTCTGCAGCTCCTCTGATGAAGCTGCAGGCGTGACTGGGGACTGAGCCAGCACGAGCTGGCTGTAAATAGGGGTAAAATCATCACGGGTAAAGCAAACGGCATTTGAAAGGCAGGGCCACTGTATGCCCTGCAGAGTGGCTGATAAGTTTATCAAAATGTGCATCCTCTCCCCTCCCTCCAAGGGCACTCTGCCTCCCCTGTCCCAGCCGTGATGGCAAAGGGCACTTCGGAAAGGACAGGGCAAGCACCGTGTGTCTGTTTGCTCTTTGCAGTGGGTTTGGACAGTGAGGGCTTTGCTGGGCAGCAGAAAGGCTCTGGGGAGGATTCCCTGGGCACAGGACAGAGCCCATTCCAAACCTGCAGCAGCCAGAGCCAGCAGCCTGCGGTGCCCTACAGCCTGTGATGCTGGCATGCTGGTTTCCAGGATACATTTTTCTCTTACCTTTTACTTACATGTATCTATGTACACAAACAACGGGATGGGAATGCTAGAGGAGCTGTCTCAAAACCTTTATTCCATCACAATCATCAGTCTCATTTTACAGAGCCAGGCATGGGAGATGGAACAGCTTCAGCCACTTACAACAGCAGACCAGGTTCTTTTTGTTACAGTCTTTTAACAACTTTCTAGCATAGAATTGTACAATAGCATAGAAAATAACAACTTTCTAGCCAATAGCATAATATTAAAAGCTGACAAGTGTTTGATTAGGCCAATTAATGAAGCTGCATGTACATCTTGCTTTGAACAATGCTTGCTTGTAATAGCTTGAACCAATGGATAAAGCTTCATTATTAAGCTTATATATTTCTACTATCTTGCTTAAAATATTTTCCTAAAGCTTATCTCTGCACAGCTCACAGCCCTGTTGTTTCTTGTCCTTGCATCTTCAGCATTCTTACATTTCTCCAATCTGAGATTTGCTTTCACACAGCTGTCTGGGAGTTTTATACCTTTTCTATTTCCCACATGGCACCCTGGCTTTCTGGCACAGCCAGCCTGTCCTGGAGGGCAGGGCCAGACCCAGGCTGGAGGGGTTTTCTCCATCCCAGCCCTGTGAAGCCTCCTTTTGACGCTGGAATTAATTTTATCTGGAGGTGAGGAGGGACAATCCGTGCTGCTCTGGAGGCAGGAAAGAGCAAGAAAAGTGGTTTTGTCCCTTGGAGCTTTTCTTGAGTAAGGAACAGTGGTCATGCACAGGCTTGTCTCTGGTGAGTGAATGGGAATTTTTCTGAAATGTGCCCCTATTTAGATACACGGTATGGGAAGGGGGAGAAATACCACCAGCTAATCTGTGGCAAACAAATGATTTAACCACTTAACCAGCTTAACCCCTGGGTTTGAGCTGTCCAAATTGAGCCCCTCCTTCAGTGTGGATCCTGCATAATTTGAGCAGATGACTTACTGCTTCTTCCCCTTTCCCTTTCTCAGGATTAAAAATCAAGAGAGGAATTAGGCTTTTATCTCATTTGTTACTCTTGAGCATTGAGCAGATTTTCCTCAGAGCTGTTTGCACAAAGTGCATTTATAACATAGAGCAGAAGTGGAATTGCAGGGCTCAGAAAAAATGCTTTATGTGTGCTGAATAGAAACACAGGCTGCAGCCTTGGAGTGAGGGGGCTTTTCCTGCTCCACCTGTGCTTGCAGCTTTACTCTTCTTGAAATCAGCCAGAGCTGACTGGGCATTTCTTAATACATTGGGCAGAGTGCTGTTACCCCATGAAGCTTTTATACTAAAAATTCCCTCCTGGTTTCAGTGGCAGCTCTTTTGCTTCCTCCTTAGTTTTGGGAGATGTGGATGCAGGATGCAGTCGTATATCTTTATTTAATCAGCTGGAGAAGTGCCAAATAGCTCCCAAGGTGAAAAATAAGGTGCTTTTATCCTCCAGGCCATGTGTGCCAGAGTGGAACAATGGTCCTGTCTTGTAATGAGCTGAGTCAGCATAGGGAATAAAAATTATATCTCCCCTCAGACTGTCAGCCCTGTTATCCTTCTGCAGGCTGACACATTCACTGAGCTGAGCTGGCTCGTGTCGTGGCCTTTATGTGAGGCTGTGAAATAATGTGCTTGGGTTTTATGGCATTCTGACTCATCATCTGATTTTTTTCCCTCCTCTCTCCCCGGTCACATGAGAAGGGGCTGAACATACATGGTCTGTCCGTGGCTGCAGAGCTCAGATGTGTAAGTTTACCCACAGAGTGTTGCTGTTCTGGCATCAGCCCTGCTCTGTGCCAGCCCCACTCCCCAGGCCAGCAGCAGGAGCTGCAGGGTGCCAGTGGTGTCTTGGTGGGCAGAAAGTGTGAGCCCAGACTCTGCTATGGGGGGACAGCAAAGGAGAATCAGTGTCCCAGCTCTGGAAGGCAGGAAGGGTCCTAGAAGTCTGGCTTGGCATAAATCCTGGGCTAAGCTCTGCTTTTCTTGGGTTTTGCTTGCACATCAAAGGTGTCTCTCAGTTTAACAAGAACCAAACCCACGTGGAGTGTTTACAGATCTCTGCTGTCTCTCTGAGCTGCATTTTTTTCTGTACCTATTCCATGCAACAAATTACTTGGAAAGCAGAAAGTTGAGGGAAGCACCTGCTGCCCTCATTCACTGTTGCAGTGAAAGAAACCCAAGCGTGCCATGAGTCCTGTTAAGAAATTACCTTCTGTAACTATTACATTGATCAGCCTTTGTAGTATGAAACTCTATTAAGTTCATTAACGTGTAGTAATTCGTATTGCACACTGTAATGGAAGGAGGTACAGGAATTTTACTGGATACTTTGTTCATGCTTAAACAAAACAAGTTAAAGGACAGCCCAGCCCCAGAAAAAAAGGACTTTGTTTCTTGGAAGCCTAGAGCTGCCCATGAAGAAAAAAGGATACCTCTAAACAGCCAAGACAATGCCAGACTCCTCTAACACATCTCCCAGCTTTGTCTGGGGTCAGAGGTAAGTGACTACAGCCAGACTGACTCCAGCAACATCTGGGTCATCAGGCAAGCAGCACAAAAGCTGCAAACCCAGAGCTGCTTTGCCAAGTTTTGCTCTGCTTAACAATCAGCTGTGTGGGTGTAGGTTATTAGTCAAATTGTGCTGTACTTGGACATTTGATAGATACAGAAACCCTGTGTAAAACCACACTAAAGGTGCTCCAGTTTGGCTGGGACAGCTTCTGTGTCTTTTCCTGGGCGATTGAGTGGACAGCGATGGTCCGGGTTGCTGCTGGCGATGCTGTGATGAGACACGGGGCACCCCGGGGTACCCACCCTTCCCACAGCCCGTGCGGGCTGCATCAGCGCAGCCCGGCTGCGGGGCACTGTCGCCTGTCGCGACACTCCAGTTCCCCGCCCAGGGCAGTCCCGCTGTGCCTGCCGGGGCTGCGGGCAGCTCTCAAAGCTCCGTGCCGCTGCTTTCCCCTGTCCCTGAGGATTTTGGAACGCCTTGCTGTCGGGAGGGGCAGGCTGTGTGATCCCCACGGAGCTGCCCGAGTGTCGCCATGTGCCAGCCGGGCTACCTGCCGGCCTCCGCACGTCACCAGGCTCGGCTATAAAGCGCAGGGGCTGAGCATCCTCCCCTCGCAGCTCCCGAGCATCTCCAAGGACAGAGCACGGGCGGGCGCAGAGATGTTTTACTCGGGCATCCTGACGGAGCCGAGCCGCAAAGAAGTGGAGATGAGGGAAGCGGCGTCGCTCCGGCAGCAGAGGAGGATGAAGCAGGCGGTTCAGTTCATCCACAAGGATTCCGCAGATCTCCTCCCCCTGGACGGGCTGAAGAAGCTGGGCACTTCCAAAGACACCGTAAGGCTCTGCTGTGTTTGCTGGAGGGAGGCTGAAGAACCTGGCGGGGCAGTGTCTATTTCTCTCTTCACGCCGTTTTTCTATTTAGGAGAAGTTGATTGTGTGTGGAAACCGATTGTAAAATATGTAAAAGGAAAGGAGTAGAAATACGATGCTATCTATAACCACAGTTGTTTTCTTCTAGTAAGTACTTTTAGATGCCTGGCACTCAGAATTAATAGCATTTAATTTTTAGATTTTTTTTAGATGCCTGACACTCAGAATTAATAGCATTTAATTTTTAGATTTTCTATTTTTTAGATACCTGGTGCTCAGAATTAATAGCATTTAATTGTTAGATTTTTTTTTAGATGCCTGGCACTCAGAATTGACAGCATTTAATTTTTTTTTTTAATTTAGTTTATTTTTATTTTTTCCTTTTGCATGAAAATGGCATTCTGTTTGCAGTACAAAATTCCTCTCTGGGTCAGAGTAAGTCAAAATGGCTTCATATAATGCATACATACACACACATGTTGGCCTGTGATCTGTATATACACACAACACATAATCATGAAGATTCAGAAAAGTATAGTCACCAATATTCCAAAATATGAAACTGCCAAGGTCATGCTTCAGTAAAGGCTAATGCATATATGGGGTTTTTTAAACCAAAGGGACATAATTTTAGGTTTAAAATATTTACATATACAGTGATTTATATGATCCTGAACCTGGTGTTATTCGTCATGTCTGGGGGCTGGACAGCATTTCTAAATACTGTACAAATGTTTCAGCTTTCTCTGCTGGGAAAGGATACTTCAGTGTAACTCAAAAGTTCTGAGATAAGGAGGAAAATTTCAAAACCATATCTACTTGGGAAAGCTTATTTAGTTTTTTTTGCCCAAGTGTTGGAAAAATCTTGTACCTTGTAAAATAATATTTGTTTTTTTCCAGTGCTTGATATAGGTTTTATTGAAATCCAAAATCAATCTTTTTATTTTTAGTGTTTTACTCTGTCAGAGCCTTCCTGCTCAGCTGGGTTAGGCTTGGCTCTGCCTACCTGAGACAAGTGGAGTGAGTTGGCTGTTCTCTGCAGTGCACATGGAGGTGATTTTTTTTTTATATCCCAAGTGTTTTGCAATTGAAGGAAGTGAAGCTCCTGCCCAGGGAAAGGCTCAGAAGGAGCTTTCCTGGCCACCACTGAACTGTAGCTCTCCACCAGGGAGAGAAGTGCTTTTCAGGGAGGGATGGCATCATTACTAAGATCAGCAGAGTCTAAATGACATTTTGTGGCTCTGTGATCCCAAGTGAGCAGGACTGACCCTGATGTGGGTTCTGCTCTGCCCAGATAAGAATCAACAGGTAGCAGGAGCCAGGGGCACTGAGCACTGAAGTGCTTTGCCCTGCAGAGCAAGGACCAGGTTTTGTACCAGCACCAGGAGCAGAGCATGGGGATCCTAGACACCACCTTGGACACAGAAATGTCCCTTGAGGTGTCCTCCCTGCTCCTGTGTCATGGCTGCAGCATCACCCCTGCTGCCCCTGCAAGGAGGATCTGCACAGGGGGCTCTCTCCAGGGATGTGCCAAAGCCCTGGGGACTGTCACAGCTCCCAACGCCCTCCAAGAACAAAAGCAAGGTGCAATGGGCCAGAGGTGAGATGGCTGGGAAGGGTCTCTGGCTGGGGCTGGGGTGAGAACCCAGCTGGTGTGGGGCCACCCCACTGCAAAAACCCCCTTGTCCCCATGCCACAGTGTGGGGGCTGATGGCACAGTGGGCACATATGGCCAGAGCTCCCTTGGCCACAGCCTCCTGCCCCATGGGGTGTGCAGGGAGTCCCCAAAGTGAGAGCACTGGCATGTGCCCATTCCCACAGCCCCAGAGAAGATCCCATGAATTTCAGAGATGTGTTTGTGGGTTGTGTTGCAGCGAAGTGACACTGCCATGCTCACCCCTCACACTGTGTGTCCCCACTGCCATGGCTGCTTGGATGTCACAAGGGTTGTCCCCAGGAGGAGCGGGAGATTGTGCATCTCTAAGGCTGGAGACTCTCCAAAATACAGGGCTCCACTTTGGTGTGGCCCCACATTGAGAGCCCATGCCCAGAGGAACTGATGATCAGGAGGCCCAGGGCATCAGAGGACTTGGCCCAAGGCATTTGCATGTCTCCCTTGTGAATAATTGTGCATGTCCTCACAAAGCAGCAGGTTTTTGTGCCAAAAGCTGCGTGGCAGCTGTGGTGGCGTGTGTGGAGGGGCTTCTGACGTGACGGCGTTATTAATGCAGGGTTTCCTGCGGGGGTTTTCCAACAGCCTTGGCAGGAGCAGAGAGGAGGAAACAGCTCCTAACAGCTCCTCAGAGATGGGGACAGGTGGTGAGAACAAATCCTGTCTGTCACTGTGGCAGCTGGCAGCAAGCACTCCAGTTTTGGGGAGAAATCCCCTTCTTTTTGGCCGTGGTGCAGAGGTGCTGTGCCCAGTGAAGCAGCAGTGGGTCACCAGGGTGGGTGTGCTGGCATCCCCCGGTCCATGTGCCATTACTCAGCTCCTGGAGCAGCTCTCCTGGTGATGCTGTGCACAGGCAGTTTTGAGAAATCCTTGTTGTAATCGTCCATTTCAACGCTCTCATCATTTCCAGTGAATTACTCTGGCTCAGACCAAACTCCAGCTCCTCGCTCCCTTTATGTACTCCACTCTGTCCAGTAGGAGACCAGCCTATAGGAAAGCATACACTGAATTTGGCAAATGTCAGGCTGGATGTAGAGAACAGAAATGGCTTTGTTTTGATGCCTCTTCCCTCTGTTAGCCTCTTTCTGAAGCCCCCCCCCAAAAAAATGAAAAAAATCTTGCAGCTCCTCCTGGTGCTCTGACCCTTGTCCCTGGCCCCCAGAGCCACTGGACCAGTTTGGAGCAGCTTTGTCTGGAACAGTCCTGCACGGTTTGAAAACCCGGGAAACAGAGTTATAAATAGTAACAATCCATTTCCATCATGCCCTCAGACCTCCCCTGGGCACCCTCAGCACATCCCTGGGTGTCCTGTGGCCCCTGCCCCAGGTTCCCATGGCTGGTGCAGCACTGCATGAACTGCAGGGCGTTCAGGTGGCCCCATTTCCCTGCTGTGCACACCCCAGAGTTTGGTGTGTCCTGCCTGAAATGCAGAAAGCTCTGATGTTGTGTGCACTGCCTTGCCCAGGGGGCTGGCTGCTGCCTGGGCACACAGCTCTGTCTCACCTCATCACCCTGAGAGAGGGGCTGACAGCACAGGATGCTGGTAGAACATGTGAATTTGGATGAAGGATGGGAAGAAGAGAGAGAAAATGATTATTTCTTGGGATTAGCTCTGTTAATTCACTAAAACTCCTTCTTTTTTTTTCCCCCCTACTGTCTAGGTACAGAAGAGAGGGCAAACCTCCTGAGATGGGTTTGTGGAAGAGGGGAGCTGGTGTCTTCCCTGACTTTCATCTCCACCTGAGTGCAATTGTTGATGGGTCTTGCTATCCCCAGATCTAGAAGCCAAATAGAGGGAAACCTGCCAGAGAAATGAATACTGCAGGCTGCAGCAATGCACTTGCTTATAAATCAGACAGGAACAAAGCTGGGCAGAATTATTTGTACTTTTGATGGACAGTGGTAAATAAGGTCAGCAATAGATGACGTCTCCACACACTTTTTAAAATTTTCACTGTGACATTTTTTAGGGGATCATAGGTTTTTGCAAATCTCAGGGTTGGAAATAGACGTACCTTATGAAAAAGATCCTGATTTGTGTTTATATAGTGCTGAATGATACTAGGAAATCTTATTTTTTTGCTGTCAGAGTGAAATGTAACATTCTATATTTTTATAAAACTTTCAGCAGTTTTGCAATGCAAAAGAATATTGTACCAGGTAATCTGGGGTTCCTTCAAACACTGCCACACTGGAGGGGGAACACATCTGCCTTCCCCACTGCTGTCAGGAGGAGGTTTTCTCCCTCTCCCTCCCTCCCAGACATGGTCTACTTGCAGTTTGCCAGCAAAATGTGCATTTGCAAATGTCCCCTGGCACATTATCCATTTACCAAGTACGTATCCATCACTTGACTCATCTCTGTGACTAACATCCCTCACTCTGTTGCACACAAGAGTCAAGGGGAATCCAAGTTAAAGCAAACTAATTAATAGCCTGAGACAGGATGCTGCTGCAGGGAACGTTTTCAGCCCCCTCTTGCCAGATTATTTCGGTACTGGAGCACAACAGAAGGAATATTTGTGCCCCTAGGGGCAAGATTTGCTGTGGTTTTCAGAAGGGCAAGTGTCAACAAAAGACAATCCCATTTGGGCTGGTAACTTGTGCTGCTGAGTGATGGATTTTTTCCTTTTGGTGATGGATCCCATATAAGGCTTGAAAAAACCCATGTATGCTACTGATTAACAATCCATAGCAGAACTTGTAGTTAAAGAAAATTAGGTTGAATTCAATGGTAGATGACAGTTAAAATATCAATGAGGAGTGTGTTGGAGATTGAGGCCAGGCAGATCAGAAGAGCACCCAGACTGTCCTGGCTGATGCATTCAGAAATTTCTCTTGGTCCTTCCTGAGTGGGGCTGGGCACAAGGGGGTGGCCACTGTGTGACAGGCTGTCTTCTGGCTAGCTGGGTGAACTTCATCCATTTACTTCTGCACTCCCCTATCCTTTCTTTTGTTGTTTCTAAATGATGTGAAGACTTAGTGCTCTGGCTGTGTTCCTGAGCTGCAGTCAAACATAAAGATTGTAAAGGACATCTCATACACTGTCAGAAAACCCTGGTTTGCATTTTTGCTCTGGTGAGGAGCACTGGAGGTGATCACAGTGCTGACTGTGCACCTATGGCTTCTGCCTCACACGAGGGAGCCCTCGCTCCCAAACTGATCTGATCTGCTTGTCCCTCCACACAGGGACAGCCAGCACCAGTGCAGCCAGTCTGCCTGCCTCTAATCCAGTTAAGTAACACTGGTTTCTGCTGTTTGGCCTCACTGGGAAGGCAGCAGCATGTCAGACCTGATTCCTCTCCATCAGGAGTCACTGCTTACACACAGGACGTGCTCTGTAGCAGGTTGGTCAGACACAGCACCTGCAACCTAAGATGGCCATGGGATTTTATTTCAAATAGCAGATACCAGAAGAGTGGAAAGTGGGGACACAAGGAGCTGATGTGTCCCAGTGACCACTGGTGCTGGCTGCAGCTTCCCCATCCCTCCCATCCCATCAGTCAGATGCAGCTCTGCTGCCCACGTTGTGCCCACAGCGGGATCTGGAGCGCCAGCGTGGCTGCAGCTATTTTAGGGTGATGCCAGGTTGCATTAGACTTCTGTAAGTGCTGTTATTTAACATGCTGTGCACAAGGGTGGGCACTGGCCAACTTGGGGAGCCCAAGGTTTTCCAGCTTATCCTGACTCTGATATTCCCTTGGGATGAGGAGGTTTGCTGGTTCAGATGTCTCTGCAGACACACGGGCATGTTTAACATGAATGGATAAATTCGGGAATAAGCCAGTAAAAATGTTTCGCCATGGAAAAATTAAAATCAGAAGGAAAGGCATTAATGGGGAGGGCAGATTAACTGGGCAGAGAAATGAGCAGATAATCAGGCAGAGTCATTTCACCTCCAGCAGTGTGTGCATCCATCTGCAATGAACATTAAACATAAAAAGGCTTTTGGGAAAGAGGTTGGAGGAGATCTTAAGAGGCAACATGCTTCTCCCAGAGTGAATGGAAATAACAGAGAAAGAGAGAAGTGTTGGGAATTCTGGGAGAATACCTACCTGCCTCAGACCATCTTACTTCTTTCCTTCTTCTCCTTTTCCTCTTGTGGTATGGCACTCAGCATCGGTCCCATTCAGCCACCCTTAGCAGCTAAAGAAAAGTACAGAGGAAAGAGGCACAGAGGGTAATTTTAGACATTCTTCATACTCAGGTGGTGAGTATCATTGGAAAGGTGATTTGTTACATCCTAATTTTTCACATCACTACAGAATTCTCTTCATCAAAAGTTGGAGGCAGTAATGGATCAAACACCAGCTTGAAAAGGCCAGACTTGTCTGGATTCCCATATGCAATCAAACCTTGAATTTGAGTTTGGTAAAAGAAAGGCATCCCTCCAAGATCTCAAAGGTTAATAGTTTGAAAGCATTATTCCCTTTGCAAAACAAAGTTCTTTTTAGTCAAAATACAGGCAAGCCAGAACTAGCTAGGAAGAGTACTGGTAATCTGGGAATTAGGGAGAGTAAGAGTTTAGGGCAACCCTCCTGTGAGAGCAGCACTGGCCCATGGGCACCACAGGCACTCTGGTGACACAGGCCACTGTGTGGCTTTCCTCTGACTTCACCCTGCTCTCCTGTGTGTGTTCTTCCTTAAAGCAACCACACAACATCCTGCAGAAGCGCCTGATGGAGACAAATCTGTCCAAGTTCCGAGGCAGCCGAGGCAGCTGGACTCCGAAGGGTGATCTCTCCTCACACACCAACAAGCTGAACCAAACCAAGCTGGGCAGCTCGGGGAAAGCAGAGGATGCAGAGCTCATAGTGGTGAGCTGCCAGGTAACAATCCTTCCACAGCCTTTTGTGGGTTTTTTTGCTGCAGATTTTATTTCTGACAGTCTCAGGCTGTGCTCTTGTTGTCCACGTTTCCCAGTCAGGTTTGTGCTCCTGTGGGACTGTCACAGCTCTGGGGATACACTCCCTGTGCAGCTCCAGGCTGCTGTGGCAGAGATGCCCACCTGGGAATCAGAGACAAAACTGGTCTGATGGGTGTCTTTCCTTACACATCAGGGTGGAGGGGACAGCTAAGCTGGGCAGCATGCTGAAATGCTGGGTGTAATTATCCGTGGCAAATCCCTGTGCTCACAGCCTGCTTTGTTTTCCTCAACTGCCATCCCTATTTTCTTTGCCCAAGGGTAATTTCACATTTCTCTTCCCCATTTGTTTTTCTCACTCTCCACAGTATTCCCTCCTGCCTGGGACTGTCCCCATCTGCTCTCTGCAGGGGCAAATGAGCCAGGAAGGGCTCAGGACCCTGCGTGCAGGGGAGCAGGGATGAGCTGGCATGAGGGGAGTTCATGGACACTCTGGTGCTCATCCTGCATCCCACACATCATTTCCTGTCTCTTCTTGCTCTTGCAGTGTGCGGGGAAGGAGCTGAAGGCTGTGGTGGACACTGGCTCGCAGCACAACCTCATGTCTTCTGCCTGCCTGGACAGGCTGGGGTAAATATCCAGCCAGGAGCATGGCACCTGGCAGCTCAGGCAGTGCCCATGGCTTTGCCCATGTCAGTGATGGTCATTCTAGGAGAGAGTGCTTTGGGCTGGGCAAGCCCCTGACCCTCCTGTTACAGCCAGATCCTGCCCCAATCTTAAATGGCAGGGAGATGGAATAGAAAACCACCCTGTTCACCTCCGAGAGAATCCCTTCAGAGGGTTGGATGCATTTGTGTTTTTTCACTGTCTGCTCGTCACTCAGTGCCTCATGAAACAGCTGAACCTTCCCCAGCCTTCTGTGTCCCCAGGGCTGCAGCCCAGCCCAGCTCTGCAGGCTGCCAGGGCAGGGCAGGGAGCAGGCTGCTGGACATGCCCCCAGGCAGTGGCTGCAGCACTGCTGGCCCAGCACCCAGTGCAAAGAAGCTGTGAGCATGCATGTTCGCAGAACTGGGTGTCTGATGCTGCTCCCAATTACAAATTTCTCCTGGTTAAAGGAAAAGGAAAAGTATTTATGGATTATTAGAGATTATGGCAGCCATTTGCAGCAAAACTCTCTCTTATCTCTGAGGAACAGGACCAGGCATCAGCTCACAGGATATCAAGGAGGTTTTGGCACTTAATTCCCATGGAGTCATTGTTTTTTGCAGCTAACTTGAGGTAATTATGCAAAGAAAGAAAATTACACCTGCTCACTGAGCACTTCTGCATGGCCCTGAAGGAATGGTGTCCCTTCCTGTCCTAACACTAATTACTTCTTTGCACAATAGTGCTGAGTGACTGGAAGGTGGCTGTGCTTACTACAACCCTGTCACAATCTGTGGAGCAGCTCAGCCAAGCTTAGGACAGCCACACGATGGCATTTGGAGGGATTTCATGCTCTGGGACAGTTCCTCTGCTCCCTGTGTTCCCTACATGTGTCCAGTGCAGTTCTTGCAGCACTGTTCTGCTGCAGCAGCCCTGTCCTCCACAGAGCACTGAAGAAAGAGCTCAGAGCCTGTTTCTGCTGCCCAGGTCACAGAGGACTCGGTGCCTCAAAGCAGCACTTGTGTGTCTGATGCTCAGGCTCAGTCCCTCCCTTCTTTTTCCAACATTTTTTGTGTCTTGTCATGATGCCAGTCACTCTCTTTGTGATGATGCCAGTCACTCTCTCCCCCTCACACTGAGGAAAGCAGTGGAGTAGGCTCACAGGCTGCCAGGATGAGAAATCCTCTGGGGAGCTGTAGGAGGTGCAGAAGATGGCCAAGGAACTCATAAACTTCTGATTAATATGTTCCTACTGATTTTTAAGGCCAGACTCCAAGAGAGCAGCAGAGGGGATCCAGCTCCTTTTCCCTGCTACCCCTCACTGTCCTTGCACCTGTGCTAAATGGTTTGGGCAATGCCCACCTCAGTTCTGGAGCCTCTGAAGGGGCTGGGCCCCCAGGACAGATGGACAGACAGACAGGCAGATGTGTGCTGCTGTAATGTGGCTCAACAGAAACCTCAAATAGCTGAAAATTGATCTGGCTTTTATCTGAGACAGAGATCAGTGCCTCAAATGGCCTTTCCATTAGATTCTTGTTCAGTTTAAAAGAGAAACTGAAGCTAAATAATTAATTAATATTGTCAGACTGCTTCAAAGGGTGTAGATAGAAGCTGTACCTGAGGGTATCTCTGACATCCTTTTTTCTTTTCTTTGGGCTGAATGTGATTGATCTGTCCCCATTTCCTCTGAACAAACCCAGCAGCAGCACCAAACAAACTAATAAACATGGATTGGGCCACCTGGATGTGAGCCATGGAGAAAAGGGGACTCAGGGGTACCTTATTATTCTCTACAACTACCTGAAAGGAGGCTTGAGTGAGGTAATGAGTGACAGGACCAGAGGAAATGGTCTCAGGTTGTGCCACGTGAGGTTTAGTTTGGGTATCAGGAAAAATTTCTTCACTGAAAGGGTGGTCATGCCTTGGAACAAGCTGCTTAGTGAAGTGGTGGCATCACTATGCCTGGAAGTGTTCAAAAGGTGTGTGTGTGGCACGGGGGACACAGTGCAGTGGTGACCTTGGCAGTGCTGGGTTAACAGTTGGACTCAATGATCTCAAAGGTCTGTGCCAAGCTCAGCATTTCCATGATTCCATGGGGACACAGTGCCAGCTCCACTCGTGGAAGCTGGAGTGAACCAACCTTTCCCTACACCCACACTGCATCAGAGGCAATTCAGTATCCCCCAAGTCTCGAGAAAACGTAGCAAAAAGATTCCTCAGGTAAAACCCCAAATCCAGCAGAGAACAGTGCTTGGGCAGCCCCAGGGCTGCATTGTGGGTCTGATGTGGGTGTGGGCTGCTGGCTGCCTGCAGAGCACCCACGGAGAACCTGCCAGATTTTCCAACAGCAGCGTGGGAGATGAGCAAACTCAGAGCACTCCAGGTGTAAGCACCCTCCAAACACCACTCGCTCTTTGTTGGAACAGCCAAGCCATGGCCATTTGATGTCAGGAGTGTTTTCAATGCCCACAGGTTAAAGGAGCATCTCAAAGCACTCCCTGTGGAAGAGGAGGTGGTTTTGTTGCCCAGCAAGGTGAAAGCCATCGGGCAGATCGAGTGTCTGTTGCTCACGGTGGGAGCGGTCCCCGTGGAGTGCGCTGCCCTCGTCGTGGGTGAGTGTGAAACCCTCTGCTCCTCCACTATGGCCTGGGCTCTACTGCCCCTTACCCCAGCAGGAAAAACACAGCTTCGGGAAGATGTTAAAATTAAAATACAGAAAGTTCTTGTTTGGCCCCCCAGAGGGAAGGGGGAAGATGTGCAGCAAGCTTGGCTTTGCCACGCTGATGGAGCGGCCACTGCATCTCCCTGCAGGCACATCCTCCTGCCATCCCTGCTCTCCTCTGGAGTCAGGCCCTTTACAAACAGGGTTTTGTTTAGCAGAGCAACCACAAAGGAAGGATGGAGTCACTGACAAAAAGCCCAGGAGGGCATTTTGAATGTATAAATCTGAATTGTCCTTTTTTTTTTTTTCAGAAGACAACGACCAGCCCTTTTCCTTTGGGCTGCAGACATTGAAGTCTCTGAAGGTAGGAGTTTTCCAGCAGGATGCTTACCCGTGCTGATGGGGGAGCTGGGACCACTCTAATTTGCAGTTTTCCCTCTTACCTAAGGACATTTATTCTCTACAGTGTGTCATAAACATGGAGAAGCACCACCTTGTTCTGGGGCAGACGGACAGGGAAGAAATCCCATTTGTGGGCAGTGACAGTGCTGAGGCAGGAGAGCAGTAAGTAATCTGGGGATGTGAGCTGTATGTGAATCCCTCAGCCTGCCAGGGCCACACAGGAGCTGCCAGACCCTTGGCTGGAGACGAGTGAGAGGTCAATAGCCCTGGCAGAAATTGTTTTATCAGCTCATCAAATTTTGAAACTGAGTCCCTGGATTTTTCAGCAGCCTTTGTCAGCTTTTACTGCTTTTTTTTTCTAGTAAACATTGTAATCAAAGCGGGTGTCTGACAAGACATGCACAGGGGAATGCCTTAGGAAATGTACTTTTTGGAGGTCACTAAGAAGACTCCTTGAGGCCTGCTCTGACAGGGTTTGCAAAAAAACCTTTGTCTGGAAAACATTTATGAAGCAAGGCTGACAAACCCACATGAATGCTTGAGAGAGACATCCTGTCTGGAGATAATGGTGTTGGCACTTCTCCCCACATTTCCCCAGCAGCCCTCCTTCCAGCTCTTCCTGGTGTCCCAGATTTCTCCAGCCTTATCTCCCTAAAGAAAGACAAATATGTGCTGTGCCTCTTAAATGTGTGTGTAGCTGTAGTGGCTGGCTCTGCAGGTGAGCAGGCAGGGCAAACCCACTCCTCCCAGGCACTGGAGGCTGTTTCTTGCTGAGTGCTGTGGATAAGAGATGTGTGTAAGAGATGTATCACTGATTCCTGCCTCTGACCCATGGAACTGGAGGGCACCTAGTGCCTGACAGGGGCTTTGCACCTTTGTGATGAGCAACCTAAAAAACCTTTGCTCACTGCTTAAGAAAGTGTGTCTGGTGGATGATGTAGGCCAGCACCAACCACAGGCATTGGGGAGTGCAGGAGGCACGTACAGGCTAGTGTGGGGTCAGGGTGGGAGTGCAGAGGCCCCTGCTCCATGTCCAGGTCACCCAGCTGTGACACCCACCTGGTGCCACCTGGCACCTGTGCTGTGTGCCCAGTTGGTGGCCCTGGGTGCAGCCTGTGAGCCCAGGGAGTGCCAGGTACTGAGACAAGGAATTGAGAAGTAAGGAATAGTTCATCAAAAAACCAAGGCAATGAGGAATGCCTGACATTTACCATGCTTGCAAAAATCAGGAGGAGAGGCAGACTGCTTTGTGATAAATGGAGCCAGGACTTGCAAACAAAGTGAGGGGTACAAAGCTACCACTGATAAGTGATAAATCCAAAACCCAGAACCAGCAAAAAACTAATCTCAGTACAACACTGTGGGTGACCTGTGCAAAACCACAGGCTGGTGTCCCTGTCTCCTTTAAAACAGAGATGTAAGAGATGCAGCGTGGTTCTGTCACCACTGCAGTGAAAAATTATTTCTTAGTGCTGATTTTTTTTCTTTTCATTTTTTTTCCCTCATGAAAAACACCTCTTTTACTGAATATATTTTCCTTCTCGTTTCCGCAGTTTGGAGGCATAAAGAGAAAAATTGAAACACCATCCCCACACAAGAGCTTGATATCAAAGAAATCCTGTGCAGCTGTTCCAGATGAAACAGCAACGTGCTGCTTTGAAAACATTTATACTAGGCTACAGCTTGAGTAGAGCTAAATGAAATCCTGTTTGTAGCCAGTAATTTAGAGATATTGTCATGTTTATCTATGGGTTTGGAGAAACAAACGTGTGTTTATTTTCTGGACTTTTCTATATAGTGTCCTCTTTATTACAAACAGTTGGGAAAACCTGATGAATTTCTTCTGATAAGAAAAATACTTTTTATAGTGGCCTCGTATGAGTAATTGTACTTAGCTGTGATTAGAGGCTATCAGAATGAGATTTTTATTAATGATTTTTCCAGGGGCTAAGCATTTATATTCACTTAATTGATATTGCCAGATTCAAATGGCCATTACCAGGAAGTTACTCAGAGTAAAATAATAATGTTAATACCACCTAGGAATTATAGCTCATCCTGTTAGCATAGTATTGTTGCCATGTAATTAGGGATGCAACTGCTGGCTTGATGAGGAAGAGCAATTGCAGAATTATTAATGGGTTACAGGCTTCTCTTCCTATGGGGGTAGTCAAGTAAATCAATCATTACACCAGGCCAAAAAGCAACAAAAAAGCACAAAAGTGTGCTGTCTGGAAAGCAGCAGATGCAGTGCCCTGCCACCAGGAGCTGTGCCTATCCCTGTCCACCCAGCACCCTGCAGTGCCCTGGCCATGGCTGGTGCAGGTTACTGACTCCAGCTGCACTTCAGTGCTGCTGACAGAAATGCCATATTTTTTATACCTGTCTACAAATTGCTTGGGTTCTTAAGTACAACCCTCGACCCTCAGGGGAGGTGGGAGATTTTGCCAGGCATTTCATTTGGTGTCACTGTCCTGGAGCAGCAGGCTTGCTGCTTCCTGTGCCACAAGGTATTGCCTGGAGGAGCCTGGCCTCGCACAAACGCAGCTTTTTATCTTTTCAAAACCTGATGGGAATTAATTGCTGTCATCTGCTTGAAGAGGCATCTTTAAAATTCAGAATAACATCCTTGTGATGTTGTGCATCTGCTGACGGTCAGCCCTGCTGCAGCTGGGTCCTTAAGGGATCCCGTTGTGCTGCAGGAGCTGCTCCACTAGCTCTGATGTAGCAAAAGCTCTTTGGCCCCAGCATCAGCCACAAGCACTGAGGGCATTCCCACTTTGGAAGCCTCTTGATAGTTCTGGGTGAGAATCAGAAAGTTTTGTCATCTCATGGCCATGGGCAGCCAGGCTCCTGCCAGTTGATCCAGTGTGTGCCCACCCCTGCCATCCCATGCCTGCCAGAGCATCTCAGCTGGAGCTTTATCTCCTGCAGGGGGTTTGAATCTCTTTTCCATATTGGGTATATCCAGAAAACCTGAACTTATGTGTATTTTGAGCTATTTTCTATTCTGGTGATAAGTTTCAGTGCTTTCTCTACATACAGTATTTTATATAACACAACTATTAATATAAATATATATATATATATTTACAGGGTTGGGCTGCCCAGGATAGTCCCACTGATGTGTTGTAGAAATATTTCACTAAATATGAAATATATTTGATTATTTTATATGCTATCAGTTTGGTATTTTGGTATATTTTTCTTTCTGTGCATATTACTGTGCTAAATGTCAGATTAAATCTAAATAAAGTTACACCATTATTGCTGTTTATTTGCTTGTATGCTAGATATGCTGGTTTTTTTGTTTTGTTTTCAGTGCATGACTGTTGAGAAAAGGGGTTTGATTGACTCTTAAGTCTGTTGGGGCTCTACAGTTCTTGTTGGGAATTGCCATTGAACTGAGGCAGAGCAGCAGTTGGGATGAACTGTGTTTGGTTAGCTTGCTGGGGCAATGCCAGTGCAGGCAGATATGAGAGTCCTTTGTAAGCTCTGGAAAGCTGGGAAAAGAAAGTAACCAGGACATGAGAGGTGAGGCATGAGTGCAGTAGCTGTGTGACCACAGACAGAGGTCAGGGTCTTCCCCAAAGCCTTTAATCTGGATTTAGGGACTTCCTGTCTCTTCCTGGATGGGCTTTAGGATGCTTCAGCAGTAGTTGAGCTCTGTCTTACTGATGAGAAATTCTCCTTTCACTCACTCCAAGCCCCACAGCAACAACCTTTGGTGGAGCAGCAATACTCCACGCCCAGTGAAATTGCCTCTCCTCAATGCTGGGCTGGCATTTTCTCTGAGTATGGAAAAAATAAACAGGCTCCAGCAATAAAATGGAGAAAAAATGAGAAGAATCGATGTCCAGGCAAAAATAACGTCTCATGCTTCCTGGAGCTGCTACAGGTTTCTAGATTTATTCATGATGCTAGAGAGCAGAGTCCCAGCACACACAAATAGAAAATCAATGGGCAAAATTCCATCCCTACTGCACAGTGGGGTAGCCCTGGAGCTGGTGGCCCTTCAGAGGTGGCTCCTGTGAACAGGATAAGACAGGACAGCTGCTACAGGAGACAGGCATTCACCTCAGTCTAGAGGGATTATAGGATAGGGGAAGTAGTATCAGATCTCTGTGTCAAGCCCTTGCATGGTCACAGGGGTAAATGGTACAGCAGGGAGTGTTGCAGACCAGCTCTGTGAGCCCTGGGTGCTGGTTCCTGCTCCTCTCCAGCACAGGTGTGTGCCTGTGCCCTTTGGCAACCTCTCCCTGGCATGGGTTTGCCTTGTAACCCAGGGACCTGCTGCCTCTTGGCAGGTGGTGGGGGCAGAGAAGAGGGCAGTGCCTGCAGACATGTGGGATAAGGAGGACTCAGGAGATAAAAAACAGCTGTGAGAGGATGAGAAGCCTCTGGGGTGGGAGAGGGTTCTGTTGAATGCTTTATTCAGCTGGTTAATGCCATCATGCTGCACACAAACATCTCACAGGTGAGGGCAAGCATAACTCCCTTCCCAAGCAGCCTCAAGGAAAGTGAGCCAGCTGCTCCTTGGCCAAAGCACTGTCCTTTGTGATCATGTGGCCAGCAGAGCATGGTGGGACAAAACGCCTTTGCTCCCTCCAAGACCATGTCTTGTCTTCATTTTGGTCATGCCTAAAGCCAAGACAAAGCACTCAAAGAATAAGAAAACATTAAACAGAACCCTGGTGTGCCCATTGCAGAGCTTCGAAAGCTGGTGGATCATGCAGGATCTTGATGCTTGGCCCTTGCAATTAAGGTGGCCCCTGTGGGAAAGGCATTAACAATGAAAATTCGAGAGACCTGGAGATCTGGTGGAGAGTGGCTGTCAGGCTCCCAGCTCCTGTCTGTACTGCATTGCAAGTGATGCATGAGGCCAGGCAGCAGCAGAGGAGGAGCACCCTGGGCCTGCAGAGTGGGGTTCACCCCACAACCCCACCTCCTTCCACCACATTTACTACTTAACTCCTCCTGGGCTGGCCACTCTGCAGTGGAAAGTCAGAGGCCGCTGCCAGGAGTAGCCCTACAGCCATCACTCACATGCATTTTGGGTCCTGCTGAGATCCACCAACATTTGTTCATCACCTCTACCAGCAGAGCAGCTGATTAGATGAGACCTGCTGGGGTGTCTCTTCACAGTTATCTCCAGGGGAATCTGTTATCTAATAGCTCTCCAGGGAGGTACTTTTTAATGGTTTTTCTATTACTGATGATGAAGTGATGCTCAACATGTTGTGAAAACAAACCTAATTCTTATGTCTCAGAAGTAAATAACTTGATGACTTATTTCTACATAAACATATGTCTTGGGGCTGTATATTGTGTTTGTTTTGTGGGACAAACATCAGCTGAGGTCTGCATTGCTTTATCACCTGCTGCTTAATAGATGGAGGTGAAGTATCAGGTTTCCATTAACTGAAAGTCTGCTCCTTTTCCTAAGCTGAGGTTCCTTTTTTCTCTTTTCCATGGTCTCTGTAGTGCTAGCAGTAGCTCAGCCATGTGCTGGTCTCCTCCTCCTCCTCTTCTAACAAGCACATGGCTGACGAAAGGCTGCAGGCTCTGGAGATGACACTGCAGGTATCGGCGACATTTGACCAGAGATGGCTTTGCTGCAAAGGCAATTGATTTAATGATTTTGTTACTAGAGTGCTGCTGCAACCACTTCCCCTGGGTGAGATTTCATCACTCCTAAAGTGAATATGAAGACAGTCGACAACCTATAAATATCGGGAGTTCAGGAATGACAGGAAGCCAAGGCAGCAGGAGAACTAGCTGGGGGGGAAAGCTGCAGGGACTTTGTCTCGCTTTTTGAATGCGGCAGGATTGATGCCCGGGGCTCGTGGCTGCCCCCGCAGGGATGAAAACGCGGTTGGATTCTCCAGAAAAGCGCCTCGCTTTGCACAAGAAGTGATGTAAAGTTATGTGCTCATTGAACCTAAACCCGCCCAGCATCCAGAAACAGCTGGGGGATCTGCGGGAGGTGGGGAATCTTCATGCTGCTTCAGCCTCTTGTGTTCCCAACACACACCTCTCACCTTTCTTTCTCAGAGAGCAGGAGAAACAACCTCCTCCCTCCAGCGGAGCCACTGCCGGTGAGGAAATCCTGCCTAACACTTGGAGATGCCTCTGGGGTTTCGTTGCCTGTGGGGTGGCACAGCCTGCACAGACCCCGTGCTGGTACCCAGCTGGTTGTGCTGGGGGCTGCCCTGTCCCTGTGCTCTGGCTGGCAGCAGCCCCAGGGGTGACACAGGGGCTGCAGGAACCTGGTGTCCTGTCTTGGTGCCAGATGCTCCTACCAAGAGATGAAGCACTAAGGGAGGACTGACAGGAAGGTTGGGGAGGGACACCAGGACCCAGCCACCTAAAAACTCTCTCTGCTGTGAGGAGAAGGTAGGCAGGGCCAAGCACCTCTGTTACCTGCAACCCAGGGATGCACAGCTGGCCATGGAATTCTCCAGGTGCTGCCAGCTAGGAAGCATCTCAATAGCAAAGCTGGCAAAGGCAGCATAGAAAAATACTGCATAAGGGAAGGAGCAATATTGAGATCCGTGACCTCAGTGAGAAAACTAATATATTTTAAAGTGTTGCTATTAATCTCAGTCCTCTGTTCCTCCACAAACAAGATCACATGGAGTGATCAGGAGAGTGATTAGGCACTTGACAGATGCAAAACATACTGAGTCATGGAGAACACGGGCAAAGAGAAACTGTGCAACACCAGACGGCACTGGCTATTAATTTGGAAATAAAAATGTAATTTGAAGTTAATCATTGGTCTTTGCTCAAAAAATCAAAAAAACATTCCAAAATCCCTGGGTGGAAGGCAAAGCCCAGGATGAATGAGTTGCAGCCCAGTGCCCTGGTTTTATCCAGACCAGTAGAGATCAGGACACATGAAAAATTATCAGGACTTTTCCACTATCCTTTTTGATTGCTGGTGGAGAAGTAAAAAACCCATAATTGGGCAAAATGTGGCTAGGAGCTGTGTAACAAAGAAACTGGGCCTCAACAGTGCAGTCATGAGATTCCATGAAGTGGGTCTGCTGTGAGAGGTGCCCTGGCAAGGCTGTTCAGCCTTCTGGTTTGGCAGGCTTGGAGAGGAAATCTGTGCATTTTAAGCTCCTACTCACAGAGAACTTCTCTACTGAAAGCATCATGATGCTTCTTGGTTTAGACTTCAATGGCATTTGTCAGACTGACTTTTAAGGTTAACAGAAGGGGAAATGGGCTCTTGTTCCTTCAGGAGACGACAGTGTATTTTTAAAAACAAACTATGCATGAAGACTAATTAACTTGGCATTTACAGCTTAGCATTCTCCTGGTTAAATTTGCTCCAACTGAGACCACGTTTTATTGCAAGGAAACTTCTGCCTGGCATTTCCTTCCTTCCTCCTGCTGCTTTCTCCTCCTGCTGCTGTGATATTAAGATCATGAGCCACCTTCCAATGTCCTGTTCAGTGACTTCCAATGAAGTGGTGAGTAGAGTGAGGATTTCAGGTTTGGCTGTGAGGACTGAGACATGTCTCAGTGGGGACATCTCCCTTATGGCCCTGGTCCATGTTCTAAAAGTGCCTACTGCATTCACCTGTATTTATCCAGAGAGCATCTGAGTGCAGTAGCAGCTGCAGAAAAGCTCCTTGGAGAAAGCTCTAGCACAGTGAATCACTGTGGTCTGTACACAGGGAGTTAATAGGATGCTCTCATGCAAAAATTGTATTAGAAGACACTGATGACAATAAGCCCACATCAGTTGCTCTCCCTGCACTTCCACTCTCTGCCATCCCAAATCAAGTTAAGGTGATCTAGATGCACCTCTTATTGCTTTAGGAGAAAAATATGTCTTGTTTGTTCCTGGGGGTCACAGGTAACTAATGCAGCAGAGGCCAGGCACAGCAAAGGCACAGCCCCATCCCTGTGCCACATTTGCAGGGAGGTCAGTGGGTCAATCCCAGGGGTCAATCCCCAGGGCCCAGCTTCAGGAGAGGAGATCTCAGGACTCTGCATGACAGGATGAAAGGATAACATGCACCAGCCTTAAGACTGGTTTGTGGGAGGGCTGCAGGTCTACATCACTATGTGCTCATGTGCAAACCCCTACCTTGAGTTTCTTTCTCTCTTTTAGATTCCTTTGTCTTGATTTTTAAGCCTGAGTTGACACATCTTTGACCAGCAAGGTCAGTTATTCATCCTCCCCATAATTCCCACAATACAAAACTATAAACATGAGTGGTGGTGGTGGGTAAACAACCAGATCCAAAGGACACAAACACAAACCTTAAACAAAACACTCAGCTGTTGTAAAGCTCAGAAGCTCTAACCAGGTGTCCAGTGTGCTAAACACAATACAAATGGAATGGACTCAGTGTCCAGCTTTTGAGGCTGATGAGTTAAAATTGGGGCAACTTGGACAACGAAAAAGAAAGGCAGGATGGCAAAAGGAAAGACATGAGGTTTTAATAGAATGAACTGTGTGCTAAAATAATCCTTAGGAGACTGGCATTAGCAACCAACTCCTCTGACAACTCTTTTGCATGGAATATGCTGCTTATCCATCACAGCTGCATTTAGGTCTAGAAACAGCTTCCCAGGGAGCACTGCTCACTCAGAATGGAGTGTCTCCAGGTAAGCCCCACTCTATGGGAGGAAAAGCAAGGCTGTGTATTTAGTAGAATCACCTGCATGCATTTATTGATCTCCCCAGAGATCCTGGCTGCTCTCCACCACTTAGCCACAGGCTGGCCCAAGTGGCTTTCAAATAAAGCTACCCAACTCTCTCTGAAAAAGGCCCCAAGTTTTAATCTTTTAATTGATGCAGCAAATCTCTTTTCTGCCCTTGAGCTGAGAGAAGTGGGTGCTCTTGTCAGGCAGAGAACAACCAGAAGCACATCTCAGAAGCACATGATGTACTGAACTCTCTGGAGACTGCTAATGATGTTTGATTAATTTTCATTATTAGTGTGAGCAAGCTTTGAGCTCTCTCTGCATCTGTCTTATTTAGAGTCGTCTTTTCTTTCTTAGTTAAATAGCAGCTTCTACAGACAGTGATCTAATTGTTCCTCAGCACCTGCTTGAAGCCATCCAAGCTAAGGATGGACATTGTGTAATTTGCAGTACACGTGATTTGGTCTTTGAGGCTCAGATCAAATAAAATGGAATAGCAAATGAGCCAGTAACTGAGTTAAGTGGAAGGTACTGTGCAGGCTGCTGCTGGGGTCACAGAAATGCTTGGGCTGGACAACACTGACAACAGAACAAATCAAAATACATGTATTGTTGTCACCCAGCAGCAGGATGAACAGCCTTCCAGTGGACATCCTGAACTCAATAACCCACAGAATGCTTTCTGTCTTCCAGGGCAACTGGCTTTTGCAGGGGGTTTTATTCTGAGTCTTTGCTGCGCTGCAAAACTCTTCAGCCAGGGCCCAGTGAGTTCAGGTGCTGCTGTTGAGGTGAGTTGTGTGCTGTCACCTATGGCCCTGTTGCCATCCTCAGGTGCAGTGCAGGGAGCCCCTGTCACTCACACCTCACAAAACCTGGCCTGGGTAAGGCCATGGCCATGCCAGGACAGAGAACTTCACAGTCACAGAGCTGCTTACGTGGAGAAAGGGGATAACCTTATCAGCATTCAGCTGCAAGCTACTCTCAGTTGGGTGGTCCTGGAGGAGTCCTTTTGTGTGTTCTTTGGTGAGTCCTAGTAAGGATATCAGCCATCTTTTGTTAGCAAGCCTAACTTTGATTTTGTCCTAGCCAGATGACAGCATGCACCTGTTGAGACAAATACTGAGGAATTGGGAGTGGTACAGCCAAAGCCACAGACGGAGCTCTTAATCTACATATGAAAAGCTTAGAACCTGTACAGGAAAAAAGTTTAAAAAAAGGGAAAAGAAAAAAAAAAGTCATCCTCTACCTCATTGTAGCATTACACTGGACTGGCAGGCAGGAAAACTTATCCTATTTTCCTCCTCTGCCACCCAGCTTCAATGCCCTGAACTCATCTTTATGCTCCATATTTCCCATCTGCTCCTGCTCATTTTGCCTGAAGAACTGCTGGCTTGATCAGTCTCAAGCTTTGCTCATGGAATGCCAGGAGGCACACAGCTTTTGGAGGACTGGCAGGACAAGGCTCACCCCCAAGAAAAGCAGATTGTTTTCTCCAGAACATTTGCAGTTATTTGCCACATGAAATCAGGAGTCACTTGAAGCGCTCTAGGATACTAATTCATTTCAGCATTCAAGGAGAAGCAGCACCAATGAAGAGAATGAATAGTTCTGGAGCCAACCCAGAAGTGATTCCTGATTCCATTACCGAGGAGCAGCATGAATGGCAAACCAAATTCAGCCATTGTCCCCGTGGTGTCTGGGTGGTGGAGAGCTTAATACCTCTGCTGTGACCATCAAAACACTGCGATTTCAAACACGTCTTCCTTCCTTGGAAAAGGCTTTTTGGTCATTAAAGGAAGAGGCGTAGTCTGGGTTGAAAGTGGGAGCCTGGGCATGCTGTGGGAGCGATGAGGCAGCCGGGGAAGCTGGCAGGAGCTGCTTTGCAGGGTGTTACCATGGGAACAGAGCAAGTAGGGCATCCACTGCTCCGCACCCTCCTCAAACGCTGGCAGCGCCGTGGCACAAAATCGATGCTGTTTGCAGCGCTGGCAGAGCCAGCTCTCCGCTTGTCTCTAGCAGAGATTGAATCTGAATGAAGTGGGAAGGCGAGAATCTCCCTTTGTGTGAAAGTGGTGTCACTCCTGATTTGAGTGGAAGGCTTTACACCGTGTTTGTGCACGTTTTAACTGCCTGTGAGTCCATAATGGTTCACGGCAGCAGACAAAGATCTTGCTCAGTGAGTACACCACCAAGCCCAGAATATACAATATTGCCATAATATCAATATTTGTGGTTGTCTGAAGCATCAGACTCACCTGGCACAATGCTGTCTTTGAATGCAGCTTACTTTCTCTCATGCATGTGGAATTGTTGGAATTTGTTTTATAAGAAATATTTTGTGTGATACTGTGGTTGCTAGGGACAAACAATGGTAGTGGATGGCTTCCTGGATAAAGAAGAACACAGGAATTCCTGCTCTTTCAATTATTAGGAATATGTATCTAAAAGAAAAAGAACACTGTTAATGTTGTGCCACAGAGATGAGTGGAAGTAGAATTAAATTCAATAGGTAAGAAAAGATCTGAAAAAAGTTGAAAATGCTAACTGAAAAAAGAGCAAAATGCAATTCATTGCCTCCAAGCTTTCATTTTGCTTTGCCCAGGTCTGCTGGCAAAGTAAAGAGCTCCTAATTAAAGCAGGCATCTGCAGAGTAACTGCATTGCTGCTGCTGACCCAGGCCAGCAAGGTGCTGAGTGAACACTCCTCATTTCCTGCCCACACTGAAGTGTGAATGAGGGACCCGCAGCCATCCAGGGCTTGCTGGATACATGCTTTGGAAAAGTGACCAAAATAGCAGGCAAGGGAAGAAAATGGAGCCAATGCATGGAGGGGTTCCCAGTTTGCTTGTTGAGGTCATTGAATGCCCTGCTGCTTAGCAACAAGTTTGAGGCAAGTAATGATAAACTTTGCCACAAAAAAGCTTGGAGCTATAGCATAAACATAATCTTACCTTGCCTTTCACCTCTCTCTCCCTGGCTATGGTGTTTCCATGCAGGCTGCAGCAAAGATTGGAAGGAAATGGCTGGCACTGGGTAGAGCACATTCTGGATTCACAGTGACTTTACTTCTAGGGCTGATCCCTTTGAATATAAAACAGGAAGCATGAATGTATCAGAGTAATCCTTGTGGATTACTCTGTATGAGGAAGAAACTGTGGTTCCTTTTTGGGCATGTGCCTCTAGCAAAAGCTCTCTGAGGTGGAACAAGGAGCAGCAAAGTGTGTGGAGCTGCACTGACCTTGTCTCCCTCATGAGCCATACATGCAGGGCATCTGAGGTCTTGCTGGATCAGGACTGCCAGAGGCTATTTATAAATTTTGGATTAAACAAACAAATGCAGAAGCTGTTCTTCATGCTGCAAGGGATGAAGCCAGAGTTGTGGAATTAGACATCATGGTTAGAGAGCTGAAGCCCCTGCCCCACATACAAGCTGCTGTTCCTTGTATTTGCAGCATGTGTCCTCTGCTGAAGGGACATGTAGCAGGAATTGCATTGATAAGAGCATGGCATATGTCACCAATTGAAACCACACACAGAACAGGGCATGCTCCCCAGGTGTGTGACGTGGGGACTCAGCTGCTGCAGTGTGTGAGAGCCCTGACTGACCTTGCATTAACAGAGAGGGACCTTGAACTCTTACAGCTGGCAGAAAAGTCAGGAGTGGATTCACTGAGACAGAAAGATAAAATAAATGCACAGCTCTTTCAGCACTTCCCTCCATTTGCTTCATATCATAAATATCAATACAAATATAGAAATACAGAGGTAAACAGTTTGCCCAGCTTGCCCTTTCCATATGCATGCATTTCTGCTGTGAAAGGCTTTATGTAACTCCCAACAGCAGATTGCAAAATAATGCCCCAGTTATGGAAGGAAGCCACGAGCCATTACATTGCATTACTGTAATGTAATGGGTCCCTGAGATGAACCAGATTTGGAGAGCTGGCTTTTACTGTAAACCTTGTACCCCATCCAGCCCACTGGCATTGATTTCTCTTTGTATTCTCCAGAGATCAAAGACCACGAGGCCAGAATAGCAGCTAGACCGGAACTAAGCCACTGGAGTTTTGGCCCCAGACAGAAATTCATGGGACAAAACTGTGCTGTTTGTTTAAAGGGATGCAATACCAGTGACAGAACTTATTCAGATGAATGCTGATGACCAATCTGCTGAAAGGTGAATTTCTCATTAGCCTTTCTCATTAATTACAATTTGACATTGTAATTAATCTCTTCCTATGTTTCCTTGCTAAGTAAAGGCTGCTGTGACAACAAGTGCTGCCATCATTTTTTTTTCTAACTGAATGTAGGGGATAGATTAAAAAGGATCTGCATTTACTTTTGTTTTTCTTCTGTGCAAATGTCACACCACTTTCATGTTGGCAATAAATGCAGAAGTGCTGGTCCAATCATTTATTTACATAATCCCCTCAGATTTTTCTTTTATATCATTGTTGATAATTAAAAGATTTTCTCAGCTGGGAAAACAAAGGGAAGCAAGCAAGTTCTGAATATGAATAGGCTGAAGTGACATAAAAAGATGGTAATTTGCATCAGTAAAAATAATCATAATGTGGATGTATTAAGTGATGGTAAATAGCATCTATCCCTACCTGCCCTGAGGAACATCCAGCCTGTGACAGTTCATCTGCAGCATGTGAAGCAGCCCTACACCAATTGTTTGACACAGCACAGCAGAGTCCAGTGTAATTACCAGAGAGCATAAAGGTACTTTGCAGAGAAAAGCTTTTAAAAGACTCATATTCACATGTGAATCAGTGCAGCACAGTAAGGAGGAGCAGAGGCACAGCTTAGTGCACTGTTGGTACAGAGACCATGTGGCTTTGGGAAAGCTCCTGCAACAGGAAAGGAAATGCAGGAGCTCGGTCTGCACACGCAGTGCCTGGAAATATAAAGTTCTTTATAAGCTATTTTTGTAAGAAGACTGAGCAGGAAAGACGTGGCCCTGGAGCAGCTGCCCTGCCCAATGCCCAGAGATGCACAGCCTGTGCTGTGTCTTCGTTGCACAGCCTTGGTTCTTGTTCCTAAAAGCCCAGCTCAGGATGTGCCCCAATAGCTCGGGGGGATGCACCCCCAGCTCACCCCTCCATGGGGTGACCAGGCACCCCAGAGCCTCAGAGGCAGAGCCTTTGCATGATCAAAGACACTGCCAGCATCTCTTGGAGGCACTTGGTGTATGAGTGTTGATAATGGAGACAGACATGAGAGCAACTACAAAACTGTAAAACCCGTAATTCGACACAGCACACCGACAGCAAAGTGCAAGGTTCAGCTTGGAGAGGCCAGTGCACAGTTACAACCCTCAAACAAATCTTGTTATTAAAGCAGGGTGTATGTTATTTTTAAAAAGCAAACTAGATGAGGGAGCTCAGCTCCATTAACTTGAAGAGGATTGGTCCAGTTAGGACAGAGTCAGCAGTGCAGGGAGCAGCCTGCTGCCACTAAAGCTCTGACTCTGCTGATAATCCAGTGAGAGCTCTCTTGAAGATGAAATACATCTTCAGCCCTTGTGGTAGATTAGCAAGCTGGAAAGCAATTATAGTCATGGCAGTTATTTCATTTCCTTTAAATTAAATTTGTATAAATTTTTTAGCTGTCTTTCCCCCTTTTTTAAAAAAAACTGTAGTTTAACAGTATTGCTTCTGATACTGGTGTGATGAAAAATACATTAAAAAATATATTGAAACAAAACTGAAAAAAATCTAAATGTCAAGACAGAAACTCCCAGTGTTCTTTTCTTAATAAGTCATTCAGGAGCTTTGCTTACCTAATCACTTATTATTGTTTTCTAGGGGAAGAATGGATTCATCTTCTGGAAGAAGTAACCTTTACTCCTGCAGCACAAAGAGCCTGTGGCTCGCAAGTTCCTGTTTTTTTTTTTTTTTTTGTTTTTTTTTTTTTTTTTTTTTTTTTTTTTTTGTTTTTTTTTTTGTGTTCCTGGCTTTGAGGATGTTCCAATACTGGGCTTGAAGGTCCCTGAGGCTGTTCCAGCCACCTAAATAAAAGCACATTTATTACCTGTGTATCAGAACTCTCCAAATGGGTTAAAAAAATTAGTTTATCAGGCCCTCTTTTCCTACACCAAACTCTTCCAAAGGCAGTGATGCCTCTGAAACTGCGCATTGTTTACTTCAGCTCAAAATGTGATCTGTGTTTTTCTAAAGATTCAGCATGTTTTTCAACTCAGCAGTCAATCTGCCCATCGTAGACTATGGCTGTGGGTGGTGGGGAAGACAGAGAGCCACCTTCACGCTTCAAAACACTCCCATTGCAGATACAGTCATTAAATAGACAAATTGTTTGGCTAAGGCTGAAACCTGATGTACTCTCGTTACAGTCTGCTGGCAATTTTCCCCGACTTTCAAATAAAGGTGTTTTGTGTTTCCATAGCAACTCGAGCTCCTTTCCTGAGACGTCTGATGCACTGCTAGTATTGCACAACCTATTGTATCAGGAAGGAGTGAAGAGCACTGTTGAAAAGCTGACTGAATCTAAAGGATTATGAAATTACAGCCACCAAGCGGGGGCTGGGGAGGGAGACGGAAAACAGAGCAGCTCTTGGCCATGTACTTGCTACTTGGAGTTTAGACAGAGAACCATGGAATTGTAGAATGGTTTTGGTTGGAAGGGACCTTAGAGATTCTCCTGGTTCCAATGCTACTGCCATGGGCAGGGACAGCTTCCACTAGACCAGGCTGCTCAGAGCTCCATCCAGCCTGGCCTTGAACACTGCCAGGGATGAGACATCCACAGCTTCTCTGAACATCCACAGCTTCTCAAAAAATTGAGAGACCCCAGGGGAATGCTCCATGCCCTCTTCCTTTATTCGAATAAAGCAAAAAGGACTCCTCTGTCTCCTTTCTGGACATAAACCTCTTGTGTTTGTGGATTACTTTTCCTGACAGAAGTCTCTCCCAATCCTGACGATTCGACGATTCCACGATTCCGGGAATATTTCTGTGCCGGCCGGCCCGCGCCCCGGAACCATCGTGCGGCGCCGCCGTTCCCGCGGGGACGGCGCCACGCGCGGACGGCGCCCCACGTGAGGGCGGCGGCAGGCGGAAGTGATGGCGGCGGGGGCCCGGCGGCGGCCCGGCGGCGACCAGCGGCGGTAAAGCGGCCACAGAGCGGCGGGGCCCGACATGGCGGCCTGCGGGGCGCGCTTCTGCTCGCTGCTGCTGCTGCTGGCCGCACTGGCGGGGCTGGGCGCCGAGGCCAAGGTGAGCGGGGCGGGGGGCACGGGTCACGGTGGTGCTCCCGGTACCAGGCCCTCCGTCCCTCCATCCGTCCGCCGCCCTCGCCGGGCGCTCGGTTCCCGCGGGTCGTTCCGCCTTCCCGGCCCCACTGCTGCCCCGGCCGGCTGTAGGGGAAGGCCGGAGCCGGTGGCGCTGCCCTGCCCTGCTCGGCGGAGGAGCAAGGCCCGGCGGCGCGGCCTCTGCGCCAGCCCCGGTTCCTGCACTCCCCTTAAGCTCGTAGCCGTTGATGTCGCTTTGCCGTGGTGCCCGGGGACACCGTCACACACCGAGTGGAGATGGAGCTGCTGGTCCCGAGGCTGCCGGGGCTGGGTGGGGCTGAGCGCCGGGCCTGCCGCAGCTCCGGCGGCGGTCGCTGCCCGGCCTCGCCCGCACTGAGTGCAAGCACTCTGCTTTTGGCCTGCTGGGTTAATATTTGGGACTGTTACCGTAGTTCTCTGTGGTGGGCAGAGAGCACCCTGTCTTCTAGAGTCAGAGCACCCATTGAATTTTCTTCAAATACGTCTGAATTTTGTCCTTTCTAATGGTAATCAGTGGTTTGACTTCTCTGGCAGGAGCAGAGGCAGTTTGGTGTAGAGTGTGTAGTACATGGGGTGTGTTTATGCTGCTCTCCTGAGACCCTCCTGCAGTGCAGAGTCCCCCGGCTCTGGTTCCCCAGCACAGAGGGGACATGGAGCTGTTGGAGCCACTCCAGAAGAGGCCATGAAAGTGATCACATGGCTGGAGCACCTCTCCTGTGAGGAAGGACTGAGGGAATTTTGGGATTGTTTAGTCTGGAGAAGAGGAGGGTCTGGGGTGACCTTATTGCTCTACCTGAAATCCTCCCAGTACCTGAAATCTGTAAGAGAGATGGAGGAGAACTGATTACATGAGCATGCAGTGTCAGGACAAAGTTTTGCACTGAAAGAGGGTGGGTTTAGATTGGGTATGAGGAAGAAAGTCTGCTCTGTGAGGGTGGTGAGGCACTGGCACAGGTTGCCCAGAGAAGCTGTGGATGCCCTGACCCTGGCAGTGTTCCAGGCCAGCTTGCATGGGGCTTTGAGCAGCCTGGTCTCGTGGAAGGTGTCCCTGCCTGTGGCAGTGGAGTTGGAACTGGATGAGCTTTAAGATCCCTTCCAACCCAGACCTTTCTGTGATTCTGTGCTAGTGCAGTCAAGGTTTTCCAGCTGACCTGTGCCCACTCAGTGTTACTCTCACTTGGCTGTTCAATGTAGAAGTTCATTACCAAAACTTGTTCATACATTTTTTTTGTAATGCCTTGAACTTTATGTTTATTCTTTTTCTCTTATTATTTGCTAAAATAAGCTTAGTCTTCTTTCATTCCTTTTAAGCTCATCACTGTATCTGTTAAGCAGCTGTCCTTACGAGCTGAATAGTTGAGTAATCAACATCAGCAATTTCTGCATGTGTGGTTTTTCTTAGAAAGAGGAATGAGCTTAAATTCCATTTTTTCCCTCAAGAATGTGTTTCTATCTCAAATAGTAGTGTTACTTGGCAAATTGCTCTACTTGCTTAGTAATTCTGAAGGGTTGTTCTTAAACTTGTAGGAAGTCCTGAGTAAGACTTGCAAGTAATTTATGTTAAAAGATACTTGCAAGTAATTTGTGTTAAATATTTCAAGTCTTATGTGAAGAGTGCCTTCTGTACCCCTAATAATATAAATAATATAAATGATATAATAACTTATGATAATTTGTTCTAAGCGTGTTGTTTACTTCACTTTTAGAATTCTGAGGATGTCCGGTGTAAATGCATCTGCCCTCCTTACAAGGACCATTCAGGCCACATTTACAACAAAAATGTTTCACAGAAAGACTGGTGAGTGTGTGTGGCATATACAAAATGAAAATAAATCTTACTGGTTAAAGGCTTGTTCTGTAGTGATTGTGTGTTAATCTCCTGTGGTGGTGTCAGGACAAAGTAGAACATTTCCATAACTTACTGGAGTAACTTACTAACTTACTTTTCTTTCAAAAGTGCTCCAGAATTCAGCTCTAGCAAGGGACAAGTCTCAAACCCTGTAGTTTTTGCCCTGTCTTCTGTTTTGGTTTTCCTGCTTGCACGTTTAAATGTTTATTTAGACTTGGAAGTAGTAGAAGGGGGGAAAGTGGTTGAATCCAGTGATCTGGAATGGTGTAAAGGCAAGGGAGCACAAACCTGGAACTGGGACTTGGGAGTATTGTCTTTGCTTGCTCTACTCTTGAAAAACCATCATTTAGGAACTGTTCTTTCTGGAATTTTGTGAGGTTCTAGTAGATTTTGCACTTTCTAGCAATTTGGAGAAGAAAAAAAGCTGGTATTAATATTTCTTATATTCTCAGTAACAGACTTTGTGCTATACTTAACCAACATACAAGATTTCTACAGTACTTGGGCAGTGTATTGGTACAAGCTTTCAGTCATAGGAACAGCAATTGCACAGATTGTACCTGGCATGTATTTTGATTTTTGTAGCTTGAATGCTGCATTCTTCCACAGAGGAAAATGTAGTTCTGCTTTCACTTAAATAAGAACTATAAACCCTCCAGAGGCTGTGAGGTGGCACTCAGCAGTTGCAGTTATGAAGAAAAAGTTCAAAGACAGAAGAGATGAGCTGGTGCCTGGCTGAGTGTTTGCAGCACTGTAATTCAGCCCAGTAAAGTGTTGAGTCCAAGGCTGCTGCTGTCACTTCAGGCCTTTTGTTTCACCACCTGCTGCTGACTCTGCCAACACTGAGGTAACCAGGAGAAGAGTGAAACTGGATTCTGGTTCTGTCAGTGCTCTGCAGGGACCCTGGGGGTCTGAACTCTGAATAACAGCCTGAGTCAGCAGAAAGACTGACATTATGTAAGTTGTTGTTGGAAGCAGTTGTCTCATGGCAGCTGGATTTTAATGCTATGCTACAGAGTGCCCATAATATTGTCAACCACACTTCTCCACAGGGGACTGACTTACATTTGGTAATCTTTTAAGTCAAATACTAGTACTGAAAGCTGAATGCTCTTTATTCACTGTCTTGCTGCTGTAGAGAAACAGCCCATTCTGACTTCCTTCTTTTTTTTCCCAATGTCTGTACCTTGTCATGACAAGAAAAAAGAAATTCAGTTCGTGAATGTCAAAGAGAGGCTAATCTCCCTTCAGACAGTGAAAGGATGGAATAAAGCTCTTTTGAGTATGGTGAAGAAAGAAGTGGAACTAGTAGCTGAAATTTACTTTTATCCATGATGTAGTGTCAAATGATGCATTTGTGCTGGATTAATATCCTTGGACTTGTTCTGCTAACAGCTTTAGTACTTTCACTGGAAAATGAAGACACTGTATTGAGTTGGAAAGGTCTTAAAACTTGTTTAGCAGCTCGTCAGTAGCCGAATTTCTTGTTTAAGTGACATAACTATGGCATAGCAATTCATTTGTACCTGCAGTTTAGAACAACTGAACTTAAGCGAGCTGAGCTTCTCAGCTCCTGCGGCAGAGTGGAACAGCCCAGCTAAAGCCAGCTCAAAACTGACTGGGCAGTTTCTGTGTTTCCTCAGTGATTGTCTCCATGTGGTGGAGCCTATGCCTGTCCCTGGACCTGATGTAGAAGCTTATTGTTTACGTTGTGAGTGCAAATATGAGGAGAGAAGCTCAGTCACAATTAAGGTAAGCAGTATGATTCTGTTGGCATATATTAAAGATTTCAACTGTTTAGTAAATATGTCTATTGTCTTTTAGAGAAATGCTATTTTTAAAGGGAAAACTGGTCTAAGGCAGCCTAAAACGTAGCTTTATTTGTAGTAGTTGTTCACAATCTTGAGCAGTCAAGCTTTAGCTGCAGAAGCGAACCCAAGACCCTTTATTGAAGATCTCTGCTTTTGAGATCAGACTTTACACTTTGCTAAAATTCTTAGTGTTCTAAGACATCTTGTCAAGCTTTGGGCTTTGTTTCCCTTATTTCAGAGGGCCTCTCATGACACTGTTGCCTTACTTTCTTACTATAAATTTTATTTATCTGTGTTTGTTCTAACAGATGTTTTCTGTGCTCTTCACATTCTTGTCCCATTGGAGCCATTGAGGCCTGGACTGCTGTGAATAGACTACAGCATGTCTTTTGGTTTTTGACAACTCAGACTACTTTATTTTGGGATTTTAAAAGTTTGGTGTTTTGTTTTGCTTGGTGACTGAATGCACGTGTGTGCTAGACAATGGGAGATCGTTGGGTGATGCCCCAGATTTGTCACCTGTTTGATGGCCAGGCTGAACAGTTGTCTTGGTGGAAGTGAGAGTTGTGACACTGAATTGTTTTAAGATGCATAGCCTAGGATTCTTTGCAAGGTCTCACTATTTCAAGCTGCCCTATACCCTTTTAATACCATGTTGTAGTTTGTTAGTTTCCCTTTCTTTCTGGGTTTTAAGTCATCTGGTGACACTACCAAAGATCAAACTTTGCTTGTACTCATCTTTTGGTCCTTGCTGCCTGTCGTGGGACTGGGGGGGGAAATGTCACAATCTTGTCATAAACTGTGGTTGCATTATGTAGGTGACAATCATCATATACCTGTCCATTTTGGGCCTACTTCTTCTGTACATGGTGTACCTTACCCTGGTGGAGCCTATCCTGAAGAGGCGTCTCCTTGGACATTCACAGCTCATACAAAGTGATGAAGACATTGGGGTGAGTTCACCTGAGTCTTTGTGGACTTGGTTAGCATGAAGATTGGGATGGTTTGTTGATAAATAATGATTTGGGGTGAGCAGCTTTTTTAGCCAGGCAGTATAAATGCTTTTCCTGGTGGGAGAGGAAAAAAAGTTGTGTGATGACTACTGTGAAGCCACTCTTTCATTTTTCACTGGGCTGGAAAGTAGTAAGGTGGGAGCTGCTCTAGTTATACCAGCTCTAGGCACAGATTGTTTTCACAGAGAAGAAAAAGTGTAGGAGTGGAGATAAGAATATACAGGAGTATAACTTTTTAAGAGTTAATGATCCAGTCTTGCCAGTGATCATTTTTATGGGAAGTGCTTACTGCTTAGATTGCTCTCTCAAAAAGCAAGTATGGGGGTTGCATCTTCTCTTGTTCCAGTTTGAGTTTCTTGATGCTAAAACTTCAAGAAGAAATTGCTATAATGAAGCAGAATAGTAATGGATGCCGAAATAATTTCTTGGTATTACAGCCAGAAATCAGAGTGTGACAGTATATTCCAACAGGTCAGAAGAGCATGTTTTGGGAGAACAAGGGGAGTAGTCCAGTAGTGACATGGTTTCCTGTCATTGCTGGCCTTTCCAATCTCTAGCACTGGGTCACAATCCCAGACTTTTGTTGTGAAATTAAGGTACATAAAGCATAGCTGGTAAAAACTGTTGTCTGGGAAAATGCATGATTTTGAATAGTTAAATATCCCCTCAGGAAACAGAAACACCTTTTTAAGTGCAGACAGCTGATGATTGTCCCAGTGTTTCTGAACTTCCCTGTGTATTACATGTACATGTTTCAACTGTCTTTGTATTGACAACATAAGATTTTCCCAGTCACCTCTAAGAGGATTTTGGATTGAGGGTTTGTTATTTTTTGGGGTTTTTTTGTTGTTTTGAAATGAAGTATTTGAAGGACTCTTCTTCTGTGTGCATTCTTATAGCAAGTTGGGCAGCTCCTATGTGAATTAAGTGAGCTTGTGCTGTATGCTAGACCTCAGACAAATTTATAGCTTGGGTAAATTATCTTAATGCCTCTAAATGTGAGTTAGTCTTTTGATTATAGGTGGAAGAAGTGAAATAAATCCCATGGCAGGGTTCAGGTTAACTGTGGAATGAATTTTACCTCAAAGTCTGGATCCATCTTAACCAATGTTATGTTTTGCTGTAGCTGTTCTGTGAACATAACATAATTTAAGGTCCCTTATGAATTATCCCCATTCTTGCCTTCCCTCTTGCAACTTCTTGAGATATTCTTGTCACACTTCAAAAATGCCATGTCTGTGGATTTTGTGGCTGAATTTCAAGGCAGTGTGTTCACTCTTTCTTGTTGCCCATTGGTGACAGTGGCAACTGATGAATGTAAGCCACTTCCTTAGTCCTCTTTCTTCTTAAATTCTTTTTTCCCCTTATTATCTGTGTAGAAATTGACAGTATCTAGCCTTGGAGCTGAGAATCTCGTTTGTCAGGAAGGCCAGTATCATCTAGACTGCCCTGTGTTCTCCCACCGTGTGTTTTACAGTAGCAAACCATGTGTTGCTATTGTGATTTTTTTTTTTCCCTGTGAATGAAGTGACCTGTGTCCTGTTAAATGCCCATTCTAGGTATATCCAATTGTATAACTTTTTTTGGTGAGGTGATAGCTCTTTTGGTGAGGGATTGTCTGTTGTTCTCTGTGAGCATATTTTTTAAATGCTCATTGTGGCTTTGAGGCTTACAGCAATCATTTCAACAGGTATTACTTATGATAATCTGTGTACAGCTGACATTGAGCTGCTCTGCACAGTCATATCACAAATAAAGTATCCATTAAATTGTCTAAAAAAGTGTTCTGGAAAAAAAAGACTGTGAAATGTAGGGATACAAAAGGACAGTTATTTAATATAGGACATAATGATGTTATTTTTCATTATGCATTATATATATGATGCTTGCTAACATAGCTTTAGCAGCATGACTTTGTCCAAGCAATTTAACAGCCAAATAAGAAGTTCAGTTCCAACTCTTAGTGTTTATAGGTTGGCTGTATTTGCTAGCAGAAAATAAAGGCTTGCAGGTACTGTTAGAAAACAGAGTAAACATTAAACAAGCACTTGGTTCTTGTTGAGGTCTGTCACTTTAACAGCTGTATTGACACTGTGCCTTCAGACAGCTCAGCACAATAGGCTTAGTTTGGTAAACACCAGAGTGTGTTGGTTTGATATAGAAGCTGTGTATGAACATCCTGAGCTGCCTGGCAGGAAATGGCCAGGAGCTGGCAGGGAACTCACCCTGATTCAGTTGTGGAGTGCATTCACCACAGTGATGGGGGTGCTCTGGGCAGCAAAAGGATGCAGGACTGATCTCATCCTGCAGCTCACCATGGTGTCTCTGGGCAGCAGGTAATTTACAGTACAATGAAGCGTGGTCTGTTTGGGAAATCCGTGGAAGTTCCCGTGCATGAGAAATTGAAGTGCAGTTCTGTGGCTGTATGTTAGGGGATTAACCCTTTGAAATGGCAGTAATAAGACACACAGCAACATGGTCATCCCTCAGGATAGGAGGGAGATAATTTATTGCAACACTACACTCCTTAAATACACTTAGGGCACTAACTGAAGACAAAGCAATAGCTTATTGGTCCAGAGAAAGTAACACCTCTTCCCCAGGCTTTTCTCACATTTCCAGCAGGTGTTTATCTTCGTTTTTAATTCTTCTCTTATGTTTACATTAGAGAAAAGCAGCTAGTTTGGGGAAAAAACCCTAGCTGAGCTGAGAAAGTTGGACTGGAAGAATCCTCACAAGAGGATGATAATCTGTGTACAGCCACACAGTTCTAACAATTCAAAAACTTGCTTGGTCATCATTACTGACCAGCTTGTCGGAACCGTAAGAAAAGACAAAACCAAACCAACCCCCACATCCTGCAGGGGATGTAACAACACACAAAGCTTGTAGCTGGAATTCTGAGGTGTGACCGTGGGTTTTTGCCCTTGCAGGACCACCAGCCTTTCGCCAACGCCCACGACGTGCTGGCCCGCTCGCGGAGCCGCGCCAACGTGCTGAACAAGGTGGAGTACGCCCAGCAGCGCTGGAAGCTGCAGGTGCAGGAGCAGCGCAAGTCCGTCTTCGACCGGCACGTCGTGCTCAGCTAAGTGGGCTCAGGGGAGGAGCTCCAGGCGTGTGGACTAGTGGAAAGAGCTGAAAGAAGTCTTCCTAATCCTGCCAATTCAGAAGTTTTCTTGAATGATTTGTTATTGATTGAAAAAAAGAACCAAATTAAAGAAGTGTTTGGACTTTGAAGGAATGTACTGGAGTGGAAGCGGTTTAAACAGATTAGTTAACCAAAAGCTTAAATCTTTATGTTTTCAGATGGCTTTTACTAACAAAACTGAAATGAAAACAAACCCTAAGATACCTTGGGTTGCCACTGTGGTACATTATTTACAGTTGTGACTTTATGGTGGTTTTTAACTATATATTTCTCTCTACTATTTATGTGGTTAAAAAGTACCTGGGAACACAGTAATTACTTACAACTCACTAATCACTTTATGTAAAGACCTTTTGTAAATATATTTGGATTTTCTGCTGATTGATGCTAGGTACTGGAAATCAAAGTCTTGCAATGTAGTTTTGGTCTCAGAGAATGAAACCCTGCTGGCTGTGTTCATCATTTGGTTTCTTGCACTCCTACTTTCAAGATGCTTGTATGGCAAGTGATGTCTGCAGATTTAAGGCAAAACATAAGTGGACACTGACTCCTGGAGCTGCATATTTCAAGTACTGTGATGTAGATAAATTCAAATGCAGTGCACATTCAAGACAGTGTTGACATTTTGTTCTATTTTGCTTTAATAGCTTAATATATTGTAGTTGTATGATAGCTCTTAAAATTTTTTTCCCTTTCTTTTCATGGGTAAAGTCTCAGGAGTTAGTATATGATGAAATATTTATTATTAAAATCTTCCTGCATTTGTCTGGATTGATGATGTAAGGCACATACTTTCTCTAGCACCTGTCATCTTGGGAGTTAGGTGTATTTTTTTATCTGTGACTCTGTACTCATCTCTCTTCAGAGGTTATACAGTTGCTAGATGACTAACTTTCATATATCCCCTTTGGAATGTAACAATTAAAGATAAAACTGATTTTTGAAAAATGGATCTGCATTATCAGTTTGTCATCATTTTTCTCCCTCATTATGCTGCGTGTAAATTCCATCTATAAAAGTACTCCTCTGAAAATGCTTCAGAGTAGAAATATGCACTTGTTCAGTGATTAGGTAAAGAAAGGCTCATCAAATTGTTAATTAAAAGAAGTTTTTAATCCATGACTCAGATGTAGCTATGCATATGTAGTTGCATTATTGTGTGACAGTTTTCAGTTCTGGTGTGGAAGGAGGTGGTACATGGAAGAATACTGTTTCTGGAAGCAGTTTTGGCTTGCTTGGTCCATGCCTGGGGGAAAGACAGATACAGAGCTTCATTTTCATGTCAGTCCTGTAGACCTCCAAAACTGAGTTAACCTGGAGTCATTTAAAGCTGGTGGTGAATTGGTGGATTCACAGGATTCTTGCTTTAAATGAAAAAAAAAAAATGCACAAAGATTGATGGATCAAGAAAAATAAATTCCGGCTCAGGTTCAGTTTTTGTGTTCAACATTGCCCTGATGAGTTGGTGCTGTTTGGTTACTGGGTTATGACACTGATGTACTTAGGGTCCACTAAAGAGAAAGAATGCAACCTGTTTGTGGAATGCATGCCCTGATTGTTCAATGTCTCCCTGTCTGCCAGTCCTGGGAGTTGTTCTGTGTTGTGGCTGCCTTTCCCACAAGGCCTGACCCTGGCATGGGAAGGGGGATGTTGGATACAGCACTGTGGCCCACACAGGGGCAGCAAAAGCTGAAGCTTTCTTCCCTTGATGGATGACAGTCACAAGAAGCAGGACTGAATGTATGTACATCTTTTGCTAGTAAAAGTATTTCTGATCTTACAGTGTCTTAACAGTTTTAAGCTACACTGGTTTGGGTTTGGATTTTTTTGTGTAGTTATATTTTGATTGATAGAATGGCCAAACCATGAGATAGTCTTAAGTGTCAATCCTGTAAAATGTGGGAGTTTTGAGGATAGGTGTCCTATTTTCTTACACCTGTACAATTGGACAGCTATATACTGAGGTATGTAACATCTATGTACATGTATACATTGCATTATAGGATCCATAATGTTTTTCTTTTTAAGCAAAACTTGTGTTGCCACTGTTTGAAAACAATTTTCAAATCTTCTCTTGTTATATGTGTTCACCTTCTATATGATGTTACACTGAACACTAAAATAATTTCCCAAAATTATGGGTATAATTATTATATTAAAAGGCATTAAGCTGACTATGTGTCCTCAACTGTAGTGGAGAGAAATCCATCACAGATTTCTAAATTAATGCTGTTTTTCTGTGTTTAAAATGAAGCTGTGGAAATTAGTTTGCTTATGCCTTGATGGTGAATATTTACCTAAATTCTAGCCAATTGTTACGTTTAGACATTAGAGTACAAAATGCCAATAAATGAAAATACTGCTTTGTATTTTCATTACTATACTGTAGTAGTCTGCAACAGAAGGCAAACAAACCACACTCCTGATTACTTTTTCAGGTAGTCTGGATGTGTTCAATAGCAGTTTCAAAATTTCTAGCCCTTAATGCCAAGTTTTGTTGCCATCATAGCTGTGGTGTGGGTGGAAAAGCCCAACCAGAAATGAGCAGATCTAACTGTAAGCTACTTTGCATGTTGTCAATTGACTATAAATTGCAGCAGTCATTGACTCAGTGGAACAAGCTACATAATTCAGGTAGGAGACTTGCATGTTGCTGTATCTAGCCACAGATCTTCACTGAATATCAATGTTCGTGTAAATCACTTCTACCAGCCATTTACTAACAGTGTTTTCATAGCTTTTTAATTAATCCTGTTCAATGTGATCTCTTATTTAGTAAGGAGTAAGAAAAATGGAACATTAACTTCCTTTTTTTTTTTGTTTTAATATCATTCAGATATTTTTCAGGTATTCATCACTCTTACAACAGCACATCTTGTTTCCCTGGATTTGACTTTCATCTGAAGATTGGTGAGTCTCTAGTCTAGCAGGAAAATGTTCCTAACACTTGCATTTTGCACTTTGTGCAGGTGTTGAGGCAGCGGGCAACTGTTTTATATAACATTGTTACACAGCAGAAGTGTCAGATCTCTTCTTGAGGGGTTGTGTTGGTTTTGGGTTCTTGCTCTGGAGTGATGTTGTGCTGTAATTTCTTTTTTGCTACGTAGCAGACTTTTCTTCCTCAGTGTTTCTAAGTTGTTAGCAGCAGCAAGTTTTTAGGCAATAACCCAACATGTATAAGTAGAAAATGGAAAGTTGACTGTCTGCTATTTTCAATTTATGAGGAGTGTGTATTCACCTCTGAATTTTTTTGCATGCATATTAATGTGAAATGGATGTGTGTTCATGCTTTTAGCCTACCTGCAGAAGTACCTGTTTAAGATGCATGGGACTCCCACTCATGCCTAACAGCTATAAATGAATTCTTCACTCACAGGATTCCTGTTGTGAAATCTACATGCATTAGAAAAAGAGACAGCTCTGCATTTTCATAGAATATGTTGTGAGAACAGGTCCATACCAAGTAAATATTCTCTGTATAAATGTGGCAGGTATGAAGTCATTAGAAAACATTACATTATCCTTGTGAAGGATTTGTGTTATGGAGCTGTGATTGGAACACTTGAAGCTTTGCCAGATTTCTGTGAGTATGGAATCCAGCAGTTTCTAGTAACCTAGTTTAATGTTCAGGTATGGTTTCCATTTTAGAGGATGCAGTAGAACCTGAGTGCTTTAGGCAGCAATGTATGGATGTGCAAGTGGGTGGTAAGAGCATTTTTGGATCAATTCTATGTAGGCAAGTATTGGTTGCAATCTGTGAGGGTGGCTCACAGTGTTTCTTTAAAAATTAACTGGTTATTTTAATGTATTTAAAGAAGCTATTAGGTAACAGTCATTACATTCTCAGCACTTAGGCTGATATTTAGCTGTTTGAATAATGATATTGGGAAGGCACTATAATGCAGCTTCTTATAAACCACTGCAAGAGTATCTTTGTAATAAACATATCAGGGTGATTTGAGTAGTTACACCTGCTGTAATGCTGCTCTGAAGAGAGGGTATGAGGGCAGGCCAAATCTGACTTACAGGTTTCCAGCAGGGCCCCAACAACTGTGTGCCAGCCCTTCTTTGTATTACTAGGAGATGGGTTTTTCCTTTAATAAATTGTTTATTTCCTAACCCTCTAGCAGTAGGATTGTTTTTAGTCTCTCATGGCTGTGTTTAATCTGCAGGTGAGTGGAGAAGGAATGTGAGGACCCAAGGAGATGTTAGATGTAGTAGAAATTCTCTCATCTCTCTAAACTTCCTGTAAATCTTTTTGTGAGGGGATGTAATACCTGACAGATGTGGAATTAAGATTGAGGTACATTCTCTGCACAAGTTTTCCATTTTGTTAAGATGACATATTGAATGTGACACCAAGTGAATAGAGAGAAAAATGGAGAGAAAAACAATTTGTTTTTGAAGGCTCTTTGGTATGAATAGGGAGTCTTTTACTGGAATTATAGATTTAGTTTTTTCAGGGAGGGGAAGGGGGTGATGGGAATGCCTCAGATACTGGCCTGCTTTATTTGTTGTCTGTAGACATGTAAGTTTTGGTGGATTTGGAGGAAGCTAGACCTATGTGGAATACATATAGGTAGAGTCTCCTAATTTCTAAAGCTGAGGTGAAAGGAGACTGCTTGCTCTTTCCTTTAGGAAACTTTAGTGGCTTTATATTAGTATCTGTTGTGTATTAATTTGATCAGTGTGACTGACTTGCACTTTCTTGGACCTTGCAAAAGGGATGTTGTCTTGTTCTACCTGATCTTCCAACATCATTATGAAATATCACAAATGCATTAAAAATCTCTTCTGGAAAATGTTAGCAAGGCCAAGTGTTGCTAAGTCTAGGTGAGTTTTTTATACTGTTCAGTGTGACTTGTTGAAAGTTTTCTGTAATTATGTGTTTCCAGGCTAAATGCAGAACCTGATGGATGGCAAAAGCTACTGTAACCTCATCTGTGCTGAGGCTCAGCACATACAGCTGGCAAGGCCTTTCTGTGCAGACCCACTGGTCACGTTTCACGTGTACCCAGAAGCACCAAAGCAGGTCCCTTTGTCTGAAGATCTGTCATTCCTTCCTTTCATGTCGGAGCATGTCATCACGGAGACCTTCTACAGTGAGCCCTGCCCCTTTCCCTACCAAATGCCCCATGCCAGTCTCCATGAAAGTGAGTACTCCTATGGGTCAGCTTTCATCAGGAAGAGGAATGAGAGGGAAAGGCAGCGTGTTAAGTGTGTCAATGAAGGCTATGCCAAGCTGAGGCACCATCTGCCCAAGGAATACTTGGAGAAACGGCTCAGCAAAGTGGAGACCCTCCGTGCTGCTATAAAATACATCAGGTACCTACAGTCTGTGCTGTGCACTGACTCTGTGGTGGCAGGAAAGGGTGTCACAGAGCCAAACCAAGCACCTAAAGCCACTAACAAACCAACCCAGTTCTTGAAGACGATCTAAAGTGTTCCAAAGGTATCCTGTCTGGGAATGTAGTAGCCACGGTGTTAATGACGTGTGTGTTCCTGGCACTTGTTAGGAGCAGATCGTGGCACACGTCAGTATCAGCCCACACAAGAGCTTTAACGTTGCAGATAGTAACTACACTTGGAAATGAGAGAGACAACTAGGAAAATCTCAGCTGAATGACCTAAGTTAATTCATGAAAATCAGAACGCGTTTCTAAATTTGTCACCAAGCTAAACATGTAACACCTATATGTGTGAAGTAACTGTATGTATCATCACAACCTGCATGCTTTAAAATAAAATCTTTCTACCTACGTGACTGAGATTCTTCTCATTTTCTGTTACTGGTTTACTCTCACACGCACTTTCTTAAAATATTCAGTCTAATTGCCAGTGTTTCTCTTAAAATGCCTGTTTAAACGTTCCAAGGAATGTTGTTAGATGCCAAAAGAAAGGATAATTCAGTTTGAAATGGAGAAAAATAGAGTAGGGTAGGAGCTCTCTGAAGCACAGTTACCGAAAACAGGAAGAACATAAAGTTTTGTGAGTACTGTTCCATCATTTTCTTATTAGTGAATATTTTAATCACATTGAAAACTTCTGACATTGCATAATTTCCATTGAAAATTGAAAATTGGATTCTTGTACAGATGTCAGTGCCCTTAGAAATTACTAGGACTGCTTGCATAGTACACAGTATGAAGAGGGCTGGCAAGGTTTTGGCCATCAGCATGAAAATAATCCTGCAATAGAAGTTTTTTGGGACTTTGACTAATAATGGTTGAGGTCTGGAGTGGTCTTCCCCAACCTCCCTGTCTGTTCCTTTGTTCTGCTGATGGTTATAAAATAGAACTGTGGGAAGATGATGAAGAGAGTTTAGCTCATAAGCGATAAAGTATCTTAACATTTACTCTGTGTAAGGGAGTGATTGATACTAAATAATTCTGCTGACAGCATGAGAGCTTGTAGAAAATGTACGAAAAATGGTTACAGACTTCCCAAGTGATGTATCCTTCTCCCTTACTGCAGCTATCCCACCCTGTTATATTGTTTTTGTAGCAGTGAATTGAAATGCCTGAAAAAAGGCAATTAAGTATTCCAAGCACCTCCTTCCCCCAAAAAACCACAAACAAAACCAACCAAACAAAAAATCAGCAAATGTCAACTCTTCGTATTTCTTTTAAGGAGGATGTGAAAATTTTAAGGAAAATATGAAAAGGGGATCTCAGCAGAGATTAGCAAGTAGATTTCTGCATTATAATATGACATATTTTTGATAGGCACTTTGTAAGAGAAGGGTAGAATTCATTAATCCTTCCCCCTTACTGTGAAAGGAGAAAGTTGTAAAGCGATTTGACCGTGATTTGTGTCAGCTTCAACCTTTCTGTGCACATTTCAAACCTATTTATTTGTCACACCCTGTGGTGGTAAGGTTTTAAAAATTTTCCTGAATCTGAACTGTAACTTTGATGCTGTTTTTTGCCCTGCAATCATAGGCAGAAGCCTAGAGGATGCTGAACTCTCTTAAAATGCTTTCCCTGCCCCTGCAGTGCAGTAGACTCCATGGGGAGTTGAAAACTGAGCAAATGTGTGCCAGTCAAATGAAGTCCTCTCTGAAGTCACATTCTGCTGGGTTTTAACCAGTAAGGTCAGGATGTCCAGTCCTGGGAGTATCAGCTGTGGCAACCTCCATAGCAACTGGGAAACACTGGCAGCAAAAGGCTCCCTGTGTCCAACAGGCAGAAGGGTGAGATTTCTGCATTCAGACTAAATCCAGATTGACTGGGTGTATTGTTACCAATAGCTGGTAAGTCTGAAATACTGCTGTGCCAAAGTACTTGGAGTTATCCAGAAAAAGCAGCATAATTGCCTTTGTCAATGCACTGTTTTGTGTAGAAACAGGGGTCCCTACTCTGAGCTGAATGATGTTAAAATGTGCTTTAATGTAGAAGTGATAATTGCATTTCTTTGCAGAGTATTACTGAGTCCATCTTGTTTTGCTTTATAACAGGAGTTTGTGCAGTTGTGAAATAAGTGGATATATTGTGCTGATTTTCTGATTTAAATATGAATTTTGCAGCAGTTAATCCACTCTTCTTGCTGGGTTTGCTGTGCTAGTTTTCTGAAATTATGTGTCTATCTGGGAGTCTCCATAAAAAAGACTTCCAGGTCATATTTCTTAGATAAGAGACAAAATATCATCTAAACATGAGTGCTTAAACTGCATTTTATAAAATAAAGTAGGCACTTAAATTTTATAGGTTGTTGAATTTCCATGCACATTTTATCCTAAGTGTTTCTAAGTAATATTCAAAAAGAAAAAAAAATTAATGGAAGCTTGTCTACTACATCTTTTGAAATTACCAGAGATAGAATCACATAATTGATCTTACTGTGACAGCCTCTGAATAGTTATCACTTGTCACATCTGAGCATCTCATTCTTTCTCATTGCAAGCCATAATCCTACTGTTAATAAAACATGACAGGATAGCTGAAAGATCAAAATATTTCCTCTTAATACATCACTATAAATAAATAACAGGGAAATGTAATCTAACATCAAGTTCAAAACCTGTCACTCAGCTGTTTACTCAGCTTGTCAACTTCAGCTGTAATTTCTGTCTCAGCTTGTAAAACAGGGAAGGTTTGGCTGGGTCTGTGTACAAGAAAGCTTTAAAGGAAGGATGTAAGTATAAGAAAAGAGATCTGGGTGTTACAGAGGGAAGCAAATGTTGGAGGGAGTTGAAAGTTATTTTTTTCTGTGGGATTTTCACAGCATTTATAGTTTCCTTGGGTGTTTCTGCCCTTTTTCTTGTTTAGGATTTGGGTGAGTGTAGATCACTGAAGTCAGTGATGTTGGCTCATCTGTGCAAATGCCAGTCTGAATATTTTGAATTCAGCGTTTTTTAACAAAAATAAGCAATTAATCAAAATTTCTGGGTTCTTGAGGTACACTGGGCAGCACTTGCTTGTGTTAGAAATACCAGTACATTGTCTCTTTTCTTCCAACAGATCACAGCTGAGTCCTGCAGGCAGCAGCCTTTCCAAGTATGGCTCGTTTGGAAGGGTCCCTGCCCAAGGGTCACAGGTATTGCAGTGTGAGGCCAGCTTTGGACCAGTTTTCATGTTCCACTGTCATATCCACAGTTAACCCCTGCTGCAGGAGCTCTTTTGTTGTGTATCCTGTCTGCATTGCTGAGCCCCTCACCCTCCAGAGGTAAAATCAAGTTCCTGTTTAAGTCTGTGATTTGTTTTTTTCCATGATACCTAATAGGATAAACCAGGCTGGTGTGTCAGATTAATAAATTAGCAGCTTGAACATTGTTTGAGCTTTCCCACCCCTGCACTGGCAGTTCTTTAGATGTATTAACTGAAGTTATTTGCTACCTTGGAGATTATGAAGAGCAAAGCCTGAGTAAGCCTCCTATCAAAGAAACATTCCTTTAATATTATTGGGATAAATAAAAGCATCTTGCATTAGCAGTCATCTTCCATTAAATGTTTCTAATGCTTTGTGACAGGGGATTATTTTCCCAGTTTTGAACTAGAACCTGTCATCAACCAGCAGCTTTGTTGTTTACTTCTCTGCTTTGCTGTTCCTGAATGCTCCAGGGTAAACCATCAGCTCCAGCACTCTGGAGTGCACCTATGCTGTGCTCTGGGCTGCAGATGGGTTTTTTCCTCCAGATCCAAAGGTTGCATTGTCTTGCCAGGTAAACAGTGAAGGGGCTGGTGCAAGTCATGCTGGCCCAGGATTCCAGCATATTCCTGGCTTACTTCCTTTAAACCCCAAGGCAAAGAATGCTGAGTAAAAGCAGGCACTGATGTATTTTTCCCAAGATCAAGGAATTATCCCAGCACAAGCAAGTTTTCTGTTTCTTCCCACAGGATTTGGCCTGTGGGAGTGCTACAAAATGAGATGGAGTGTTCTAGTTCTTAAATCTTACAAGATTATTTTTTTCATGACCTACAGAATCTATTTCTTTCAGTTCTGACCCATTTTCTTTTCTTCTAGGTGCCAGTGGATCAGCCAGTGCCTTCCCTCCCCTGGCCCAGCATGGAAGAGACTGAGGGAGTCAGGGGGCACAGACAGCAATGTGCCTGTGCTGGCCAGAGGGGAACAGGATGGATTTTATTACCGTGGTACAGTAAAAGAGGAGATAGAGGTGAGTGGTGGTTGCTGTGCTGGGGGATGTTCTCACATAGGACCAGTCCTCAGACCACCTGAGTTCAGTGCAGCAGTTTTTGGTTCAGCTGATGAGATTGGAGAACAGATCACCAGGACAGCAGGTGCTTGAGCAGCCTTGTGCTGCTGTGGGCACTGAGCCAGGCTCAGCCAGCCCAAGTGCTGCTGCCAGCAGTGTAGGGGCTGCTGTTGTGTGTAGACACAGAACCATCAACAGCACAGGAAAAGGGTTTGTGTTTTATGTACACATGTCCAGCCACAGACCAAGAGCTCAGGGTCTTTCCAGAAAGGTTAGTGAAAGCTTTGATTCATTGGTTTGTTAGCACTTCAAACTTGACACAAAAAAGTGCCTGTTCTTTCTGAAGAACAGGGAAGTACCTCATCTCATTGTTGATGGAAAGCCTCTTGACAGGCCTTACTATAAAAGAAAGTAAAAATTCCCAACAACCCCCCAAGAAGCAGAGCTAGTGTTGTATGTAATGAGAAAGGACATGGGCATGACTGAAGAAAGGTCTGAATGGCTTCAGTGTCTCTTGTTCCTTGGCACACACAGCATGGTTTGTGAAATACACTTGTCTATAGCTTTTTCTCTTGGGAAAGAAAATACACATCCTAGTGGCAGTGAATCTGAACATATGCTTCACTCATCTTGCTTTCAGGTGAGCCTCATGGAGGTTTTTTGGGCTGTCTCAATGCTGAACTAACACCACACACTCTAGCTGCTGTTCAAGCTTGTTTTGCCTATAGGCACAGGATGGCCTCCTAGTAAAACTTGCATTATCTGGCACATTATGGACTGTTTTTCAGTGGAATTGTTATTTTTTTTCCTGGTAACAGAATGAGAGAGGCATGTTCCTGGTAGAGTTTGCCAAACCACTTGTGTCACGTGGAAGGCATCCAGTGTGTGTGCAAAAAACAGCAAAGGATGACATCCTGGAATATGTGAATGGGATGAAGCACTCCTTGCTCCCTGGAGACAGAGTGCTGGCACCCTGGGAGCCAGATGGGGACAGGTATGGCCCAGGAACTGTCCTCAGAGGCATTGAGACAAGGGATCCCTTACGAGGTAAGAAAAGTGCTGCTCTCCTCCTCCTCCTGTTCCTCTGGCACACCGGTGAGGCTGTCAGGATAAACTCTTGTCAGGGTGCTGCTGCCAGAGAAATAACAGAGCACAGACTACAGCTAATGTTGCTCCAAGCTTGCAGGAGCTGATGGATATCTGTGTGTAACCTCACCAGTGTGACCCTAAGGAGGTTGTGACCCATAAAAATGTCATCATCTGTGTCCATGGGTGTAGCTGTGACAAGGCTGTGTCTGCCATGTGTGGGACTGTGGCCTTTTCATGACAGATACAAGTGAGACAACTTCCAGGAAGCATTCATCTGAGCTTAAATGCTCACATTTGTACCAAATGGTACATCTGGGGGTGATTTTGTCACCCAGACGTAGGAGATTTCAACAGCTCATTCATTTTTCCTGTGCCTGACAGTCAAGCTCCACTGACTTACCAAAATACTATTCTCAGAGCAGTACTGCTAACTTTGGCAGCAACAACAAAAATTACTGTCATCATTTTCTTGTTCATCTGATGACAAACTGGGAGGAAAGATGCTGCCAGGCCTGTTGTTTTAGTGATGGTGCCCAGGCTGCCCACCCACCTCTGTGACACTGTGGTGACATGTAAGAGAGGGGCAAGAGCTGATCCTGCCTTTGAGAGAAGTAGAAGGTGCAGAAAGCTGCAAAGCCTGATCTGTCTGTGTGCACTGCCCGGGCAGGCCAGCTGCTTAAGGCTGCTTACTTTTTATCTTAACAGCCTCAGAGGATGAAGAAATCATGGTCCAGTTCTGGAATGACAAGCAAGTGAAGCTCCCCCGTGGTGTGGCTCTGTGGATCCCTCCTAGCCTGTGGGAGAGGATTGTGGAGATGATCCACATGCCCTTCACCAGCAGGGTGAAGCCCAGACCAAGCCAGGACACTAACTCTTGTATTTTTCCCTGCAGTCCTAAGCCAGCCCTGATTTCTGTTTGTGATGGATGTAGCCTTGCCAAGCACTGCCTGCTCTGCTCTCCCTGCTGGCCACATTTCCACCACTGCTGTGCTGGTGCTATGTCCCGTTCATCAGCCTGGGAAAGGGGCATCTGCTGCTGCCATCCCTGTGCTGGTGCCTGGTGGCCTCTTCCCTCCAGGCCTCTGGTCTTTCAGGACAAAGCTGAAGAGGCAGAGTCCAGCAGCGAGCTCTCTCCAGGCCTTCTAGAACTGAAAGGCACAGAACAAGCAGAAGCTGCAGCTGTGGCAACATCCTCTCCCTCTTCTGATTCAGAATGGGACCTGAAGCCATCCCCCGCTAAGAGTACTGTGTGGGGCAGTGCTGTTAACACAGGCTCCAACTGTCTTGAAAAGCCCAGGCTAAAGAATTCTGCAAAACCTGAGGGGAAATACTGGAAAAGAAGCCACCACAAGTCCCTTTTCAGTAATTCAGGTACCTTCAAACAACCCCATAGGGAAGCAGATGTCAGAGGGAACAAAACCAAAATTCTTCTGGGTAGGGGCAGGGCAGTCATTTTGCCTGCAGGTTATTGATATTAATACTGTAAATTTGCATATCAGACTCTGATAGAATTCTTCCCCCTCCCCAATGTTTCTGCTGCCTCATCTGGCTCTTCTTTTGGCCACTTAACCCATGGAAAACTACAGAACAATTAATTTCATTTGGAAGCGTGGCTATTCCTCTCAGTTTCCTGTCATTTGCCTATGCCTTTTATGATGCTAACATCTTCATTAACCTGCATTGCTCATCCATTCAGAATAACCTGAAAGAATTCAATTCCTTTCAGGCTTAAAGTGCGTTTTTCTCTCTTCTGAACTGAATGTTTCTCCATTTCAGTTCTGGTTTCACTCTTAGATACAATTTTACTGCTTCCCAGGACCTGGAATTTGTAGCAGCACATGTACAAAGGGCCAGCTGGAACCCAAAGCCATCTCCACTCGGGACACGTCCACTGTGGCCCCAACTCAGCAGAGTGCAACGTTTGAAAACATCAAGCAGACTCCCAGAGGGCAACTCACACTGAAAGAAATGAGAAGAGACCAAGATTTCAAGCCATCATTGAGGGTAAGGTAATCTGCATTAACGCTGCAGTTATATAAGCAGGAGGTTTGTTTGAATGGCAAAAATATTCTTGTAAATGGTTTGGAACCTGACAAGAAAAAGACATTGTTTGTAACTTAACTGCTTCCTAAGGCCATCCACCAGTTTTGTGATAGGTAGGAAAGTTCTCCACTAATGAAACGAAAACAAAAATCCCCAAGCCTTAAGGAAGGGCTGAAGGTACTTGGTAAAATGGAAACAATTGTCAATAGCCATGTGAGCATTCAATAATGCAGATTTCAGTTCAGAAACCTCCCAAATGCCCATTGACATCTACCCAGTGAAGTCCTGAGTTAAATCCACGGAAAGGTGCTGAACTCTGCCAATCAAATTGTGATAGTCACAGTCTGCCTCTGAGACATAAAAGCAGATTCTTTGATAAACAGTCTTTGCTGAATTTCTTCTCTTCTGCACTAGAGGCAACCAGTTTAAACAGCAGATTCCTGCTGTGAAGCTGGGGGATAGAGAGTAAGCAAACTGTGTCACAGCTAGGAACAACACCACTGCCTTGGATTTTAGGCCTGGTTTCCCTCATGCTTTAGGAAAACTTGAAAAAAAAATCAGAACGTGAATGCTAAAAAAAGCAAACATAGAAATGAGGAAGAAAACAACTTACAGGAAGAAGGGGAAGATGAAAGAGAATGTCAAGATCAACAGAAACAGTGCTCTGCACAAAAGCATCAAGGTACAATTAATTATATACATGAAATCAAATATTAGCTTCTCTGTACCTTCATGCTCTTGCTATTGTGAGGTGACTGCAAAGTAAAACTTGAAATGTTCTAAACTTGCATGTTTAGAGATGAATCCATTAATAACATGTCTTGGTGAACAGAGAATATACAGGAATACATCTTGTATTCTCACAATTGTACTCATTCATTTTAAGAAGATACCAACTTATCAACTGTATGGTTCCTACTTTCTATTTCTATTCTACTTTATTGTTTAAATAATCATAGTTACATAACTACACACCTTTGTAATTGATTTCCTAGGAATTTTTAGGCCAGTATGGAGCTCCAGGCAGGCATACTCTATGTTAGCAGTGTCAGAGCTGTGCACTGAAGTGACATGAGTTGCCTTTTGGTAAAACTAATAAGAAAACAGAATTGTTTCATTCCAGCCCCAAAGCAGCAGCATGAATCACAGTAGTGGATGCAACATGGTAACACAGGGTGTAACAACAGAATTTTGTTCCTGTAAAATAGCCCTTGGTGATTTTAAACCCAGAAGATCCATTGCTACTCTGAGATAGCTGAAGCAGTTTTATCACATGATACAGGCTGCATCAGAAATGGCTTGCAGCAAAAAAGTGGAGTTAGAGGACAGGCTTCCCAGAGGGCTCTGTGGGGCTGATGTCCCCTCAGTGCAGTCAACAAAATCCTCCTGACTTCTGAAGCAGGAAAGTTCTTAATCAAAGCCTAAAAGCTTCTGAAAATCCTTTGGTCTTGCTGTCCAATTGTGTGTTTCAGCAGTAAAGTTTGTACTAGCACAGAAAATAGGCCATTATTAAAGCTATGTGAGGCAGAGGTACAGCTAGCAAAGCAGCAGTTAACAAAGACAGTGATGCTTTTTTTAGATCAGAGTTCTGAGGGATTTGTTTTCTGCCCTCCAGGAAGAAGGCTTTGCAGCATCAGGAAAACAAAGATATAAAGCAACATCAGATGATAAATGTAAAGTGACTTGTGCTGCAGATGACAAACCTGATGTTATAAACCCTGACAGAGCTCACTTGCAACAAAGCAGAGAGAGACATCATCAACCAGAATTCAGTACATGTACAACTGATCAAGTTCAAGGGCTGAAATTTCAGGTAAACTGCTTCTACTATATCAGTGTTATATTTTTTAAACAAATCAAGTTCTGATTTAGGTATTGTCTCAGTAGAATATCTTTATGGATGACTATATAATTTTAATAAGTGAGAAACTCTACTTTCACCCACATCAAACTTGAGCATCCTCATTCTTTATCCCATAGTGCTACAATAAATTCCCAACTATTTGGACTTGACTTTACAGTTCTGGAGAGATCAGATGAACTAGTATGAGCACTAAAAGCCTGAATAGATGCACAGCAAGAGTCCAATAAAACTCCCACTTGTCTACAGTTCCCTGGAGTGAGCCACAGAAATTCAGCAAAGCAGTTTCTGTTTGTAGAAAGCCAGGAGGAATGGAGAAACAATACAAGCTGACAGCTGAAATAATTTTTTTGGGGATTAAAGCACAAGCAAAAGTGGCCAGAGGCTAAAGGACCTGCTACTGTAGATACAAACAACAAAATTATTAGCATTCAAGCCACTGATTTTTATTCTGATGAAAATGAACTGAAACCTTAATGCTATCAGCTACAAAAAGATGACAGATCTATATAGATCACATCAGTAATTCTAAATGTGGAATCTGGTCCTTTGGAGAAGTTAAGCATCCAGGGAGTTTTGTTAGTAGGACTGTTCATGCTTAAAGCAGATGAACTTGGCCATAAGCCGCAGTGTGCAGTTGCTCAGCAGTGAATTGGATGATTTAGGGTACCCCACAGCTCTCAGAAAAGGGGTTTAGCATGGTCTGCAAAGCCTGCAAAGAGACAGAACTTGAATCAATATGTCATATGCCTAGATTGAACACCTGACACATATTTCAGCATGTTTCTGAGTTGGGGTTCTAGGTAGTGAATTTCATTTGCATTTCATTTCTTCACCAGACTAGCAAAAGTACAGATAGGAGAGTGGCTCATGAGCCAGCTGCTCTGAAATCAGTGCCAGCCTACAGAATACACCTGTATTCATACCACATGGATCCTGCTCTCTCTGGCCAACACTCTGACATGGGGGTTCTCTTTGAGGATAATACAAAACAAGCTGTCATCACAAAGGCTTCATCATGTATTTTATTTCACTAATTGTATCTTTAATTGTTTAGAGCAGAAGAATCTGGAATTACACAATCAAATAATTGGATTTAAAAGGCACACAATGTACAAATATTTATAAAAATCAGTGTACAAAGTGGGCTGCATATAATTGCATTAAGTAGAAAACAAATATACAGGCCATAAAAATGGAGTCCCAAAGAGGAAGCTACTATTAACAAGAAAAAGATATTTATAGTTCATTACATGCATTAAAAAGAGCCTCATGTTTTATTCCTGCTATTGCCAGGAAACAAAAAATATCACAAAACAAAAGTTAAATCAATACTTTGTCCTGCATTGACATCTACTACATGGGTTTGTGCTATGTCTTCTGAGGCTGCTGTGACAGAATAGATGCCAGGAGAAACTTCAATGTAGAAGTCTTTGAGAGGTCTTCTGGGCTTTAAGGAAAAAAGAAAAAAAAAAAAAGAAAAAAAAAAAAAAAAAAAAAACCCAAACAAAAAAAAAAAAACAAACAAAAAAACCCCTAAGTTATTGGTTAGCTATCTTAGATTTCCCCCCAAAAAATTGTGGTTCGGTAAAAAAATTACATTTCAGCTGCTATATAAATGTACTAAGATTTTTCTAAATATATAGAAGGCAGTGCAAACAAAACTGTAGAATGTTTCTGTCAGTACAAAAATTAGCAAGTGCCATACTCGAAGTATTTCAGCTAATGTTTCAATCGGTGGAAGTAATCACTGTGCTGTAATTTACATCTTGCAAAACTGAAATTTACCAACTTAGACAGTTGTAAACATAAAAATGGGAATTCCCATTCCCTATACCAAGGGTGCTCTCACTAATTTACACTGTGGTGCAAATTCAGTATTTCTCATCTTTTGTGGCTTAGAAGTTCCTGAAATTGATTTGCTGAGGTGTTAGGCTTAGAAAAATAAAAACAGTTTTCTTGTCGTTGAGGAACAGGAGTCTTCAGAGAGCCTGTGGAGGGCCAAAGTGCAAGAATGCCACAATCTGGTTTCTAACTAATTGTGCAAGTCTCTGTATGCCCATTTGACTGCCTATACATATAATGTGACAGTGAATGCACCATTGATTAATCTTCTGTGCCATCAAGGTCTCCAGATCTGTTGCAATTTTTAACCAGCTTGATTCAAAGTGATAAAAGAAATGCTAGCAAATACCTGCACTTAAAACCAAAGTATTCTATACACTTACACTTCGCTGGCAAGTTTGAGCTCGGCTGGGTTCTATGGAATCTTCAGTCCTCTGGAAAGAAAAAGATAATTATTTTCTAATGACCCAGCACAGCAGGCAAATCCAGGCCAAGACAGGGGATGCTTTAGGTGCATGCAATTTTCCCCTCCACAAAAGGATGGGTAGGACATTGATTGGTGCCACAGGTGACTCTGCCTTCCCCCAACAGGCTTGGATCAGTCCAGGTGTTTTTATGTCCATAAGGTCAACCTACATACATGAGTGTGAGTGTCACAGACATCAGGTGGATAACAAATGCCCCACAGCAAGGGAAGGAATAACCTTTCATCAAAGCCAGAAGTACCCACTTACCTCTTCTTCTGTGGAATCCATCTTTCTTTCTACTGGCTTGCCATGGTATTTGCAGAAGTGCTTGATTTCATTCTCTTTGCACTTGTTGATTGCCATAGCACCATAGTAGTTCTGGACAGCAACAGAAACAGAAAATATCATGTGGGAGGTATCAAACCATACTTGCAGCTACTGCAGATTTACAACTGAAAGTAGAACTACACAGATGCTGTGTACTAATTGACTGGTTTGTTCTCTGTGAGGGTGAAAACAATGCCTGTATCTCCAAAGGCCACCTTCTGCTACAGGACTCGATCAGACAGGCCTGATTTTAGATGCCTGTTTCCTGACAGAATATGTAGGGCAGGGACTTTGACACCTCAGAACTGAATTCATGAAAATGTCAGAAGGAATACTCTGGAAATCCCTGCCTGATCAGCCTGGTCAAGAAAAGCCCTGGTGGAAGCAGGCATAGTTTATGGGTCCATAGTTAAGAGGACAGTGAAGATGGGTTCTGCAGAGCACGTGCAGCAGCAGTGCTCTAAAAACAGAATATGTTAATACTGAAAAAATGAGTCAGTAAAGAAGCTGAAGTGTCTTCAAGGCTGGTACCATTTTCATGGGAGTTTTGAGAAGTGTATTTAAGCACACAGCAGCCACCTTCTGGTTCCACTGCAGACGTACTGGCAACTTCCCCACTGCAAATTAAACTCTTTGAGTACAGTTCTGCTGCCATCTGTTGTCACTACAGAACTCCTCTCAAAGTTACCTTTTCGATCACAGGGACCAAAAACTATCTCTTATTTCCCTGATGTTTTTCCTGTCCTTGACTGTCAAGACTAAATGTAACAAAAATAAGGCAAATAGGAATTCTTATTTCCAAATCTACTGTATCTACTGCTGTGCTTTATTTCTTGAGTTTACACACAATTCAACAGATCTGGTTGTTTGTATTGCAGTTTTTGTGAAGCTACAAAATGTATCAAATGCTCTGACCTGGTGCATAATGCTACTCAGAGCATCTCTTTTACATGATGGCACAGAGCAAAGAAATGAAATCCAGCTTTTGGTGAGAAATGGCAAATTTTGATCCCTTAGTAACCCCAAACATCTCATCTTAAACTAAAAGTTTAATTGTTTGCATTCAAGTACCTAAGTGGTTGTGTTCAGCTGTGGATTTTTATTTGCAATTTGTGAACTTTTGTAACTTATGGGTCTGACAATTCCCCCCTTTTATCACTCTTCTTCTCTACAGAAATGACTGAAGCAGTGCTGTCTTGACTGATGCATAAATGTGGAAGTCATCCACTGCTTGTTCCAACTTTAATACTCTTAACAGGGCCCAAGACAGACCCAAAAAATAATTTAGGTTGGAAAACACCCTTAGGATCATAGAGTCCAACTGCAAACTTAGCACTGCCAAGTCACTGATGAGGATGAGTCTCTCTACACTTTGTTTCATCTTGTGTAAAACTCTATTCTGCCCCAGTTGTTTTAGGATTAACTGGTTACTGTGTATGTAGTGCTTTGAAATTATAATCACTTGGTGTGCTGAAATACTGTTTTCTCTAATTTAATTGCAGACTTAGGCTGTGTATTAGCCCTGCAGGCAGTGAGCTCCCTGCTGTGTTAGGATAACAGATCCTGAAGGACACAGACTGCAGTGGAATTGTCAGAGAGTTCAGTGCAGGAGCTGGGCTGCAGGGCTGTGCTCACAAGGACGGGCTGGCAGAGGTTGGCTCCCAGTCTGCCCACCCAGCAGAGCAGTGACACCTGCAAGCCAGAGCCAGCACGAGAGCAGGAGAGCTGTGCATCTGTACACTGAACCTCTCGATTTCTACTCATCACAAAGAACTGAGCCCATGCACCTTACCCAGCAGCCACATCTCAAATCCAGTTTGACCTGGTTTTGTCTGGTATAGAGCAAGTTTTCCTCCTAGTAGTTGGCACAGTGCTGTGTTTTGGATTTAGTAGGAGTATAGTGTCAATAACAAATGGATGTCTTTGGTTATTGTTGAGTAGTGCTCACCCTGAATCAAGGACTTTTCTCATGCTCTGCCAGTGAGGAGCCGCACAAAAAGCTGGGAGGGAGCAGGGCTGTGGCAGCTGACCCAAACTAGCCAAAAGGAAATTCCATATCATAGAATGTCATGTATATAAACAGGGAGAGTTGTCTGAGGGGCTGACTGCTGTTTGGGCACTGGTCAGTGAGTGGTGAGCAACTGTATTGTACATTAGTTATTCTTCTTGGGTTTTATTTCTCTCTCCCCTTTTCATCACAATTATTGCTGTTATTATCATTGGTATTATCAAATTTTACTTTGTTTCAATTAATAAACTGTTCTTATCTCAACCCATGAGTTTTATTTTCTCCAGCTTCTCCTCCCCATCCTGCCAGAGGAGGTGGGCAGGGAGGGAGTGAGCTCTATGGTACTTAGTTGCTGGTGGGGTTAAATCACAGCATCAGCACTGGGTGGAAGGGAGGGTTAACTCTAAATTCAAAACAAATGCAGGACACAAAGCATCCCTTCACTCGAGATTCAAACTCTCCCTTATTTCTGCCACCCAGAGCAGGACATCAGCCAGCGTGAGTAGCTCACGTTCCCGTGGTGACAACAAAAGGTTACTATGTCAAAAGGCCATTTCCCAGCAGAGATACTTTGGCGCACTTGAAACATTCCATAACTTGTGACACAATGTATTTTTGTGATGTCACCTGGCATTTCTGTCTCTCTCACCAAGAAACGGAGAAACCTTCTGCAAAAGTCTGTACTGCAACAGTCTCTAGAAAATGCGGATAGTGGTGTTTATCAGCCAAGGTGGTACCAGCTCAGCCGGGCACTGTACAGCTGAGCACTCACACTGCGCACTGTACAGGGTGAGATGTACCCTGCCACATGATGCTGAGTGCCCCAAATTCATCTCGGCCATCACTGGCTGAACCCTTGCCATACAACGAGCAAGCCCGAAGCCTGATTTTCGCAGGAAAAGCAGTGAGGCCTCCGGCAGGCCCATCATGACCATTCCCCTTTGGACCGCTCCGGGGTTACCCCTCACCTCGCATTCCTTTGAGACTCCTCTCAACAACCGCGCAATCGAAGCGAACGCTGCATTGAGGCGTTCCCCATCTTCGTCCTGCAACGAGAGACATTCCGGTCACTCGGCGTGCCGCCCGTCGCTGAGAGCCGGAGGGCGGCGGGGCGCGGAGCCGCAGCGCCCTCGGGGCTGCCTCGGGGGCACCGGGCGGGGCAGGAAGCCGTGCGCGACGTGTGTCCGGGCGGGCCCGGGCCCGTACGGAGCTCTATCTCCGTGTCTCTCCGTGTCTCTGTCGATATCTGTGTGTGTGTGTGTGTGTGTGTGTCCGCGGGTGCGCGCACGGCACTCACCGGGACCGCGCCCCGCGCGCGCCGCCGCGTCCGCTCCAGCACGTCGCGCGCCAGCACCGCCGTGCGCCCCGCGCGCGCCACCTCCATCGCACCGCCGCCGCACCGGGGCACCGGGGCTGCTCCCGCCGGGTGCGGGCCCGCGGAGGGCTCGGGGGGCTTTGTTTGTCCTTTATACCCGCGCCCTGCCCTGCGGTAACGTCCGCACAGGCTTTCCCCGAAACGGTCAGTGAGGTGCCCCCGGGTGCTGCTCCCGCCGTGCGACAACGGGGAAGAACCCGCAGAAGCCGGAGGTGCCGACTCCCCCCGTAGTGGGAAGCGGTGCTCCCCGTTGCTTTTTTGTTAAAGTTTTGCCGTACGAGCTAACAGCGACAGCAGGTGGCGGTGGCCGGCCGAGGGAGGCGGGTGTGGGTCAGAGGGAGAGCTGCAGGCCCGCGGCATCGCCTCCCCGCAGGAACAGCCGCGCTCCGCTGCAGCGGCGAGAGCGCACGCAGCGCTCGGGCCCTGCGGGCAGCGTTTGCCACACGCGCCGCTGTCCTAAACCCTAGCCCTAACCCTAACCCTAACCCTAACCCTAACCCTAACCCTTTTTTGCCACACGCGCCGCTGTCCCCGTGGGAGCTCGGGCTGTCCCTGGCACAGCCGGGCAGCGCCAGGCTGCGGTCACCGCTCGGAGTTAGCGGAGCGGCTCGGGAAGGAGCTGTGCCTACACGGGAGTGGAGCCGCTTCGAGCCTTCGCTAACCTCGTGTGCACCGACGTGACAGTAGTACGGAAAAATAAACACAAAAACTTTCTTTGAGTCCCGTATGGGCCAAGGCCCCGATCCTCCAAGCCCTTCATTGCTGTTGAGAGCTTTGCTAGCTGTAATCTCTTTGACAAGCAAGAAAAAGAATCCTCTCCTAGTTTACATTTTATTGTCATCTGCCAGTTGCTTAAGCAGAGCAGCAGCCAGCCCCCGCAATAAACAAGCCCTTCACAGGCTGCTTGTTCATTAGGACATTGAAAGCCCCCATTCAGTGCTCAAATCCAGCTTAACTTAAAGTTTGGTCTCCTGCATGCAAAAGAAAATTTAGGCAAGTTGCTGGAGTGTTTGAGGTCTGGGGGACTGAATGAAACAAAGGGGGGAGAAAAATAATATTCGATAAAAGCAATGTTAGTGTGTTTGATGTGGTGGAGAAGCAGCCAGGACAGATTGCTTCCTGCTGAATTGGACGCTGAACGTATTTGTTTCATCATGCCTTGTTAGCAATGGTGTCCTGGAGAGTGGGTTTGCTATGTTCCTGCTCTTGTGAAATAGATTTGGAAAGGCCCTCCTATGTAGTTTTCATAACACCGAGAAAAAACTGTTCATTTTTTATTCCTGCCAGGTACTTGTAGCAGTAGCTTGTTGTTCAGGAGGTAAATTATTCCTGTTGTGTTGAAATTTAAACTCCCACAATTTTTTGATGTTTGGTGACACAGTACTCCTTTTGCAGCTGAGTAAATACATCTGTCCCAAGAAGGCTGACAGCTGAAATAGCTTTTGCTTTGAAACACACATTCACATCAGAATCCAGAGGAGAGTTACTCTTATTTCCTGTACATTCATTCTTTTGAAATATAGTGGAGGTTTGTAAAATACTGGGCATTTCCACCAGATTCCTTGTTGTGTGGGATGATGGATCAGAATATCTGAAGAAAATGTATTTCATTCTGCTGGTGAGGTGGCAAAAGCCAGGAATAGTTTATCCTGAGCACTTGGTCCTGGGTCCAGGGAAGTATCCTTGAGTAGGAAAGCTCATAAGCATTTGCCTGATGCTGAATACTATTTTGCTTCCATTTCAGTCAAAGGAAAGAAAGTCAGTTCCAGAAATGTGTAGTGCTGGAATTTGTATTTCAAATTGTAGGATACATGCTGCTCTTTATTTTTCTTCTGTACCTGATATCATTTGGTTAATCTATTGTGGAGTGACTTGTTTTATCAATGCCTACGTAATACTTCAAGATCTAGGAGCAGTCTGTATTCAGCAATACTCATGGTCCTGCTAAGAGCTAGCATCCTGCCTCTTCTGTATTATTTTATATCAAAAGTTTTGGATGGGTTTCCACATCGCTGCCAGGAGCTGCTCCCGGGCGGCTGGATCGGAACCAAGGTACCCGGCACGAAGTTCAGAGGCACGCCGCTGCCTCCCTCGTCCCCCACAGGTGCTGTTAGTACGGAGCTCGGGAAGGCCCGGGAGCTGCCTGCTTCGCAGCTCCCTGATGGGAGCCATCTGCCCCGCGCCTGGCGCAGGAAGCGCGCCTCCCGCACTCCTCCTTCCTTCCGCTCTGCCCCGCAAGCGGCTCCGCTCCGGGAGCAGCCCGGCGCTCGTAGTGTGTTAAATAAAAACCAAGGGTATCGCCCCTCCGGGCTAGAGCGAGGAGGAAGGCTGTCAGTCAGGGGGCTCTGTCCACCCCTCCTCCTCCTTTTCCTGTGCCCATCGCATCTCCCCGCGGACAGGCCGGCCCTGCCCGGCTGCTCCCCTCCCTCCCGCCTGTCCGGGACCCGGGTTTGGGGCTGAGGGGGCGGCGCCCACCCATCNCTGGGGAGCCGCGCTGCCGGGCGGTGGTCGCCTCCGGGGACCCGGGCAGGGGAGCGGGACTGGGGGAGAAACGATCGCTCGTGCTCCGGGTGGCCGTCCCTGCGCGCCGAGAGCTTCTCGCGAGCGGGGCGGGCCGGGGATGCNGTTCAGAGGCACGCCGCTGCCTCCCTCGTCCCCCACAGGTGCTGTTAGTACGGAGCTCGGGAAGGCCCGGGAGCTGCCTGCTTCGCAGCTCCCTGATGGGAGCCATCTGCCCCGCGCCTGGCGCAGGAAGCGCGCCTCCCGCACTCCTCCTTCCTTCCGCTCTGCCCCGCAAGCGGCTCCGCTCCGGGAGCAGCCCGGCGCTCGTAGTGTGTTAAATAAAAACCAAGGGTATCGCCCCTCCGGGCTAGAGCGAGGAGGAAGGCTGTCAGTCAGGGGGCTCTGTCCACCCCTCCTCCTCCTTTTCCTGTGCCCATCGCATCTCCCCGCGGACAGGCCGGCCCTGCCCGGCTGCTCCCCTCCCTCCCGCCTGTCCGGGACCCGGGTTTGGGGCTGAGGGGGCGGCGCCCACCCATCCGCGGGGCCGGGGCCGGGGCCGAGCGCTGCCGGCGGGAGCGGTGGCTCGGCAGCCCGGGGCTGCAGCCCGGGCCGGGCTGCGCTGTGCTGCGCTGGGGGAGCAGGTTTCTTTGTTGGCTGCCGGGTGACTGGTTCCCATTAATCTCCCGCACTGGTCGTGGCCGTCTCCACTTCCTGCCTTTGCATACTTCTCTCTCCCTCGATCTCAGTCCNCGGGGGCTCGCCGGGCGCTGCGGGTCCTGGACCGCGGAGCCGCCCCGGCAGCGGAGCCGCCGGGGGCCGTGCCGGTGCGGGCCGGCCCCGCGATCCTTGCGGGACCCTGCCTTGCCCTGCCCCGGGGGAGCGCAGATGGGCAGCGGGTCCCTGCGCACGGGCGGAGCGGCACTCGGTGCTCCCGCGTCGGCGCCACCGCCGTGCCTCGCGGGATGCTGCTTTTTGTGCGGGTGGCGAGGGCAGGGGTACCGCGGAGGGACAGAGCCCTGGGAGGGACAGAGCCCGCGGGACCACTTCGGCCGCGCCGGGATAACTCCAACCCGGCTGGGAGCCAGCGCGCCGAGCGTGGGGCTCTGAGCTGGGGGAGACGGGGAGTGCGGCGCTTCCCTTCCAGTGCCCGCTCGCATCGTCGGTCCAGCTGGCTGTGGTGTTTGTGTGCGTGCTGAAAAGTGTAGAGGAGCCACCTGGACTCCGGCGGAAGGCTTTAGGATCCCAGGACAGATTTGGCTGAAGAGCTAAGGGAGTTCTGCAGCAGTTCACTTGGTGGGAAAATCAGATGTCCTGCTGTTGGCTTGGTACCAAACGTTTGTGTTACTAAGGTCACTGCAATCAAAGAGTAGCGGTTACATATAAGAGAGCCTTCTTGTGTTTACTCCAGGTTTATCATTCCAATGTACTTCAAATTTAGTAGTCAAGCTGAATGAAGCCGGGTGCATAACATTACTGCATGGAGTACGTCAGTAGTAGTATTTTCTACACCCTGCGCTGACTTGGGGAATAGGTTTTCTTTCATTTTTATGCTGGCTAGTAAGACTTAATTTCAGACATACATTAAATAATCCAATAATACTGGAGTGATCAAAACCCATGGAAGATGAAGGATGAAACTGTTAGTTGTAGTCTGGTTTTTGATGATAGGATGAAGTGAGGTTGATTTGCCTTTAAGACTTAAAAATGTTTTGTTTTTACATTATTAATTTATAGTTGGTGGATGAAAATTTCCATACAGTGGGAGGGTAAGTTAACAGGGCAAAGGTAGGAGTATCACGCATTTAAGGTGAGGTTTGAGGAAATAATTTTTGTTTTAGGAGCACCGAAATTTAACTTTCATTCTGGTGATCAGGTTATGCAGGTGACATAGTGGAAATCTGTTACCAAGTTGACATGTAAGAGTAAGATTTATGGGTTTGATCATTTATTTCCCTCTTTCATTAAGATCAGCTAGTTAAAATAAAACTGCAACAGGTTTATAGCAATGATGATGATTTTATCAAGTTACTCAGGGGTATAGTCAAGCATCTTTTAAAATTAGCTACAGTCTGTTCACTATTAAGAGTGACTAGACTGCCAGGGAACTGATATCTTGCTTCTGGGGTGGAACCAGTTTCCTCAAGAGTATGGAGTGAGGGAAGGGGCTTTTGGGAAGGGTTGACAAGGATAATGGTGATGGGCCTCACTGGGGCATGGAGACTGTCCTGCTCCTGAAAGGATGTAGCATGTGTTCTCCTCTTTATGCAGAAATCAGAGAGCCCTGCCTGGCCTGGCTTTCTGCTGCTCCCTTCAGGGTGCTAAACTCCCCCAGCCAGCTTGTGCAGCGTAGTCACTGCCCTTCCTGGCTCAGGGCAGGGGGAGAGGTGCCTTCTGTCCTCTCCTACCCCTGCAGCATGTTTGTGCTGTGGCTCCCAGAACTGTGTCCCAAGAAGCTCAGGATCAAGCATTGCTCTTCCCCTTAAAGCAAGCGCTTTAACGTACACTGGAGCTCTTTAAGGAGTGTGTGACCCCTTATTATTGGTGACCCTGTAAACCATTGTGTAATCTGTTGACAGTAACATACCATGCCAATTCATTCTTGGTTGGGAAGTCTTGCCAAGGACTTGATGGAATAGCATGATTTTATCCACTTTATTGTTTTCATTGTGTTTCATAAACATCTAAGACCCTCTGGGAAGAATCACTGGGGCGGCTGGGCCTCCTTTTTTTTAATTGCTGGTTAAATAAATGTTGCCAGTTTAAAAAAAATTAAAGTGGTATGCAGGATCTCAGAATGCCTGGAACTGCCAAACACTCATGTTTAGGAAGCAGGACTATTTTTAGTGTAGGGGCATTTAAAGAAATGATACAAGCCCCTTGTGAAGAGGTCACTGTGAAGTACACTGAAGAGCCTGCTTTTAAGTGGAAAGTAAACCCAAGTTTCCCACAGCTGAGTAAAGCAAAAGATCCAGATTCATGCTTTTCCTGCTTAACTGAAGAGGGAAAGGATGGATTTTTTTTGTTAGTTTACTGTAGTTGGGAGTAAGGATGCCCAAATTCTTATCATACAACAACAAAAACAAAAATGCTGGTCTTAATGACACCCTTGCCTCTCTTCCTTCAGTGAGTATCCGCAAAGGACATGTAGGACCACAAGGCATTTAACACTTTCGAAGAGTGGCTGGGAGCTGGCAGCTGACAATATGCTGTATCCCTTGGGATCTGTGTTTGTGGGAGGTCAAAAGTTCCTTGGATGAATCCATGGTTGTCATTCTTATCTATACCTAAAAGAACAGGGGTAAAGCTAGAGAAGAAAAGATCATGTGTGTTGAGAACTCCAGGTGATCTGGACCCCTAAATCACTTCTGAATATGGGACTGAGGTTGCCAAATAAATTACTGTGATTCCAGAGAAGTCTTTCCTTGATTCATCTGCCTAAAAAATGGAAGTCCTTGCTTTGGATGGCTTAAGAGAATGTGGTTTAGGTCAAAGTTACCACTGTGCGCTACAAACATCATGTCTACGAGGTCTTGGGTAATCTAGCTATGTTTAATGTAACCTAGGTTCCTGCAGGGCAGAGGACCAACATCTGGACTGATCAGACTTTCAAAATGTATTAAATGATAGCAGAGTTGATTTTTGGTCCAAACTTCATTGATGTCTTGTTTAGAATAAGTTTAGTTTAGATTACGAATTTGGGGTTTTTCCTTTTTTTTTCTTTCTTGTTGTCCTGCTGCTGAGTGCCATGTGTGTTAGTTTTGTCTGTGTGCTGTAAAGTGTGTGCAACTGTTGCTTTTCAGATTTTTTGGTCTGCAGTTGGGATTTAGTTGGCAGTGCAGATAGAGACAAGTTTGGGGAACTGAATCCAAATATTTACATTCTCAATTTGGCCTAGTTTTTGTGCTTGTAAACATTCTTAGTCAAATTGAACTTTGGTGAGGTTATAAGTGGCTTTGCCAAACTTTGGAGAGTCACACCCTACAAGACCTGAAATTCCCCCTTTTGAGAAGAGTTTTGGATGTTTTTTGGGTGTACATACATCATCTGAGAATTAGTACTCATCATTTTACCCCTTATTTGACTGGAAAATCTTTTCCTGTTTGTTGCTTTTTTTCCATGTGGAAATGCCTCATGCTGGTGAGCTGTGTCAAGTTAAATGTCATGGAGGAGAAGTCCTGCCCACTTATGAGGTCCTGTGCAGATGCCATAAATCTTGGTCTCCTGTGCTGCTCTAGAGCCTGCCCTGGTAGAGAGGAGCCATGGTGGAGATTCCCCTCTCTCTGTAGCTACCCTTTTCCTGGTCCTTATGTTTCGTTGAGCAGAAGTTTAAAGACTGCTTTGAGCAATGGGGATGCTTGCTTATGGAGTTTCAGATTTAAATCCTCTTTTCATTCATGTAGGCTTGAAACAGCTGTCAGATTTTGCTAGAAACTTTTTATTCAGTGAGGACTGAGCCTGAAAGATGTGTTCTCCATTAGCAGTTGAACTTTTTGAAGTCAACACTACTACAGACTGTAGGGATAGGGATCAGATACTACATTAACACTCCATTGCCAACACATCCTCCTGTGTGGGGATGCCTTCCTATTTGGGGCTGTTGCTGATAATCAGAGTTTGCAGGATAGAGGTGGCTGAATTGCAGTGAGTTACAGTAAGAGTTCCTACTCATCAGCTGAGGTCTGGAGCTTTGTGTTCTTAGCAGCCGAGTCTGGCCTGCCTTAGCTTAACCCATGGTGAACATGTTTAGAGTAATGTAACTTGTTCTCCATCTGGACTGTATTCTCAGATAGTTAAAACTGTTCAGGGAATGAATGGTCTAATTCCTACAGCCAGTGCTTTTGCTACATTCTGCTGTGATCTTCTGACCCTGGAGATTTGCTTGGTACATTGAGGAACACAGGACAAGAGTAGGTGTTCACTTTTAATGCCACCTTCACCCCTTCTTTGAAGGTCTGTTTGGTTGAGCTGCATCAGTAGGATGAAAAGTTGTCAGCTGCTGCAGTGTAGTTGAGAATTCGAAGAACTTGTGCAAATGGAGAGGTCCTTAAGGACACAGGGAAAGCACAGTGGGTTTCTGTCAGAAGTGCACCCTGTGTGTGTTCACACACACAGGAACGGGATGTTATTTCAGTGTGAGTATATCTGTCTCTTAATTGCTCTTTAAAATGAAGATGTAAGAATGCTTAATGTGTTAACATTTAGTGTTAGGACTGGTGCCAGCACAGGAAACCAGGTCTTTGAGTTGAAACTTTTAACATTATTCTCTAACTCCCACATTATTAAAAACAGTCACTGCATAAACTTTTAAAGCTATAATTCATTTTATCATTTTGATGAGGCTGTCACACTGAATTGCTGGTTTGCATTTTTTCCCCTTGGAAAAAAAGATTAGTAGTCTTCATGGGACACACAGTCACAATCACAGGGGACAGATGCTAACTGACTAGCACTGTGCAGAACACTCTGCTCAGCCTGCTGTTCCAAGTATTAGGGCAGAGACCAAAGACTTTGGGAGGGCTGGCCTGGAAGATCTTGCAACCCTTCTTCAGCGAGGAGCAGATGTTTCAGACCCTGACTCTGCTCATTGTTCTGGGAAGTCCTTCAAGTTAGGAGATGAATCTGGCTCTTGACATTTTTGCTTTCATCATTGTTATTACTTGAGGGAGTACAAATAGTTTTTGCAATATGGGGTGAAATTAATGAGGAGTTCTAATGATGTTGATCCTTTGTCCTGATGATAACTCCTATCACTTGAAGTCACGGGAAAGGACCTAAAGTCATGTTTCTATGTGGGCACAAAGAGAAATTGGATATATTGACTGACTGGCTGTGTGTGAAAGCACTTCTCATTTGTGCTACAGGATTGTAATGATTGAAGTTTCCGGTTTGCATCATATCTTAATCCTGGCTCTAGGCTCACAAGATCCTGTTATCTAGTGTCGTTCAAATGAGTTTTATGAGCCAGGAATATTGTTTTGAAGATATGGCAAATGAATAAAGTGCAAAAACTTATTAAATACTCAGCAAGCTCTGATTATTTCCACTGTGAAGTTGCAAATCGTGCTGCAGTTCCATACCACAGCTTGTGTTTTTACTGTCTGCTATATCCCTGCTGCATTGTTAACTTAATCTTTGAGCAGAACATCACCTGTGCCACCCAAGCTGTGTAAGAAATGACTGACTTGAAAGAAAGTTGGGATCAGGATAGGAAAGGAAAAAAAGGGATCATAAAGAAGAGGTGTAAAATCATCTGCACCTCCCTAAAGGCTGTTTGTAAAGATTACTTACTCAACAATCTTCAAAACTGTTAAAACAGCATTCAATTCTCATCAATACAATTAATGCAGCTTTAGGTTAGTATGCATATTTCTGTTGGTGTTTTATGGATGTATCCATCACCATTTCTCCTGTGGAAATGAGTAAATATCTGGAATCATTTAATTGTACTAAAGGGAAAAACAAGGACAAGCACAAGCTCATGTTGTCTCTTTCTTGCCACTTGTCTTGTCTAAAAGTCCTTGGGACACTCAGGGGTACTTGCAAGTTTTAATGGCACACCCTGATTGCCTGGTTCTGTTATTACTCAGCCTCAGGGTATCTTCCAAGCCTCCCTCCCTGCTTTCACAGGTGCTGTACTTCAGCTCTTCCCTTCCCAGTGCTAAGGATTGGTGCAGAGGTGTTTCCTGCTGGTTGGCTCAGTGTTTATTGGCCTCTGAAGCAGCACTACTCTTGCTGCTGTAGTTGCAGAGCAGCTGGCAGTGGAACCTCTCTAGAGGTGTCCTTGGGGCTGGGAAGCAAAGGGGGATGTTGCCAGGTGGCAGAGCTACATTCTCATCTAGTGCCAAGGTGAGCTGGGGATAATCTTTTGCTGGCTCTGCTTTTCCTGTGGCTGCATAACTTGGATAACACAGATAATTCTCTAGAAAAAAGTAAATTCAGGAGAGGCAAGGGCTCTCAGACTCTTGCTGTTTTATTTGTAAGTAAGGCTTCATCTAAACCCTTGTGCTTTAGGGAAAGTTGTCTGTTAGCTCCCAGGGAAATGCTGGGGATTCTTTTCTCTTCTTTAGTGTTCTGCTTTTCTTCTTTCTCCTTTTAGCCCTTAGCTTCCCTCTGAAAGCACTCCAAGCCCAGCAGCTGGGCTGTAATGAACTTTGTGTGTGCCATAATCTCTACTTGTGCTGCTGCTTCTGAGCTGTAGGTGGATGTGAGACCTACATTTTGTGGATGCCACTTCCACAGTGGCTTGGGATTTGTTAGGTTTTAGAAGGGGGATGAATGGTGACAAATTCTTCATCCACCTGTGAGCCACAGACAATCCGTGATAGCAGCTACTTAAGCTGCTGGTGACATGTTCCTTGCTTGTCTGTTCTGATACTGACATTTGTATTAAGTGGAATGCCAAGAGAGGTATCAGGCTCTGCTTTGTGCTGTTAAAGAGTATCACATAAGATTTAATTGTGATTTCAGCTTTAATTCTGGCACTGTTTGCCATTGAGTTGTCTCCCTGTGTGACAGTTATCTGTGAGCTAGAGAAACCAACAGAGAAGTTGGTGAAAGTTCAGCTGAGGCTCTGTCTCCCAAACAAAGCAGTGAGAGAACCATGAGGTTTTCAGTGACAGGCACATGCTGCAGCGAGAATAACAGTGGAAAATAAAAAAAAGTTATGAGACAAATACACTGCCTCTTCACCTCCAAGAGATTGCATCTGGAGAGGGGGAACTCTCTGGGATACATGGCTGAGGGGGAATGTGTGTCTTATGTTTTCAGTTGTGTTTTGTATATTGTGATATTTCTGGCAACTGAAAAATGGCAGGAGCTAACATGTAGCTTAAAAGCACGGCCTATGAAAAAGATGGGAGAAGTTCCTTGCTGCTCTGACTGAAGCCAGCTTCTCTTTTAGATTAATGGTTCACATTCAATCCATTATCATTATTTTTAGTAGACAGCATTATTATGTACAGAGAGCATGGGATGAATCTGACTGATTTTTGGCATACTAGTGTTGACCCAGAACTACTGTGGGTAGACAGATGTGAAAGAGAAAAGAATCTGGCCTATTCTTAAATCTGGAGAGACAGTAGAATGTTTTGCTCTGTAGAAGAGTAGCTGAGCCACTGGGCTTGGAGGTGTGCTCTGGAAGCAGGACAATTAATGTTGGTGGCATATTCACGTGAGAAATTCAAATATGTAATGCATATTCATGAGCCTATGGATGATGGCTAAAACAGCAGGAATCCAGCCCTGCATAGCTGAGTGCTTTGTCTTGGACTGAAAACTTCCTTTTCCCTTTCCCGTGTGCTTTGCAGCAGGACAGGTTGGCAAGCACCTCTGCCTGTCCAGCCCAGACAAACACGTAGTGGGAAGGTCAGCTGGGGTGGAGACCACACAGAGCAGCTGCTTTGGACCAGATGAATTATCCCAGCAGCATCTGCTCACCTCTTCCTCACCTGGCACTGTAGTTCTGGCTGCAACTTTTCAAATTGTTTGGGAATCTACTTTTTAGAATTAACTTTCCCCTCCTAGTTAGGCAAAGAGTAAGGGGAAAGTACGTGTTAACTTTTTTTTTCTGAGGGAGACTTAGGATAACCCTAAATATTGGATAGTCAGTGAGAGATGTTTTGATCCAGGATTCATTGACATAAATGAGATTTTATATGTATACGTTTTTGCTTTCGATACACAATGAAGACTTACCTCCATAACTTCTACAAACTGAATGGAATATTCCTATACTGGGTCTAATGGAGATAAATCCACACGATAAAGCCAAGAGATGAAAATAACCTAAAATATCTGAATGATGAGGGCCTCTGAATCAAACTAAGATTGGTGTTTTTTTAGGAGTAGGGTAAATGACAATAAAAAGCAGAAGCTGAATTCAGATAAGTAGCAGAAAGATGATGAGCTATAGCAACAGAGTAGCATCTTTCATTTGTAAATCTAAAAACACTTAACAAAATGTGAACAAATAAAAAAATACTGCATCTGACTTTGGTAGGTGAGGGAAACATCAGTGTAGATGGGAAGGATCAGGAAGGTAATTCTGGGAACAGATAAACCCCTTTTTAAATTCATTTTCAGTGTAAGTCTTAGGAAAATCAGAAATACATTATGAGGCAAAACATTTTCTTTTGTATTGAACTACAAGTACCCAGAGCAGTGGTTTTGAGATGAAAATATTGCTGCTGCCTTTCAGTGCTTCAAATGGCTATCATCTGCCCCCACAATGTAAAGTGTGATTCTAAGTGAAGTTACTTTTCTTCAAGAAGTGTATGATCAGGTGGTGAGATTATCAGGAAAATGTAGGTTTTTAATACCCAGTTTCTTCACTGTGTAATCTCAAATATTTATTAATGGCCTAATATATATATATAGGGAGATATGATGTTAATACTTTTTTTCTTTTCTTGAAGAAGACGAGTTCTTCCGTACTTATGTCTGATTTTTGAGTCTTAGTCATAACCATTATTTCTGGTTACAAGCAGGCAGTTATTTTGTATCTACTATCCCCATCCTTCCCCCCACTATAAACCTGTGCCAAGAGGCAAAGATACTTTCTGGTACATCAGTGTGCAGCTCAGGCTTACATCTTAAGTATATTTATCACAACTATTCAAAAGATATTAATTTACCCACTTATTTCCACAAATATTTCAAGTCATGCTTTTTGTATGCAGTTTAAAGTAGCCCTTTTTAGGGATGGAAGCAGAGGTTTGTTTTGACACATAAGTTATCATAGCAGATGTTTCATTTATTGCTAAACTTCATTTTGGCCAGGGAGTGGAGGACATAGAGACCCTTTCTGCCTTCACAGTTTCTGATCTTTATTAATAAATCCTCAGCTCTCTGTAAAGCCTTAACTAGGTTAGATTCAAATAGAACAAAAAATACTCTGGCTTTTTATACAACCCTGCTGAGATTTTCTAAGTCACTTACCATAGTTAGATGCTCATTTTCCATTAAAGTCAGTTTGAACCAAATACAAAAATCCTCAGTGCGGCTTTGGCCTATCTGTTCAACAACAAAAGATACACGTGTTCCTCTTAGAGGAATTTGGGACCTTCACATTAGGAATGTGCAAGAAAAAGGCAGCAACTTATTGTTTCAGTGTTTTCCTTGTATTAAAGATACTTCTACATGTCTGTATATATTTCTGCTGAAGCAGAAAAGTACCTCTTTCTCAAAACAATTTGGCCCCAGAATACTTGCCTTGCGTCTGTTCTCACACGTGGAAGAAGACAGGTTTGCTCTGTAATGCTGGTGTTTCTGTACTTTTCTCCCTTTGAATTTCAACCACTATTGGAATAATCAAGCATTGGGAAGAGCATGTTGATCTTTCTCCAAAAGAGAATAATTTATTTTTCACAACAATGAAGTACAATGTGTGTGAAAAGAAAGAAATCTGAGTAAAGAATTACTACCTGGCAAATCTCTTGTCCAGTTGTTGATTTTTTTACTTAGAGGTCCTCTAAGTCATTCCCTTACCTGGAACTGCAGTTTCCCTGTGTGTTTGTAAAGCAGTAACTGGTATCTCTGCACCTATTCCTGGGATCTGCACATTAAAGAAGCAAAAGTAACCAGATGTTTGTATTTATCTGCTTTTTCTGACATGCACCTTTGCAGTTTGCTGAATTTTTCTTTTGTAAGCTGGAAAGATTGTGACGGACTGAAATTGTGCTCTGAAGGGTGGTGGCAATTTTCCTGTACAATTTCAGTGAGCCTGAGCAGTGCACGTGGCTCGGGGAGCTCTGAACTTGGGAAGGCTGAAACTCGTGTTTGTTCTGCGCCGACACCTCTGGCTAAGCAAAGAGAAGGTGTTGATGTTGGAAGGAGCTGCAGCTCTGCTCCCTTGCCAAGTATGAGGTGAAGCCATGAAGGAAGGGATAGCAATGATGTGTGACCCAGCAAAGGGTGTTCCAGACTGCTCCCTCGGAGTAGCTGGACCCTCAGAGGCACTTGAGGACTCACCATCTGCCAGCCAGGCACTCTTGTGAGAGGCTCAAAGCATCCAGGTTTTATAGGCCTGTTAAAGCAGCGCTGTGCAAGATGCTATTTTTTTTTGTGATGCAGCAGGTTTTCTGACTTTTCTTTTTCTCCTCATATTTCCCATCGTCCAGGAACTGAACCATCTATGTATCAGGTTACACTTTCATTTAAACAAAATGCTACCAATATGATTACAGCTAAATATGCTACAAAAATGCCTTATTTTACTGCTTTATTAAATGTGTAACAAATCTGTTTGGCAGACACCTAATAGGAAATGTGTATAGGTCTCTCTTGCACATTTACTGGGCTCTAAAGTTTTCAGGTTCAGGTTAAATTCGGTTTTGGATATCACTTTCTTTGAAAAACTTTTCGAATAACCTTATTTCTTTCTCTGCCCTTTAGATTCTGTAGGGACTCTGTCAGTTTTTCACACGTGCTGCCTGTTTGAATTGATTCGAGTCCCCTAAAGCAAACCTGGCTGCAACTTTTTCAAATTTCACTTCTGTGTAAATGGATTGCATTTGGGTCAGATATTTTTAAGCTACATACATAAAATACAGAAGGGGGAGAATAAGCAGGTAAAAGGAGATTTGTTTACATCCTTAGCTGTGCTCTGGTTTCACGGTGTCTTTTTACAGATGTTTGGTATCACAGCTGTAGTTTTTCTCCTGTACCCTCTCTTGTGGAGGGGATGCAGGCTGGAGAAGGGAACTGCTCTCTTTTCTTCCCCCAGTATTTTTTCTATTTTTTTTCTACATTCACGTAGACATTTCCAGAGCTTGGATCACAAGCTGGGTTAGCTGATCTTTTATGACAGCACTTTACTGTATTTACCAAAAGTTTCTTTCAGTACCATACTAGATTTGTTGCTACTCTGGAAACTTTCCTTTTCTTCTAAACTGATGGTGGGAGATAGTTTCATCAGGAGACCGGGCTGGCTGGAATTTTCTGGCTTGGAGAGAGGAAGGAGGAATCCTAAAGGGACAGCAAATGCTTTCAAGTCATGTATCATGAGACTGAATGGAGGTGATTTAGAATACTGGCTGCTTGTTTTCCTCAGAGCTCTTCTCTGTCCTAAGGGAATCCCTCCTGCAAAGTCTCCTTGGTTTAGGCAGTTTGTGACCTACCCCTGGCCCCACAGCTGCTCCATCCTCAGGCAGTTTGGGCATGTCTTTACACTGGGCCAAATGCCAATTGCATATTTGGGACCGAAACCCCATCTGAGTGTTTGTTTTTTTGGTTTTTTTTTTTTAAGCCAGAAAAAGAAATCCTGAAAATGTGTCTGTTTTCTGTATTTTGCAAAGGATGTTGTTCACAATAAGGCCAATGGAAGTCTAAACCCTGAACCACATTAACACACTGGCGTTTTGCTGAGGTAACTCAAGTATTTAAGTGTATGCAAACCACACGATACAGTGTTTCTTAGAAGAGGATCATGAAGAAATGAAACTCTCAACAAGGTGAAAGTGAACTTAGGCCTTTCCAGTGTATTTTTTCCCATTTGGAAACCTGATCCATTGATTGTTTTCTCTACTGTGCTTAGTAACTACAGCAAGTGAATTGAAAAGCAGGGACAAGCATCTGTTTTTGCATAGCTGATACTTAACAAGATCAGATTCTAGATCCTTTTGAAGGCTGAGTGAAGCCCAGTTCGTGCCACCTGGGAGCATAGTTGTTAGGAAATCAATGCCTTTAATACACTGGATTTCTACTCCATTTGTTTAGAAAGCTGGGGGCTTGCTGCACAGTGAGGATCGTGCTCCTGGCTGGAATTTGCCATGCCCACCCACAGTGCCCTTCCTTCCTCTGAGACTGGATGTCAGTCTCTTTTGCAATGTTGTTTGAGAGACCGACAAAGGAAAGTAGCCTGTACCCCACTCCCCTGCTTCTCAGGGTGTTTATTACTCCACTTAATGCAAAAGGCTGAAAATATCTCAGTATGATAGTGTATTACCCTTGCTTGAAGAAGCAGAATGACATTTTCTAACAGGCTTGGAAGCAGAGTAGAATCTGCCTTTGAGGAGGACTGGTGGCTTTGGCAAAGCAAGATGTGTGATATGAGACTGGCTTTTTCAAAGTCCTCTAAAACATTCTGACTAAACAGTTTCTTGTAGGCTAAACAGACTGGGAAAGGCTCAGTCTGTGGGCAGGAGACCTCCCAAGAGCCTGCCTGGTTCTGTGATTCAGTTCATGGCATCTGTCCCCTGGCCAGAGAACATGTGTGCCAATGGTCCAGCAAGGAGCTGAGGGCACGGTCCTCTTGGACATCGTGGTTTTCAAATGAGATCTGGATCAAGTGCTGGGCTTAACACTTGTGCTTGTCTGCCTGAGGAGTTATTCTATCTCTTGGACCTTAGCAATCGTTCAAGGCACCCTGAGCTCACCAAAATGTAATAATGATTGCCCTGCAACATTAAAGTGTCATCTAAAGATAACACAAGACCAGCCCACTAACGCTGTTAAACAATCATAAATAGTACAGATGAAGTTAGCCACTAAATTAAACCAGGAAAACTCTCCCTTCTACCCTTACCAACCCCTACAAAGATTTGTTGCTTTTGACTCCTCCTTGGAAGATTACCAAATTTGGAAATGTGAGCTATTTCTGACCAGTTTGGCATCAAGAATAGGGTGATATTTAAGTGCTTTTATTTTATTTTGGTTTGGTTTCCTGCAGTTATGCCTCCACAAACTTCCCCTCTTGCTCTAAATGGATACAACAATATTTTGTCCTTTGTGCCCTCTATAATTCTGTGCTTTGCACTGTTAAATGACTATTATATTTTGCTCCAGTAACAGCTCTATTCCAGCAGATGAAGCAATTTGTGTGAGTGCCCAATTTTCACTATTTATTTTTCAAAAGTGTTGCAAGGTTACTAATGTTAAATGACTTCAGATTCTTCCTTGAGGAATATCCTATGACTTGAAGCAGTGTTTAAGTCAATGAAGGCATAAAGATCTTGCCCATATGTATTTTGAAGTCTTTAGGTCATATTTGTGTAGGTAATAATGCCTAGCTCTGGTACAGCACTTTTCAATGCAATTCTCCAAAGTGCTTTGCAAAGCTGGATGGAGCCATTACTAGGGCTAATTAAAAGGTTTTGATTCATTGAAGTGTGATTAAAATAAGCTGTTTTGCTTGTGCTGAACGCTTTCTGGAATTCATTTGATGCTGGGAGAGCTTCCTGAGGAGCCAGAGCAGGCTAAAGATCTAACTAAAACAGAAACAACCCAGCAACATAAAAAGCAACCCAGCTTTTTATGGGAGAATGGACATATCAGCACTACTGGCTTATTGGGCAACATAACGTTTTTTGGTTTCATTCAAACATGAGATAAAAACAAGGAATGACACTGTGGATATTATAATGTCCTTGAATAATTTTAGCCAGTGTCTCCATTTTGTAGGTTAAGAAATCTAAGTGGAGGAAAAGAAAATTACTTGCATGACTTGAATTGCCCAATATGCCAAAGATGGAGCTGGGGCTTTGAGTCTTCTGGCCACAAAGCTGCCTCTCATGCTTCACCATAGTTTAACAAAGCACCATCTTTACCACTTTTGCATAAAACCCCTTATTTCCAAAAATTAAAATTCCAAGCAAAGTGAAATGTGTAGATAAATAGTAACAGTGAATTTCTCCTGGTCAAAGAAAAGGGAAGCTAGGTCTACGTTTAGTATGAAGTGCTTATGGTACAAATGAGAACAAAGCATTTACTGTTTCACTGCTGATATATTGCAATATGCACGGAGCTTCTTGGAGTTTGGGGGCGGAAATGGAACTGGAATTAATTTCCTCAGAACTATAGAAAAATAAAATGAATTCCTGCTGTTTATCAGTGTCTTTAGGAACATACCTGTTATGACATCATAGAATAGATGACAAAGGAATAGTGAGATATACCTGTGGCAAGGTGGATTTCAACTAGGCATTTTTGAAGGTAACTGATCCAGCCAAATACCACTGTGCTGCCCCACTCTTTGAGGTCATCCTGAAGACAACGTTTATCCTGCAGTGCTTTGTAGATGGGAAGTAAAAAGAAGGTACTGCCCTCAAGTCAGAAAAGGCCTTCCTCCAACAAACAGCAGAGATTCAATGCCCCATTTATTGTCTTGACATTTTGTTTTATTGTTCCAGTTTGCAGAGCAGTCTCCAGAGGTTTCTAAAGTATGCATGAATAAGAGAGAGAAATGAACTCCCAGTTTCTTTTGGGAATTGCAGCTTGGAGACAGGCTTGTCTATTTAAACCCATCTCTTGCTCCTACTGGCTTTAGCAGGAATCTGGGTGGCACAGTACCCTCCTACCTCATCTTCTACTTTTTCTCTATAACTACTTTCATTGTTCATGCCATGCTCTTTGTTAACAAGCCAGTGGTCTCCTCAGATGTTTGTGTTTTTTTTTTTTTGGTTTTTTTTTTCCATTGGCTGTCTTATTTTACCTTTAGTCTACAAGCACCAGTCGGTGATTGAAGCCAGATTTCTCAGTCTTTCTACATGCATGAACCGTGTGTGTAAGCAGTACCAAAGGTCCCTTTTTGATGTGAAAAAAGCAGATATAAGAAGTGGACAGGAAGAAGAGAAATGCATGTTAACTTTGATTAATTTATTGGTAGTGTACTAAAAAGAGGCCAAAGATGTCACTCGCTAAAAATTCTCAGAGGTTGTGGGGTGACTGGGCTATAAGTAGGCTTATGCAGCACTGGTCTTGCAAAATTATGTATGGGAATCTTCATCACATATGGGAGAGAAGTTATGTTTATAACCCAGAATATAGATGAGATGCTAACTGGAACAGCTTTGTAGCGTGGAATGTCTCTCTTTGCTTCGCAGCTTTACATAGTTCAGTGTTTCCCCTTCTTCATGTCCTCATGCCTAAGGAATGCAGACGAATAGCTGGAAAAGGTTTGTCTTAGTGCTGTTGGGTCATTAAGGTTCTTGGCCAAAATATACCCCTGACCTCCCTGGTCAGAGGAAACTTCATCAACAGCAATAGTTTTACTGAGACTTTAGAGTGTCTCAGCTGTTGTGGATGAGGCCTGAGGGTGCTGAAGAGGATTGATCAAAACCTGCTATAACTCTTGTTAAGTGTGTGTCTGGTGAAAACCTTTATGCCTCATTTCATGCTAGGAGAATGCCTGCAGAGGCATTACTCCAGTGTCCATATTTTTGTAAAATTTTAGGACACTCCTCATCAAAATCCCTGTAACAGAGGGTCTGTTGGCATCTCCCGCTACAGAAATTCAGCTCTTAGAAGGAGCTGGGCATCAATTATGAAGGTGTGTAATTAACACTGCACTGATTGCACCACAAATTTTGAAGCAAATTGCTTCCAACAAATCTATGTGTGTGGACATGAGGAGTTTTCATTTTTCCATAGAGAAGCAATCAGCATGGCTTTCTGCTGCACAGCTCGTGCCTCCAGCAAGCTCTCTCTGAACTGGAGCTGTCTGCAGCCTTGCAGCACAAATGGAGCTGAGCAGTGTGATCTGAGAGAATGTTTATGAAATACACCGGAAATGTTGCCAGGCTGGCATCAGGAGGAATGCTAATACCTGATCAAGGAGAAGAGCCAAATTCTAGGATCTTGAATTCCAGCCAGCAAATTTGAATTCTGCAGGAAGCAATATAAAAATCTTGTGGAATATTCTATATTCTTCTTGCATTACAGACAGCTCTTTCTATATATCTGAACATAATCAAATAATCTGAATCCTTTAGGTTGGAAAAGGCCTCTAAGATCAGTGAATCCAACTGTTAACCCAGCACTGCCAAGTCCACCATTAAACCATGTTCCTAAGTGCCACATCCACACGGCTTTTAAATACCTTCAGGAATGGTGACTCAACCACTTCCCTGGGAGCCTGTTCTAGTGCTCGACACTCTTTTGGTGGAGAAATTTTTTCCTTATATCTAAACTTAACCTCCCCTGGTGCAGCTTGAGACTTTTATCTCATCCTGTCTGTTGTTACCTAGGAGAAGAAACCAATCCCCACCTTGTTACAGCCCCCTTTCAGGTGACTGTAGGAGAGTGGACCTTTATAGCTTCATTAGGAAAGGTCACATCAAAGCACTTCATCCTGTGCAAAGTGGAATACCCTGACTGTATATATACTGAGCCCTCAGTACACATTCCTGTGATGCTGGGAATCCTTTCCCATTGTCCCTCTGAGGAACGTGAGAAGAGTAATTTAAGAACATGTACCTTAAATGCAGATCAATGTGCAAGTCACATCTGTTATTTGACAGTATAAAGCTTCACCCTTTCTGATAAAGAACCCATATATGGGGAGTTGACATAATCTTCCTCAAATCATTAGTAACTGATTAGTTTCAGATTAAGTTTATTTTCTTGCAGTTATTGTTGTTCTTAGTCCCAGCCTTTCCTGTTTTGTGACCCTTGTGGGAAGGTTAGGTCTCATGATGGGGCCAGGCTAATTTTGCCACATCCAGAAACCTAATGATTTAAACTTCTGGATTCAGTTCCAAATGACCTATGTTCCCATAAGGCTTGTGCTCATTGCTGAGCATTGTTTTATGTATTTTCTTTATTATATTAAAACTTTATGAATGTGGTTACTGTTATGTACAAGTACCTGCAGAACTGAGTGTCTTTTGGGGAAGCTGAATTTTGGTTTTTTGAGCAAGCATGCTCAGTGACTGTTGAAACAGAGCAATGCAGACAATGTTAGAGCCCTAAAGTTGTCCTTAGGGAGAGAACATACAGGATCTCTCTTCTTCCTCCAGGTTTCCCTCCTGGAAACCTGGACTACCTGTGGGACTCCCAGAACACACATTCCAGCCCACTTTTGCTCTTTATTATCTCACACTGTCCTTGCACATGTCCTCAGAAAACGAATGTGACTTTTGTAGGCATCTGTACCTGAATTACCACCAAAGGCTGGAGTGCAAAGCCCCCTTTTTAACTTCAGGGGAATAAAAAACTGAAGCACAATCTCTCCACCCCAAAACTCCAATCCTTTCTGCAAAAAAGCCAAAAACCCCAGAACATGCAGGCAGCAAGACATTGCAAGAGCTTTTGGTTGGTTATTTAAAGACAAAACTATTTAGGGGTGGGGTGTGGCTGGAATCAAACAATGCAGGTAGATGATTTAGAAGGCAGACAGCTGTGTGTAGAACGGTATTTCTCCCAAAACAAAATAATCTGTCTCCAGAAATTCTGTCTTGGTTTGCTGGTAGCACATAGTGTAGGATGTGCCCTATGCAGGTGCCTATATAGTTGGTACTCTTTTGAAAAAACCCCAGATTTGGAAATTGCCTGTGTAATACCTCTGTTGATCGTATGTTCCATTTTTGGCTTGTATTAGTTTTGCACATCACTGTGCCACTTTGCAGAACCTGCAATAACTTCTGAAGTTCATACAGTGTAGCTGGTTCTTGGTGTCTGTTCTTAGTGGAAATCAGCTCTCTTGATTTCTCTTCCTCTACTTATGAACAGGAAAGAGAGAAAAAGGTTTGTTGGTTTGTTTTGTTGGGAAGGATGATATGCAAAGAGGAGGAGTGACTCTCCAAGACCAACAATAAAACAACTCCAAAACTGGACAAGTTTTCTTCCAATGCCTCCAGCCTTTGCTCCCAACAGGCAGAGAGTTAGGTGAGGCCAGAGTGCTCGCTAGGATTGGTGCATATCCTGAGGAAAACTCTCTGGTGCAGTTCTAGTTTTGCTGTGGGGCTGTAAGGATGCTCCCGGCCACATTGCATTTAGTGCAAATGGCAGAAACTTTTGAAATTTTGTTTCTGTGACAATAAAAAACTTATTGTAAGATTTTGTTTTTTACCTCAGGCTAGCTAGGAAAGTCTGGATGGCTGAGAACCTTGTTAAGTGTGAATAACTGAATTTATCTACCAGCACTTTTTGTGAGCAGGAAATAGTGTGTTTCTGTGATGCAGTATTTCTGTTCGAGGAGAGATGATTGCTTGCAAAGGTGCCTTTCCTGTTCATACATCTGGTTGTATAAGCAGAGATGTTTTGAACTCTGTCTGAACCAGATTGCTATCTTACCCTGGAATTAATCACCAGGAAAACCAGTGACCCAGTTTCCCAAACCTGCTCTGATACCAGGCTAGCTGCTACTTCTTCAGATTTTCCATGGTTCAAAACCAAGGGGCTGAATCCCTCTGAAAAGGTGTGATATTTCTCTTTCCTCCAAAATTCCCCCTTAATGCCAGCCCCTGGCTATCATGTGATGCTTGTCCTAATCATGCCCCAAGGTCCATCAAGCCAGGGAAGGTGACCAGCAAATGGAAGGTGACCAGCAAATGGCCCACCCAGTGGGGGGTGCATGGCACTGTCAGGGAGCAGAGAGCAAAGGCTGAACCATGAGAGAGGATGAGCCAGGAGCTGAGGGTGACCCCAGCATGGGTAGGACAATGCTCTCACTGACCTCAGCAAAGTCCCATGGTGCCTAACTGGGACCAAGTTGGTGACACTGACAGATGTCACTGGTAGCCCAGTGATTGCTGTGCAGATGCAGAGGGAAGAGCTGGGACCAAGCTAAATCCACACAACAAGTCAGGCCCAGCAAGGACAGGGCTGGGGGTAGGCAAACCTGCAGCATGGCTGAGCCTGAGCTTACCCCAGGCTTCTGGTCTCTTGGGCAGCAGCTTTGGAGGTGCAAGTCCCAGATCTGGCTGTACAGGGCATTTAAGGGTTGTTGATGCACTCGGGGACCTGACAGCTGCTCTTATGTGGGCCAAGCACTGACATAATTAATGGCACATGTTATTTACTATGTAAGACTTTCTTCTGGGCTCTGTGAGACAGCTCAGTGACTAAAGTGCTACTGAGCATGAGTAAGGAACAGTAGGGCTTCCTTTCTGGAGGCCAAATGGTGAGTTACGAGTGTACCTCGGGCCAAAGCAAGGAAGAGTCCAACATTTAACTTCCTGAGGAGCAGACTGAGAAAGTGGGTGAGTCTTGATGGGCTGGGGCTCCTGCCTGTTGATGTCCCCTGCAGTCCCAGGGTAAAGCTGAGGTGGGCAGTTGTGCACCAAAGAGAGGGACATTTCTGTGTTAATGAAGAGTTTGGGTGAATGTAAGTTTTGGAAAAGGGAAGAAAAAAATATTTTCTCCGAATTTCTAGCCTTAGACTTTTCATGGCCAATTTGTGCCTAATTTTCCTCTGTGTCAATGAGAAGAAAATGAACACAGTGAGTGCAGTGAATGTCTGCCTTGAGGGATTGTGGAAAAAGCTGGCTGAGCAGGTCACTCTCCTGGCCTTGCAGCAGTAGGGTGGTGACTCAACACTTGCCTGAAAATACTCAGTGCTGTTCTGATGTCCTTTAAAATGAAGGAATGTGGGTCTGGCCTCAAGCTTGAAGAAGCCTGTGGAACAGCTCGTGTTGACTGCAGTAGTCTTGAGAATGAAGCTGTGCAAGGTTTGCATAGAGCTGGCGCCAGATGTGTCTCCCACCCACAGCTCCAGCAATGAACATGTGTGCACAAGGTCGGTGCAATTATGAGAGAGTTCAAAGGGAGCTCTACATCCGAGGAGAAATGTTCATAGGCTGATCTGTGCCTCAACAATGCACTTCCACACAGCAGCCATCCATAGCAAGGGGCCTCCTCACAGAAGGGAACATCAGACTCACCCTGTCCCCCAGGCTGAGCTGTACATGTGTTCTCTGGGAGATGAAGTTACTGCATGTGGGGTTCACAAAAAAAACGTGTAGCGAAGTCCTGCAGCTTGCTTGCTTGCAGCTTGATCTGTAAGAGAGGTCTGTGGTAGCATGGGTTTTTTGCAGTCAACACAGATATTTTTGGGGAGTGAGGCTGAAGTGTAGGCAGCACGTAAGGATTCATGTGGAAACAGTAATTGCAGGAGTTGCTATGGAGGGGGTTACAAGAAAGCTAGTGAGTGAGAAGATGTTCTTAACCATCATGGCCTCTTGAGATAAGCCTGATGTGCAGGTGAATATGCAGATATTTGCTCCAGGAAAATACCACAAAGTTTGAAGGTGTGAAACCTCCTGCCCTGGGTTGGTGTGTCTCATCTAAGTTGATCTTCTTTTCCATCTCCAGAAGTGCCATTTTTTTGGGTATGAATCCCCCTGGTGGAGCAGGGAAGAGTTGACCTTCATTAGGTAGAATGTGGTGGGTTTTGTTGCATCCTGAATCTCTGTAGGGACACTACAGATGTCACACCCCCAACGTGGTGGCTGCATCCTGCAAGAAGTAGATGTCTGCTTTCACATAGAGTGACAAAGCTATAATTGAAACACTGGATGAATATCAAATATCTCTCATTTGTATCACCAAAGGTAGCATTGCTCACATTGGGTCAGGGTGTGCTGGTCTGGCCCTCTAGTATTCAATTTCCAGACTGCTTGATTTCTCTCTTCATCTTTACACATCCTGTAAGGCTGCCATGTTGTGGTCCAGGTGCTGCTGTGTTTTGCTGGCAAGTGAAGCAGATCTTGTTTGCTCTGTATACAATTACAGTGACTAAGGAATTTTGAAGTAAGACCTAGAAGTGTTGTCACAATGTGTTCTTACCCAATGTTATTGTGTGGGAGACGTGGGTGGTAAATGCAAAAGGAAAAAAAAAAACCAAGCTTGTCTTCCTTACTCTTGTCGACTCTGCCAATTTTAATGTTGTATTTGTTTTTTTTCCTACCATCTTTTAAGGCCAAAATTCCAGGAGCTAAGTGACTATTAGAAATCTTGACCCTCTCTGGCTTTTATAGCTACACAGGAAAGCTTTAAAACATAAGTCCCAGAGGCTTGAGATCTGTAAACCTAACAGGAGGAGTGCACCTTTATTTATTCTTAAAATTCTGTGATTTGTTTAGGTCATCTCACAGCATCTCAGGGATTTATTTCAAGGCATAAAGTACGTAAACCCAGTAAAATGAATTTCTTCTAATTTTCACACTTGTTGTGCGGTGTTGGAGGAAGAGCAGGAGGTGGGTCTGTGACTCAGCCCCTCTCCCAGTGGGCTGAAGCATGACAGGAGAAAATTATGTCTACCTGGAATGTAGAGATTGTGTTCACTGAAGGGAAAGGAACTGTAACTTTGCTTAAGGCTGGGGTGAAGAGAGAACTTCCATTATTTTTCACACTGGTGAGTATTAGTAGGGGATGGACAAAGCCACTCTTTTTTTCTAACTTATTATTTACAGCACAGTTACTTCCCTATTGATGTCACTGGAAATATATTTAATTGCTGTAACTTCCAAGCATGACCAGAGGTCAATGAGAAGAGAATCTGCTACTCCAGAATTCCAGCTTTGTGTAAATAAACAAATACTTTGGTAAATCCCTGAGAATGGAAGCTGGGGGCCATGGCATGATAAGCAAACCCATCAAAAATAGGATTGTTGTTGTTGTTTGTTTTATATTTGATTTTATTTGTAGACTGAATTTTCCAAGCAGGAGGATTGCATATACCGTATGCAATTTGTCTAAAAAGTACTTTCTCTAGAAAACTAGGGGGAAGGAGAAGGGGAGGAAAGGAATAACTTTTCAGAGGCGTTCTCCTACTGCTTTTGTCTTTCATTTAAAAAGAGATGCTGATTTATAAGCTAGAAGCTTTCTCCTGCATCAGGATAGTACAGCCTTAGGGCCATGCTCTCTGCTTTGCTCCCATTTCAGGAACTGCACTGAAGGTGAGCAGGGCTGTTTGCAACCCAGGCACTCTCTTCCTGTCACATCTGCTTTTCAGAGCAGAGCTTTGCAGGAAATCAGATGCGATTGTGCATTAAGACTTTTATCTCCCTCCCAGCCACACAGATGAGGCTAATTTTCTTCCAAAGATTTTAGTTGGGAAGAAAGTGTTTTGATGTTTCTTTTCAGACCCTTGAAGGTTTGATTGGTCCTTGGCACCTTTCATGGCCTATCCAGGTTTATCTGGTAAAATACAAACAGGTTGAAATCACTGAACTACTAAAAAAATAAATTGATCCCATCCTCCACAACCCTCTGCTTCCAAAATCCTTCCAGGATTTGAAGTTCCATAGAAACTCACCTGTTGATTCTGACAGCACAGCATGTGAGAGGAAGGTCTCCTTAGGATCAATGATAGCCAAATTGAGTGGGGAGTAGCTAGTCACTCTGCTGGTTTTTTGGGTGTCCTGTAATTTGACTGCAACGTTGCAGCTTTAAAACTGGGCAGATTCCCAGGGTTCTGTATATATTTAAATAGCTGTGTGCTCCTGGTCAGCGTGGGAGCCCTGTGGCTGCTGTGGTGTCTGCATTTTTGTGGACACATTAAGGACAGGAACAATCACTCAGCTTCAAATGTCTGTGGATAGAGTTTCTTATCAGTTATTTCAGCTCTTGAATAGAAGGTGCAAGCAGGTACTTGTTCATCTAAAACTCTGGCTAAATGAACTGTGCCTTCAAAGCTACGTACTCCTCTGAATGAAGCAGCCTCTGTTGGGTAGGTGCTGTGCCTTTGTAGAGGTCTGGCACAATTTATCTTGTATTACCTTAAATTTACCAGCTTAAACCTATATTGCCTAATATGTGTTTGCTTTGTTTTACAAGTAGGTTTTACAGGGCATCATTTGTTTCCTTGCTGATCTCAGTGTGCAAGTAGTGGTTACAGCTTTATAAGGCATCAGAGGAGCATGAATCATCTGCAAATGGTAACAGTCTGGTTATTCTAAGCTGCATCTTTATGATAACCCATGTATTAGGTAAACAAATGTTATAACCCTGCACTGAGACATTGAGATGTTCATGTGACTTTGGGTAGGTCACTGGTACCATGTTAAAACGAAAATTAGTGTTTAGAAGGTCTTAATCTGTCCGTGCTGTCACTGTCTGACTCCTGGCTCTGAGCTTGCCTCCAGGTGACCTTTCTAACAGAATTGCAGAATCTCTTTCTTCTGACATCTACCAGTTTTTATTTTGAGGAAAAGAGGCAGAAAATCAGGACAGTTAAAAATAAGCTAAATATAGCACTGTCAGGAACGAGAATGGCTTTACTTTGCCAGAGGAGAGTCATACTTCACATGTGAATGATCTTCTTTTGACCTAAACTTAAACCATGAGTTCAGGGAACAGCCATTTATAGAATTGGTTAGGTCTGTAATTCACTGTGTGAATAACAGGATGGTCTGAGAGAGAAAAACAAAGATCCTTACTTCTCAACAATGAACAGAATAAAGACTATCAAATTCTCTTGGGTTTTCTTGTTGTTACTTATTTTTTGTGGTTTTTTTTTTTTTAATGGAGAACAATTGGTGGGGTTTCAGAATACTTTAAATCAGTGCAAACCATTTCCTATTGTGGCTGGCAGCTGTTCTGTGTTTCAGAGGATGGGCACAGCAACACTCATTAAGAAATAAATGCTTGCGAAGAACAGATGAGTCTGAGGTTATGGTTAAGGGAGAATGCACCCCCATAAATTACTGCATTATTATATATCAAGAATACTTTTGTAGTCTGTCACTGAAGCAACGGTTGAGTGGGATTCTGCATCCCACACTTGAAAACGGTCCCAGTTCAGCCAAATACTTGAGTATGTGCTTGAAAGCTGAGCATTGACTTCAGCAGCTTGGCTTAGGGCTGACTCAGGTTCCATGCTGGCCTGGAAGGCTGATGGAATTCTCACAAGAGCTTTCATGTGGTATTTCCTCTGGTGAGAGTGGACAGCAATATTTGTGTGCTTCCTGTGCTTGTGAAATACAACAATCACTCCTTCTTCTTTTGCAACCTGGCTGGATCATGGGGGAAGGGGGGTGGGTGACATCCACTGGGGTGATGTTGATCTGGGCTGGGTTGGGCTGTGACTTGCTCAAAACTCACCTGTTGTGAGATATGGAGTTGCATGATACAGGGAGCAAAGTTGACATGGAGCAAGCAACTGGTGCTAGTTGGTGTAGCTGCCTCCCATTAAGGAAGGAGAGCCAAAGCAAAAGATTTGATTGCTCAGGACTGAAGATGATTGCTCAGGATTGACTAATGGTCTTGGTTTTCCATGCCACCATCCTGACTCCTGTAGCATGTGACTAGCAGGGGTGAGATGCCTTAGTCATGATGTCTCACCCTGAATAGGACGAGATGTGGCATTACTTTGTTGGGTATGGATATTCCCATAATTATGTTATTTTTTTTCCCCTCACAATATTGTTTTATAGTTTCTTTTTTTTTTAAGATGGAAAGCACTAACCCAGTCCCAGCATACTGATGATGAATTGATGTATCAGAAAGTTAGTTACTGTGTCAGGTAGGCAGCTGGTCATATGCAGTTGTAGGCTAGGAGATGGGCTGTAACCTACTGAGCATATACTGGCTCAGTTTTTGTACAGACCGCTGCGAGATCAAATTCACCATGCTTGGTTATTCCTTCTGTATTGACTCAGAGTTCTAAAGTGAAGATAGTTCAATGCAGAGATAATAAAGAGAAAACAAGTCTGACAGACATTTTGTCATTTTTGGCAAAAGTAAATAATGAGTGTGCAGAGCTGTGCTTTGTGTTTGGAGAGTGCACATGATTTACTGCGGGAATCAGTTTGGCATGGCGTAGCTGTGCCGATTCAGCAGGACCTACCATTATCTTGTCATGTTTTTTAGCAAATGGACTTTTACAAGGCAGCAATTCAAAAACATGAAAGAGAAATGTGCTGAGCAACCCATCCCTTCTTGTCCCCCCATCCAGTGTGTGCTGGCAAAGCTGCCACAGTCACACCCACGGGCATGATGATGCTCGGCTCCCTCACTTGCTCGCAGGCTTTGGGTGTTCTGTGTGCGTGAGCTGGTGTGGGTCTTGATTTTATTATTGTGTTCTCAAGCTCCCAAGTTGCTGACTTTTCAGCTAAGTGCAACAGTTCACACGTTGCTTTCTGTCGTGCTTGGCTTTACAGACTTAATAGGATTTTAGTGGTACAGCAGGAGTAACAAAAGCACGGTTAGCAACATTTTGTAAATCTCGCTGCTTTTCAGCTCTGCTCATACACAGCTTGCAGTCTCCCAGGGACAGAGAAAAACGGCCAAAAGCAGCGATGTTTCTGGGCTTGTCCTGACTAGCACTGCCTTTTACTGCCTCTGAAAGCAGAGTATTGAGCTAGAGGAATGGCTGGTCTGACCCCGAAGGGGATTTTTGGTGTTTTTAAAGTACATCTCTATTCCAGTCTTAACACTGAAGTAGCTGTAGACACAGTATTTATGCATTCTTATATATCTGGCAAATGTGCATGGATTGTGTTTATTTTTAAGGGGCTAATTTAAAATGTGTAAAACTTTCCTACCTTCTGGGAATTTAAGATGCTCAGTCTCTTCTATGCCTCAGCCTCTTCTATGCCTCAGCAAATGGCTTCTATTTAATAACATCTTTGTACATTACCATTGAGAGGTGGCTATCTCAGAGACCTAACTTGTGGATGTGCCCAAGAGTGAAAAAAGAGCAAAAAAGTAAGACTGAGAGGAAGGGAGATGGGAGAAGGAACATTCTTTGTTTGTGCAGGTTTTTTCAATGGATAATGTGTGGGAAGGGTAGGGGAGAGATGCTCCAAGAGCACTCTGAGATAACAAAACAGGAAATGACAGCCCTACCCATCCTTCTGTCTCGCTCTCCTATGAACTAACCAGCACTCAAGCAGCCTTCTTCTTCCTTGGGGCAGGACTGTGCCAAGCAAAAGGACAGCTCCTTTTTCTGTTCCTTTGGGTTTTGAGATGACACTGCAGAGCTACTGGGGTTTTCCCTCCAGCTCCTGAGCGTAGCAGCTTCTCTCTGGAAGCCGATGACACTGCCAGCTCCTCGTGTTCTGACAGGTCCTCTGGCACCAGTGTGTGTGCCTGTGTGCCACCACACTCCATGAACCTGCCCCACAAACCCCCTCTCAAGCCACAGTGGTCTTTTACTTGAAGGCATGACTATTTCCTCAATAGAACTTTCCTCTGTAGTAAGTACTCGTTTCCTTTCCTCTGCAGAAAATATTTGCTACTCAAAAGACCCATTCTGAGGATTAGCCAGGCACAGCAGGATGCCAGTGAGGGAGACCCATCCTGAAGTAGCAGGTTTTGGATCACGCTGCAGCCCATCACTTGTGTAGGTTTCTCTTCCTCTCTCAAGTAAGGTCTTAAAAATCTTCTGAATGACTCACTCAATAGGAAAAACTCTACTCTGTACTAATGGTTAATGGGTCTTTCTAGCAGATGTAAAATCCAGTGAAACATATACAGTCTCTTTAGTTTTAAGAGGAACAGATGATTTAATAAGCAGCTATAAATCTCTTGGGAATGTACAGACATAGTCCAACAGCAAACTTCTGCCAGAATTTTCACTGACTAGACATATAGCCTATGAGTCATAGCAGTCTGCTCCACTCTCCACCTCAACTGCATGTTGTTGTTTTGGCTTTTAGAGGTGCTCTGTGCTGCATATGGATTTTTTATCACCTTCTCCTGTTCATGGGCTTGCTCTTTCATCCAGGAGACAGCCTCCAAGCAGTTGACTCTTATTCTCTGTTTGTGCATGACGGTGCATGACATTTTTTCCATTCCCTAGCTCACCATGTGATTTTAAAATCCTATAAAGAAAATGTTTCTGAGGAATGTATTAATACAGCCTCCTAAATGGGCCCAGTAGTGGGAATCCAGTGAAATTAAAAGAGATATAGCCAGTCTCTTCTTCATATAGTAATGCTTTCCTTCCAGCAGTCTGTGGCCATCTTATTAAGGTTAATAAGTTTATTTTAACAGTATTTCCAATAGATCCAGTTATTATCAGCTCTTCAGAGATAAGGGAACAGGCAGAAAGCAGAAAGTTGTTCCAGTTGTGTGTGTCTCGTGCTGAATTGCAGGGGATAGTTGTATTTTCTAAAGTATTGAGCTGCCATTCCAAAAGGATTTAAATGACACACAGTGTTTTACAAACATCTTCTACATTATGGTGGTCTGCTGGCTGTCTGTGAGTGTCTGAGATATCTGGGAAGGGGGACTGCAAGTTCTTGTTTTATTTTACAGCTGGTTCACAAGCTGTGTGAATTATACTTGAGAGTCACTCTAGAGGAGGTGAGGAATTAAAATTACTAAGACTTGCTCCAGGACATGCCCAGGTAAACTAGAGACGAAATAGTGATAAGACAAGGCTTTGTGAGGAATATTAAAACATTGTGGAGGCTTTTACCAGACAGGTGCATTGCAGCTTATTTTGAATGCAGCTGGATGGAGGGGATTTTAAAAATTACCCATAGACTAGGTTTTTTTGTTTTTGTTTCTTTTAAATCTTATAATGTAACTACAAAAGTACAAGAAAAATTGTGTAAAATTCTGAATTTGTCAGGTTCTAATTCTTTCAGTGGCTCAGGACAGCATCTGCATTTGTTGCTCTCTGGGACCATGTAAATTGTGAGGGACAATTCTTTTTTCTGTGGTAAGGATGATGAGGAAACCCTGTTCATGTTTGGCCTATTTTGGGCTGGAGTGAACATCAAAATTCATAGATGTGGAACAGGTTAAGAAACTGGGAACAGCTTAGAGGTTGTTTGACGTACAGAATTGTATAACGTGACCAAAAATAGATATTGTTTGAAGTTCATGGTGGGATTACAATTTACTGCATTGTTCCAACTCCTTCAGAAAGCCAAACAGGCCTCATGTTACCAGGCAAAGAAAGCTATCCAAGGTCCTATACCTGCATGGTGTCAAAAGCAAGAACAGCATTTGACTCTTGACACTCCTTGTTAGTCCTCTCCACAGAGCACAGGAGGAAGCGTAGAGGTTTTCAACACCATGCCTGTGTGCAAAATTGCCCTTTCAGCTCTTTCTGACAAACTGAGAGCGTTGCTTTATGCTTTCAGTAAGCACAGAGCTCCCACGTCTGCTGATGGGACTTTCACACGTCAGGAAATCAGAAAATTGGAGACGTAATCAGCGTGTCTGTTCTTGAATGAGGAATTTTCCCCAGAGCAAGTTGTGATGTGTGCTCCTAATGATTTGCATCTCACAGTTCAGACTTTCCATGAGCTGCTTCCAGCACTGTAGGCACTAACTTGTGCTTGCAGTGTACACACACACATCCAGCTGCAAGGGTAACAGCCATAGCTTGCATGTTGAGATCTTGGCATAGCTCAGGGATTGATTGGGGATGTCTAGCTCCTTTGGCAGCCTGGCCTAGCTGTGGGGTTTAGGTGGAGATGTTGCTGCAGCTACCCCTGGTTAGTAGTTAGCTAGAAACTGAGGCTTTTAAGAGAGGTTTTGCTTGCCCTCCTTCAGTGGCAGCAAGATCTTTTGCAAACTTTCTGGTGTGTGGTCTGTGCACACTGAATGGCTGACACTGAGCCTGTGTTGTGGAATTTCACCACTTCCATGGTATGAACAGCAAGCAGCAGCAGTTCCAGGGAGGGAGTTTTGTCCACCCCCTTAAAACAATGTACATAGCAATGGGGAACATCATGTGACCATATGGACCTTTTCCAGTGTTTTAAAGGGAAAATATCTCTAACAGTGTCCTGGCCTATGTAAACTGTATAGTTTTCCCAGACTTGGAAGAAAAGCACTGGTATTTTCCCAAGTTCTGCCCTTCTCATTTTGATGTGAAAAAAAAAAAGGGTTGATTCTTGCTTTCCTTTTGTCTCTAAAATGGGAAGTAGTTTAATGAAAATGAGAAATTCTGCTTTTCCTTGTTAAGAGGCAAAATCTTCTCTCTGAGCCATCTGTTTTGATGAGAATGAAACAGAATGTGTTTTTTTCTTTTTTTTCTTAAGTAATAACCTCTGCTCTTAGTGGTGAAGAAAAGACATGTATGTGTGTGATTCTCCAGCAGCCTAAATGCAGATGTTGGGACAGCCCATCCTTGGATATGGGGCTATTTTCAGCAATATCCCCCAGCTTTGTTTGGAAGAATGCACAGAATTGAAGGAGGAATGATGACTTCACTTTTAAAGCAATCATCTGGACCTCGGGTGCTGGGAGCTGAATTTCCAGTGCTGGGTTGGCTTCCTCTGTGGTCTGCAGTGTGTTGCTCTGGAAATGTGTGTGCCACACAACGGATGTCAGCACAAAGGGCCCTGGAGCTGACTCCAGGAGATCTGCACTGCCTTACACTGCAGTGGGGCACTGTGTGGTGCCACGGCCCCCTTCCCAGAAAATACACTGCACCAGTTCAAGCACTGCTTTGTGCTGTTGGAGCTGTGCTGCTTCCAGTTCTGACGTTAGGGTGGTTGTGGCTCATTTGGACATTTCTGTACCATACTCCAATTGCAAACCCAGGAAGCACTGAGGTACTGAGAAACAAACACAGTTTATAAAATGTTTTTGAGCTGTCTGCCTGGTCTAGTTTTGGATTTCTTTCGTTTTGCACAAGCTCGTCCTAGTCACTCCAATCTCACTGACTTTCATCATTACCTCTGTGGCACTGGAAACCAGCTAGAAAAAAAGCCTAATTTTGGCTGTTTCCCATGCCCAAACTATTTTCCAGAAAGCCCCAATTTTGACTGACCCCAACTGCCTTCTAGGTTCTAACTCTGGCTCAGGGCAAGCAGCAGAGCCTGGTGTTTAGAACACTGTTGGTCACACACGGTTTCCAGAGGGCTACTATGCAGACTTGCACACAAAGCCATTGAACTCCTTTTTTTAAGCAGCCACACTGGAGTGACATTCACGTGGCTTTGCAAAGCACCCTGAGGGCCTTGAATGAAAGGAGCTCTGCATATTCAAAGCAATATTATGTTTATCTGCTCTATCCAAAGTAGAGAAGAAAATGCTTTATTGCCTGAGTAGAGAAGAAAATGCTTTATTGCCTGTGGCTTAAAATCTGCCTGCTATGATGTTTGTGATGGTACAAAAGACAAACTCTTTGCATCCCTGAGAAAGCACATGCTGCCACTGGCTTTGATTTCCATGGGGTGAAGGTGATGGGAGTAGTGCTAGGCCAGTGCTTGCAGTGCTGGTGAGAGGTGGGGCTCACAGGCATTCCCCTGGCATGTTAGCAGCAGTTCACAGGGTCTCCAGGCCAGCTTGGAAGTTAAAGTCATGACTAAAATAAAAGAAGCCAACTTGGAAGTTAAAGTCATGACTAAAATAAAGGAAGCCAACTGTGTTAGCACACAGAGAAGTCCTTGCCTTTTGTCCAAAGGAACATCAGGGTGACACTTCCTTCTTGGATTCTCTTGGCTCCTAGCATTTGGAAGATAAGATCTGTCCAATCAGAGGGGGTTGTATAAACTTCCTGTGAACTTTCATAGTTGATGATCAAAAGGAATCACAAAACATGTTGTCATTATTTATCTATTTATTTATCTACTTAGAAGTTCAAAGAGTGTACAGTGCTATTGGTTATGATTTTTTTCCCCCTCAAGTAAACAAGGTGATATCATACTGGATGCACAGCCTCAGGCCCACATTTTCTGTTTTGAGTTTAACTTGAGAGTTCTTTTGCTCTGGAAAGCATCTTTGCATCTTTGAAAGGGGGGAAAAATGTGAAAAATGCAACCACCACCCATATTCTGCTTCAGAAGTCATGCCTGCAATGTTATCTGTCCTTGTATCCCTCGCTTTGCTAAAAGATTCTCTTCCCTTTGCTAGCTTCATATCGCCAGTGTAACAATAGAGATGGTTCCCAACAGCATCTTTTTCTTTGTCCCACTACCTGGATGCAAGTACAGCTAGTGTGGTACCTTGACAAGAATTTGAAAAGTTCCCCTTCAGCTGGAGATTTGGCTTATATGATCTATATTCCCATAATTTACGTGCTCTGAGAAGGATTCTGCCCCTCTGTTCCCATTAAATCAAAGCTTTGCAGCACTTGCTCAGATTTAGTCCTCCCAAAGTTATATTCTTGTGTGTTCTGCTTCAGTACAATTCCAGGTGTGAGAGGATCTGTTTTTTGAATTGTCTTCTAGTCCCATGTGTAGCATCTTGTGTCACAGGATGTGTGCTGTGAACAGGAGCAACAGAAACTTTTCCTTTCACTTCTACTTGAAAGAAACAGTAGTGAAATGAGACAAATGGAGATCTTGCATTCATGTAAGGTCAAATCAGAAAGCCTGTGGAGTTTCAAAGAACTCATTGACATCTCTCCTGATATGGCTGGTTCCCAGAGGAAGCCTGCTGGTCTTATTTGCCCTTCTGCTTGAGGCACAAATCCACCCTTGGTGGGAATATACACACAGGACAAATAACCTCTCGTAGGGGGCTTCTCCCTCTCCATCAGTTTTGGACCTACAGCTTTCTGTCTCCCTTTTGGGCATGCCTGGGATGCAGCAGAGCCATGCAAGGAAGGGTGTTGACTGGAAGGAAGATGGGTTGCAGACAGAGCTGGCTCTGGAGAGTTAAGGAGCAGAAGGACTTATTTACATGAGATTCCCACCTTTTGGTTATCCCTCTGGCTTGGCTTGTGCCTTGGCCTGGTGCCATCTGACACAGTTTGCAGCCCTGGGATGTTGAGGGCTGGCTGAATTGGCTGCCTGGGCCCAGAGCCAGTTTGTATGGCTTGTTTGGCTTTGCACTGCTTTTCTAGTGGGGTGAGCTGTAATATGTGTCTCCTGTCACGAATCAGACAATAGGTATGGATAATTCTCAAACCAGGCATTCGCATGAGTTAATTCCATGCTGTTCGTGTTTAAAGTTGTTTTATTAAGGAATTATTCAGCTTATTGCTCAGCAAATTTTCAGCGTCATTAGTAGGTTTAGCACAGGGCTGTGTCCCAGTATGGCCAAACAGTGTCTTAAAGATTTAATTGCTAAATAAAAATTCTTTCCACTTCTCTTTTCTAAAATATATGACATTACTAAACCACCACTTCGATAAAATATTGTAGCACATATATTTAAGTGTATTTTTAAGCTCTTTTGAAGTCAATGTTTAAGTGCTTTGCTGAATCAGGGCCTAAAATAATAATATCCACAAAGTTAAGCCACTTTGTTTTTGACTGAGTGTTTGCACAGCAATTGAGTGTATGTCAGCTTCTTGTCATGACCCCCAGGTGCAGATCTCCCCTTAGTTTCAGTGAACTAGAAACTTTTTCAAATTGCTGTCTTGCACACAGTTGCAGTGTAAGGGTCAGACCCAAGAATGGCAGGCTCTCATTTGCAGAATGAGATCCAACTGAAATGGGATATAGGGCCATAAAGGGATTGGCAGCATCTCAAAGAGAGCACAGCTATGATTAGTCATTTCCTATATACATACTATATAAATACCGGGGATATACACACACAATTTTTTTTTCTGGGTTAGTGAAACCAGTACTGTGCTGCAGACCTGATCCTTGCTAGATCATTGAGGAGGTTGGGGAAACTTAATTCTCCTGTTAGAAGAGAGCTGTGCATGTATTATAAGCAACAGATCTGAAATGGGGGAAGAAAACAAGTCTGTAGCTGACTGATCTTAGTCTTTGACCTATGCAGTCCACTTGCAGCTGGGGAGCTCCTATGTTGAGTCAACCCCTTTGATAGTGTTTGCAAGGCTACATTCTACTTTTGTGCTACTTACTTGGATACCACAGTCCCAGCAAAACATGCAGTGGGGCAAAGTTAAAGTTAACATACCACTGAAGGTGGTGGAAGGTGTCATCACTTTGGTAGAAAGATACCTTTGGGGTCAGAGGTGTTTTCTTGTGGCACTTGCTTTGCTGTTGTGTTCTTACACCACCATGATGGAGTGTTACCAATAAGGGCCAGTGCTGTGCACTGTTAATTTAAAGACCTCAGTGGTGCTATGGGACTGCTTCAGAGTGTGTGATGGCTGTTGCCCTGCCTGTCATCACCTTGCCCCACCTGGTAGTCCACAGAATTCCCTATGCAAAAGTATTGAGTGCTGGGTCTCTATAAAAAGAGCGAAGAACAGAGTTTTTGCAGTGCATGTGTGCTTTACATTAAGAGCTGGCTCAGGCTTTCCCCCTTATTTCCATACCTCTGCAAGTCACTGCCTGGTGATGAGGAAGTGCTGCTCCCAAGCTCCCTGCCTCTCCCAGTGAGGTCAGCAGGAGCTGCAGGCACTTGCAGCAGTATTGGGTTAAAAAGATACTGCAACTGATTAATTAAGTTTCACTTTTGTTGTTGAGTGTTAAATTACGGAATTTCAAACACATACATATTTGTTGAGGTCACTGGAAAGATGGTCAGTAAATGTGCAGAGATGACATGAGGAGGAGCAATAAGGTGGCCATCTCCAATGGGAAAGGGGAAAAGGGCAAAAAGTTATTTGAGGAGGGAAAAATCTGTAGTAACTTTGCAAGAGTGTTTATCTAAAAAATGCAAAGGAAAATGTTACTGAAGTTGGAGAGGTGGTTAATTTTAATTTACACTGACCAGAGGTTTGTGCTGGTGTTGTGGCTGGCTTAGTCTGAAGGTCACCTCTGATGTGTTTTCACCTACTGAAAGTGATAAAATTTCATGAGGAACAAGTCTGATTTTTCTTTCCTCTCCTGTTGCTGCTGATGGCTGCTTGGAAAGCATTCAGTAAAGGCTCTCAGACTGGCAGCTCATGTTTCCCTTGCTGGTCTCCAGGCAGAGACTCCAGGTGAGGGCTCAGCTCTGCACTCACCCTGCTCAGTGCGTGTCTGCTCCTGTGCCTCACAAGGCTGCTCCATTCCAGGGCCAGGAGCATAGGAAGGAGAGTGTTCAACCAGTCAGAAAGGGGAAGTGTATCAGAAATAAGAAACTAAACATCAGCTGCGTGTGAGTAATGGGTTGTCTGTCTCCTGCAGGGGGTGAGGGTACACACTCTGATGCCTTTTGATGGCAGGGTAGCTGTGATGTTGTAATTAATGCAAAATCAGCTGTTCATCATCTCCTCTGCTTATGAGTTCAGACTCTGTCCAGAGCCTAAATTGTGTTCTGAGGTATTGATGTGCTCAAATGAAAGCCCAGTGAGAAAAAAGTAAAATGTGGGAATGGCTCTTGTTTCACTGGAATCAATCTGAGCTACATATGTCACCTTTTGGCACAGAACTGATTTGGGGTGTATTTATGGGGCTTAGGATAGAAATGTGCTTGTCTGAGGCTTCTGTGGTAGTCACCTGCCCAAGGCCAAAGCTTGGGTCATAGTTTCACTACTGTGCCTTGTCCCTACGTACTTGTGTATGCGTGATATATTTTAACAACTTCACTTGCTTTGCTTGGAATTTTAAACTGTAGCAGAGTGTGTATGTAATGCACACAGCATTTTCAGTGATTTACGAATGCCAGCTTGCCTGCTCCCCCAGATCCTTGCCATATATGCAGATGTGGTCAGTGAATGAAGTGCCACAGAGCCTTGCTGTGAGTGCTGGGGTGGGATGTGATGCAGATGGCTGGTACATACTCTCATGTTACCAGTAATGGGGTCTGTAGAAGAGCTGAGTATGATCAGCCATTTCACTTGTCCATGGATCAATTCCTAGAGTGTTTTTTTTATTACTTCTGTGTCTTTGAATACTCCCTCTGCAGTGATGCAGTGTAAAATGTTACTTTACTGTTAGCAGTTTCCCTCTTTCCCCAGTCACACTGCTGAAATTGTGCCTACTTGCAGCATGTGATGAATTTACCTTAGGTCATAGACCAAAGGAACTTTCCAGGACAAAACCAAGTCATAATTCCTTTATATTTGGCTCTCATGGCTCTGGCTGGGCATCACTGGTGCGTTCTTAGTAGAACTTAATGTGAGATTGCAAACTTAGCATGTGGTACTTTCATATCTAGGAACTATTTGATGTGATTTCATCTTCTGGACCCTTGACAGCCTAAGTAGCTGCTTTGTAATATTTATCTACCTGTGAGTAGCCTGCATGCAGTTTTTGGTAGCAGTGTAAAATATGCCTCGTGTATATGCTTTAGTGTGATGTTGTTGCTAGAGAGAGGTGGTTTAAGTGTGCAGTTGGCTGGGAGCCCTGTCACTCACAAAATCCAGAGTTTTCTGAACTACAGTCAATAATATGCTCTGGTGTAGATTATATGTAAGAATGGCTATGTGGAGGGACAGGAGATCCCATGAAACATCTTGGCTATCTCACACAAGCAAAAGAGTAATATATTGGAACTCTTTAATCCTCTTATGTAGAAACCTGGTTATGTTGATTACATCGTGTAGGTTTTCTTGTGTTCAACTCCCAAAATAATATAAAGGATTTCATATGCTGCTGCTGAGTTTTAAATGCAGGAGTGGCACATCATAACAGCACAGTGAAGTGGTTAATATATACAGAAGAGATTGATTTCCTATTTAGCTTGGCATAGGCAGCTTTGCAATTTTCTGCCCGCTAGAGGGACTGCTGCTTATGGAGCTCATTGCAGAACACAGACTCATGAAGTCCCTTCAGTATCTTTTATGAAGTTTGAAAACTTTGACTGACTCTGATTAAATCCTCTAAAGAGTAAGTCTCCAAGGTATTTCTCAAAGTGTAAAACTTTGGGCACAGTACTCTTCTTCTGAGTCCAAATATTTTTTAAACTGAGTTTTCTTAATAAATGTTCTTTCTTTTTTATGGAGTATTTTCTGTTCTCTTGATTTATCAGTCCAGACTTTCCTATATGACGTTGGTGGGGATTAATTTGGATTCTTTTTGTCAAGGAAAAAATGTTGTATGTCTTTATTTATGTTTGGAGTAAGTTTTGTTTTGCAACCATGGTGCCAGTGAATATGGTAAACTAATCAGTTCTTGTATTCACAAATGTCAGTGAAACGGGTTTCTCCTTTAACTGGGAGATAGCAAATTCTGGGTAAGAGGCACTTAAACTTACAGTCAATACGAGAGAACTTCCAGATGTATCTCTGTGTTCTTGTTTAGATGGGGGATTTTTTTCTGTTTGTTTGTTTGAACTGCATGCTCCTGACCTGCTCAATTTTCTTCTTAATTGCAGAAACATGAAAGCATACAGGAAGTCCTGCATGACCTTATGAATACCTGTGCTAATTGAGTCACTGGCTCGGTACTGGGAGCACAGCAAGGTAAGCAGTCAGGCTATGTCAGCAGCATTTCTTGTAATCTGCATGATTGTATTTCAACAAAGCTTTAGTGCTTTCACGTATCAAATTCGTAACTAGGCAGGCAAAGACAAATAGCCTGCAGATCTGAACGCGATAGATTTACTTTTAGTTCAAAGCTTTGGTGAGCAAACTTTTTTTTTTTTACTTCTGGGGAAAAAAATTACAAGTTTTGTGATCGTTTCTCTTTTTTAGAAGGCAATATCTCTAATTTCCACAATCAATTCCTGCCTAAATCTCAGCTTCCTGGGCTGACTCTGGGGAGGGGCTGGAGGAGGGGTGGAATGTTTCAAAACTTAGCTGATGAAAAGGCATGCTGTTTTGTGGATGCCTCCCAGAATTGTTTAAATCTGTGTGTGTGCGCGCGCGCTTGTGGAAAGGGGGGGGGAGAGATCTCCATGACAACTGGCCTGGCCAGTCTGTGCTCCCTGCAATCATTTTAGCTGGAATCAGTGCTGTGAGAGGTCATATGAAGGAGTTATGGGAAGCACAGCAGGTATTAGACACTAAACGACTGGTTTTCTGATTGCCTCAGATAATAACACAGAGTTTTGTCTGGGAAATACAAATCTGACAATGGAGTGGAAAGGGAAATGCTCCAAATTTCAGGTAACAAAAATTGCCTTTTTAATGTTATGTCCTCCCATTGTAAAGTTTGATGATTTTTATTTATTTATTTATTTATTTATTATTGGTGGTGGTGTTTACTCCCAGCCGAGAGTGCTGGCATGAGCTTGGATTCCCTAACTCTGGGGAATGATGTCATGCAGGAACAGTTGGATTCTATTAGCCAGGGAAAGAGGAAACATCCTGCATTTTTTTGTTTTTGGGGTGGGAGGGGGGAAGGGAGTTGCTTTGGCTCTTTGTTGAATCTTGTGCAAAGGCTACAAGAAGTGTTTAAGAAAAGGTTTGTAACAAATAAACTCCCAGAAAATATCATTTCATACCCAGACAGCACCAAAGCTTAAACCCACTCCAATGATTAGTCCTGTATGCAAGAAAATTATTATGGAAATGTTACAGAAATCAGAAGACTTTTCTTCTCCTATATTCATCTTTAATTAGAAAATTAATTAAACTATAATTAAGCAGAGGATTTGGAGCCTCCCTGCACTTGGGATGCTTTAGTAATTGTTTGGAGAATGTGCTGCTATAGAGTTTCTTCTGGGTTGGGCTCTCTCTCAAGCGACTGCTCATGCATAGATGATGCTGGCAGCATTGTTCTTAATAAGGTTTTCAGTCCTAGACTGTGTATTTCATAGCTGTAGACCAGCCTTTTTAGGAGAAGACAGTGGAGAAAGAAAGCAGAAAACTCATAACTCAGCAATTTCAGAGGGACTTTTCTTCCCAGCTTTCGTTTTGCTAAATGCTGTATTAAACACTCAATGCTAGGGCACCATGCATGGCATTTTAAGTAGAAAAATACCTAATGATGAGTGTACAACTGCTGTATCCTAATGAAAAGACTTAAAAATCTAATGTAATCCTACTTTACCAAACACAAAACCACATTGTATCAGCAACCACGATGGATCTATTAGGTCACCACTGCACTGTTTAAATTCCCTTTTGGAGATGCTCATTTCTACTTTTATGTTGCTTTGTTCCCTTTGGTGTGTTTCAGGCATGATCCAAAGCTTGCTGGAGTCCATGGGAGTTTTCCCGTCAACTTCAAAGGGCTTGGGATCAGCCTCTGCCTGAGAACTTCCCAGCCTCTGTGTCAGTCTTTTGACTGCAGGACCAGGCCACAGGCTCTGCCTTTTCTTTCTTGAACTTTCTAAACAGAAGGTCTTTTGTGTTGCTCCAAACAATGCCAGACGCTGCTGACTGGCTTCAGCCTGGCTGCTAATAACACATGCTGGAGATAATGGTGATGCTGATCTCCACTTTCTCCTCAAACCTTCCTAGAGGGGAAATAATGGAAATTGGATCCTTCTATCCCACCTCCCCTCCTTGCTGTTGTTTACAAGTGTGTGTGTGTGCAAATTGTTCCTCGATTAAAGGGCTGTGCTTCAGAGGGGAGCTCCAGGAAGACTTGAGGGAAAAAATGCTGTCACAGCTGTGACCTACCCTAGAGCACTCGTGCAGGAGGAGCAGGCTGTGCTGCAGCAGAACTGACAGCTGTCATCTGCAAACTCAGGGCTCGTCAGCACTTGTGCCCACCTCGTGCCTACCAGCTTGATTCCATAAAGAAATACTACTGTTAGCAAATACTGATAGCCTGGTTTGGGGAAAAAAAAAAAATCATCTCTTTGATGGTTGGGACCAGTTTAACAAGAAATCCTTGTGCTGTTTTTAACTGGAAATGAAATATCTGTGGAGCTGGTGTGCTAATTTGGACCATCTCCTTCCTTAAGAAGGAACACTGATTATTTCCCAACTTTAAGGTTCATTTGAGGGGAAAAATGCTATTAGTCTCTGAAATTTCTAAGACAGACAAATCTAATGATTTTCAGTGTTAGAACTGCTGCTTTTAAGTGCTTACGTTTAACAGATGATCATCTTGGGAATCCTGAGAGATCTCTGCAAGGTGCTGCAAACTGTGTATTCCAAAGGCAACACTGGGGTTTTGGTGTGTATCTGTTTGCTGTGATTCAGCAGCAGGCCTGGTGAATCCTCTCCCAGAGTTTCTGACTGAATGGCATTTCCCTTAATGGTCTGTGCTGTAGCATTTGCAAGTTACTTTAATAAGTGATAAAAGGCATCATTCCCTTGGTCCTTTAAGATAATTTCTATATGTTCTAGCATTCTGAGTGGTTTCAAATGGGGTTTTCATACGTTATGCCATGTATACCTTACAAGTAGGAAAAAAATAATAAAAATTATAATACATTTGTAACTACAATTGTAAGAAGATTGTCCCATTGTTTTTTCATCTATTGAGGGAGTGAGCAATTCAGGAAGGCTGCTGGTATAGCTGGTAAGGAAGGTGGAGGTCTTGCAGAGTCTGCAGATATAACAGCTCTGTTCAACACAGCACCTATGGACATGCCCTTAGCTCAGCATTTACAGCTTTCTGTAGTTGTCACTTTATAAGTGCATTCATTTCTTTATTTCAAACACAGTTGCTTTGTGTTGTCCTGATATAAATCTCCTCACTGGTCCCAGGTGTCCACCATGTTTCTGCCAGTGGCTGAATGTCCATATTCTGTCTGTGGATAGTCACTGGCTCTGAGTTTTCCAGAGATATTGGTGAGGTTCATTGGTGAGATTAATTGCTTTCTGTCTCACTATACTTAGAAAGAAAGTGAAGGGACACAGTAGAAAATTTTTTTGTTCTCTGTTCTTGACTTCTACTGAGTAATTTTTATATTCTGAGGTACAGTGTTTTAATTGCTTGCTTCATCTTGCACAGATCCTGTCTTCTGCAACTCTTTGTACACCGTCTATCCATAGGCTGACAGCAGATGTTTGTGTTGTCTATTGAGGTCAATTCCAGGTTAGCTGCTATCCTGACTATTTGTCCTTATTACTTGGAAATACACTGCTTTACAAATGAGCTGAGGCTATCTAGAAGCCTAGGACTAACTTTGTCTATACCATTCAATAGTAGTTTCTGCTCTTATTCTTTTCTCCAGATTACTACTGAGTCGTTTCTATTTTTCGTCTTAGGGAAAGTCTGTGAGACATTGGAAACAACCTGTATTTTTCTTTGTTTCTGCTATTTCCATTGAAGGTTGATCTTCAGAGCACCTGGTATGGTGGACAGATGTACCATTAAATTCTTGAACCTGAGATCAGTATTCATCTGTAACCTCATGCCCATTATAGGTAGAATTAATTGATTGAAAACAGTGCTGCATGTTTGGTGAAGCTGCTCATGAAGCTGCTCAATTTTTTCCTGATTTTCTATAAGTTAATTTCAATTCCAGCAGCATGAACAATGAGTTCTCAGTTGTTTCCTCTCATGTTCTGTTTTCTGGTCATGAATGACTTCCCAAGGTGTGAAATGTGACACACAAAAGGATCTGTTCTGTGCAGCTCACACTGGATATGGGTATGGCTACCTTTAATTACAGCAAGAGCCTCAACATGGTGGCACTGTCATTCTGCTCTGCAGTGAAGGCTCTCATTAGTGCTAATCAGTGATCTCTCTTCTGGCTGTGCATCTTTGAGCCAGTTACTTTGCTGAACTTAGCACAGTTGCTAGTGTGACACAAAGCAGACTCTTGGCACAGCCCTGATCACAGAGCAGGGCAAGATCTGGCAACTTTCACACAAATCCTTTATAATTAAGGCTTCCATTCTGGGATTTAAACTGCTTCTTTCTCTTAAAAGCATGAGAGGCTTTTAAAAGTATTTTTTGGGCTGAAAATGGACCTACTGCTGGTAGAAGCAAAGTCCCCAGGTGGTACTAGCCTTAGGCAGACCTGGAAGAAGCAGGTGCTGCTCTTGTTCCTTCATCAGACTTTGCAAACATGCTTCCTACTTCCAACCTGAGTGCTTTTTGAACAGAGTCTCTCAGTTTTTCCTCAGTTTCATGTGACAACAGAGTCCCCTAAGCAGTTACAGGAGTGTTGCACAGTTGGCTTTCCTCTGGTGCCAGCTCTTAATCTGAGTTCAAGCCTCATGTAATATTAATCTCCTCTGCCCACTTGGAGCCAAACTGCTGTGGTCAAGGGGCTGTTCAAAGGAGTCCTTTTTCCCCATCCTCTCAGAGGCAGTGCTTCCTCCTGGAACCCTTTATGCCCATCCCGTTGCAGTTTGATGACAAGAAGATGAATTGGAGGCTAAAACTTTTGCCAATGGCAAGAGCATAGTCTGGCATCCCCTGTGCTGCTGGCATCCAAAGGATACAAGACATCAAATTATCTGTGCTCCTGGGCCAGCTGAACCTGCTGGTTTATGACCAGAACATCCCTTCTGTCTTTAAAGCTTCCTTGAAAGTTAAAAGGCGTCACTAAACATTTACCACATTTATGGGCATGCTGAGGGCAGTTGGGCAATTTTGACAGTCCAAAACCTGTTCCCTACAATGCTGTTTCATGCCCTCTTTGTAGAGAGCAAAAAGCAATTTGAGAGCTGCAGCAGTACAGAAACATTTGCAGCTGCACAACTCACATTCCCATGTTTCAGTCTCTCACAGGCTCATGCAGACCTTCTATTATTAGGTTTAAAAGGATAGCTGACAGCTGATTAATTTGAACAACGTATTCCAGAGAGAGCTGTTTTATGACTGTCAAGAGTGGCAAGCCAAGAAAATATTGACTGAAGTTACAAAGAGAGATTTCTGATGTAGAGCACAATCCTGTTTATCCAAAAGATTTGTAGGGCACAAAACCATCTTCATACCACCCTGCTGTCAACATGTTCTAGCCCATGCTGGGGGAGGTGAGAAGCTGAGCAGCTCAGCCTGTTTTGCATTCATTCCCTCTCAGTTTGCTGGGAGAGTTCCTGGGGGTTTCCTGGCATGTTGTCACAGGCCAGGGGCAACTCAGTCTTTAAAAACCCACCTAAAAAATAACTTCAAGTAACTCATTCTGGTGTTGGTTTTAGAGGGAAGAGTGAAAATAAAACTACTTTGGGACAATGGATGTGCTCTGTGTTTTCAGCTGATGCTCTGGATTAGAGCTGTTCTGCTGTGCATCAGACTGGGTTTCACTGTTGTACTGACCCTGCTGCACTCAGGCTCAGGGCAGCAGATTGGCTTTTGGAAGGGTATGAACATCTAAGAGCAGACATTGATTTTTTCAGTGGTGTAGTTTTTATTTTTTATTTTTCTTTTTTTTTGCATTAATGTAGTAGCAGGCAAAACAAAAAATTAGTGGGACTCATAAGGACTAAGTTGGAGAATTAAGAGAGATTTTTCTCTTTTTTTCCTTTTTCCCATCATCAAAACTTTCCAACCAATATGCTTTTTGAAGCAGTTCATGTTTCACAGCTAAATGTTGTTTCCCCCACTTACTAGCTAGGTGGGTCATATATTTGCAGTGCCATAGCTGAGGCTTTATTAATAACATTATGTATTCAGGTAAAAGTAAATGTGACAAATATCTTTGTGAGGGAGTTAACTTGCAATAAGTCTGTGGTGTATGCAAAGCAGCAGATCAGGTCTCAGCAAAGTGTGCCTGTGTGTAGGGGATTATACAGATTTTTATTCTTCCTCTCTCCCTAGGTAAAAAGGACTATATCCAAAGGGGACATGCAGGATATTGTATTCAGTTCTCTTCATCTGAAAGCTATTATGGGTGGGAAAGAAATTGCCTGCATTTCCACTTGTGGGAAAGACATGTGGACAAATGCCCTGAAGGGCAAGAGGTGTGTAAGGCTGTCGAGAAATAAGGAAAAGAAAGGCATTAAAACTAATTGAATAATTAGATCTCATTCAAGCAGTGATTCAGAGAACTTGGTTTTGGCTGTCTTTGGACAGAAACTTTGGAAGAAGCAGTAGCCAAAGATGAATGAAAATGCACCACAGTTCTCTTGGCATATTGCCTTCCAAAATAGATGGTGAAGCATGTCATGAAGCTTTTAGCTGCTGTGTTTCTTAGCCACAAACAGAGCTACCCAGAGATGAGTTTAAAAAAGATATTCTACAGCAGCTCTAGTCAAAGCACAGTTCATTTTAAATTGTCATCCGTGCTGTCAAATGACTGCTCAGCTTGTCAAAGAGAGGTGGAAGGCTTGAAGGGATCTAGACTGTTTTATTAGGTGACCAGGCAAATAAAATATATGAATGCAATGCAAATGAGACATGGTAGTGGCTTTGACTTAACAAATGGAAAGCTTTCTACTGGCATGTAAAAGTTTGGTTAATAGCTAACAAATTAATATATTTTACTGTATAAGAATTCTGTACCTGATGGCTGTCATAATTTCCTTTGTTTCATTTAAAGGTTTATGCTAACTGAAGTCTAGTTTCTACTTCTCCATGTACTGTTGAAATCTGATTTGTGGTGTGCCATGAGTATATAATGATCAACATACATATTTCTGGTATAAGATGATATGTGAGAAAAATTAGTATTTAGAAATGACATGTTAAATCACAGATTGGATTGCTGGATCACATCCTTGGACTGAAGGACCACGTCACCAATTTCCCTTCCCTTTTTCCAGAAGAGAAAATTGTTCTAGCCCAGGAGTTGATGGGATTTTTTTTGTATTTATTTTAATTGCCTTTATCTTGTTGTATACTGGCAGCAGATGCTTCTTTCGTATGCGGAGAAGTATCAATGAAAATGTTTTCAGCTCTGTTACAATTTTTGGAGCAGTCTTTTTGCCAGAGAAATATTTTGAGACATTGGAAAACTGTAGACAACTGGTGCAAAATGCAGTGACCCTAGAGATTGAAATTGGTCATAACAGTGTTCTTGAATCCTAAATTCCTTTTAATTTGAACATCAGAGAGTAAAGGTTACCTAGAGAACCCTAAGGAGGTTCCTGAAACAGCTCAAAGTTTAACTGGTGCAAAAATAAGCATGTACCTTTGTGGCGTATCTTAGCTGCAGAATATGCAATGACTGGGAAGCACTGGTTATTTATTTTGGGGTTTGAAGTTGTCAGGGAGCATTACTGTGATCTTACACAGGAGTAATAGAGCTGGGCTGCTGCTCAGACAGTCTAGTGGTAACTTAAAGACAGAGCCAAAGTCTGAGACCCCACTTATGCTGTTACTGAGCTAAAAAATTCAGATCCCACCTATGCTGGTATTAAGGAAAGGACCTTTCTGATGCCTTTCCAGCTCAGACTGTTGAAGCTGTGTGTACACAGTAGGTTTTCTTTTAGCCTTTTAGTACATAACTGGACTTGCTTCTTCATGTTTCTGGGCAGTTGGATTCTGCTCTATTTTCTCTTTATGGATGATGCTGGTTGAAAAGTCTGCTAATCTCCATTGGACTTGACAGAAAAAAAATGTTAGGAATATGATTTTGAAACTGAAAAGTGCAGCACTATAATAAATTGTGGCTCTCTGGTTGAACATGAGGATAAAATTCATTCCAGACCCTGTGTTCAAATGGAACAGTTTATGAATGGAAGCACAACCCCTGGATTGTATTTCAGCATTAGTCTCTGGTTTGGAATTGTGCTGTTTCCAACATAGACAAGGATATATATTTTATAAGCTTTCATTCTTCTTCTCTTCAGATTGTTGGAGGATAAAATCTCTTGTGCTGGAGTTGGCTGTGGATTATATGCCATAGGAAAAATATTTTAGTTTTTTGAAAATAGCTGTATATTTGGCTGAAGGAGAACTGGCTAATACTTAAGAGCTATCATGTTTGTATTTCTTCTGCTTTACCCTAATTTCTTACTATGCATGTCTCATTTAATGTTCATCATCTCTGTCCCAGTTCTGACACCTGTCAGATGGGGATAACTCTGTCAGGTGACAACACAGCCATATGTGCTGGAATACAATAATGTCATTATTAAAGAAACAACCAAATCAAGAAAAGATATTCTTAAGCAGCACGTATTAGGAAATTAGGAGTCTTGGACTGAAGACTATGAATGTTCCAGCCCCTGCTGCAGAGAAACAGCAGCTGAGTAATAGATGCTTAAAGATGAAGACAGAGCCAAAACCTCCTGTCAGTTAAATACTGTGGCTTCACCCACTGCTTAGAACTGTTTAGTTTTAAATCTCTCAGATGGCTTACGTTACAATGTTGGCAGAAACAAAAATGAGATGCAGAAAGAAAAGCTTAGGGAAAAAAGCTCAAGGTGTGATTTTACATTTGTTAACTGGAAAGTTAATTTTTAAAAAATGTATTTCTTCTCCCTGAGATATTTAAAGATGCTGAACTCCTATAACTTTGGCTGAGAAAAGTCTATTAATAATCTAGCGATTTCTTAATCTCAACTGACAAGACAGTTTTTGTCTTGGTTTTACTGATTAACAAGGAGGTGAAAGACCTTTGTTCAAATAGGATGCTCACTCAGTCTTTCAAAACATCAGTTACTCTCAATTTTTAAATAAGTGGAATTAATTAAAAAGGGGTCTACAACAAGGCTTCTTATTTCAAGTAGAAAATTGTGATAGAGCTACAGCAGCTAGTTTGTAACATCGGATGGGCTGAATTGTTCAGGTACCTAAATATGAAGGATACCTGAAAACAACTGTTCCAGCGAAAAAAAAAAACCTCTGGAGACATTCAAACCCCACCCTGGACAAGATCCTGTGGAACTTGCTCTAGGTGAATCTGCAGCAGGGGTTTTGGCCTGGGTGGTTTCCAAGGGTCCTTTCTAACTCCATTTATTGTGAGATTCTGTGACTTTTATAGCATGCTTGGAAATTGCAAATGTAGTATATTTTCCAGAAGAGGAAAAATGAGGTCAATAATTCTGATTATGATGCACCAACTCGGAGGGAAAGGACATGTGGAGCTTGGAGTTTAAAAGTATAAGATTGTGCTGAGCAGTCTGAGAACTCTGATTGCTCTATTGCAGACTCAGGAAAGTGGCATGTTTGTTCTTTTTGGACTTTTGCTCAGTAGCAAAACCACAGAGAGAAATTTAGAATCAGTAGAGCAACTGGAGAGTGAATTGATAAAGGTGTTAAGATGAGACTACTGCTGAGAGAACAATATCATGTTGTACAGAGCTCCTTAATGAACTGCCACATAAGTATCTTGAGACTACTTTCATCCACTCCATATTTTTACACATCCACATTTTTATCTCCATAAAAATGTTTATTAAAAGGAATATGCAGTTAGTTTTCCTCCTTCTATACAGCTGAGTTGGTGATTTTTCAGGCTGAAATCAAGGAAATGACATGACAGTGTCATCACTTGAAGATGAAGACAGCCCAGGTGGGCTGAAGGCAAGCAAACACAAATTTAATCCATTCTTGTCACAAGAATGAGGGACTATATGAAGGGGAGAGCAAGCCAAGATTGCTGTTGTGGCAGATCCTTCAAGTCATTTATTTAGTATGTAGAAGAAACACCCTCCCCTTCAACTGCTGATTATGATTTAAAATTTTTCTTGTTTTCAGTTTTAGTTCAGCTTCTTTTCATAGCCCTTATTGGTAAGAGTATGTGTAGGCAACAAAGTGGGAACGGATGTTGTGAGTCTTTTACTGATGCTTTGAAAGCTGTAAGGCAATTGAGATGAATTAGTATCACCAACAGCCTGTGAACTCTTCTCAAGAATGTTCTCTTAAAACAGAGGGTAGGAATCTGGGTCAAATCCATTTGTTAAGTGATGTATTAATTTTTTTTTTTGTTGTTGTTGCCAAAGCTTTAGTTTAAAGAGTTATTTGTCTGCATGTTTCTATTTTTTGTTTCTTAATGGAAGAATTGATGCATCTTTGAAAAATGCTTTTCTATCCATAAACCATAACTTGAAAATTTTCCAAAAGAAATTTTAATAATAGTTTCTGCTGAAACTAGTTCTTGGGGGATCCATTTGCTGTTTGATAGAGGAAGTATTGGTATTCTTTGTTGTTTATAGTGCCCAAAGGGAACTTTAATTTCCACCCCCACACACCCCCTAACAAACCCTGAAACCCTGTGTTTTGCCCAGGTTCTCAGAGAGTACTCAGTGAGACTCAAATTGCTCAGCTAATCTGAACATGGTTGTTGGACACCTTCAGTTAAAGTCAACACTTCTTTTCCCCTTCAATTCCTTATAGAGAAGAGTACTTCTAATTTAGTCTTTGTTTCTCCTTAGATGGTTGAGTTACCAGGTGACAGTGTAAGTCAGGCAATAGTAATAATAGAACTTTTGCACTATGTAGTGCTAGATAAAATAACAATCAAAAGCAGGTAAACTTTATGTGAAACAAGTAAAACTCTTGACTAAATTAGAACTGAGCAAACACTTTTTACCTTGGTTTACCTTGACCTTATCACTGAATTTTTCAGACAGCTTGCTGTCCTTAAATCTTCTGTATGATCTGTGGACATCAAAGCAGTCTTGTCTAACAGCCCAATGATTAATGGAGCTTGGCTGAAGCAGGGTAGCTTTGAAGGAAAATATTTAGCTGGCAAGTAGCTTTTTCTTCTTCCAATAGAAAAAGAAAATTATTTATTAAAATATATTTGCTTCTCCTTAACATGGGTAAAGTACCTTGCTGACAGTGTTTTGAAAGATTTCTGTAATACTTTTAATGAGATTGTTATGGTATTTCCTCATGTGGAATTTTGGCTTTGTGTTTTTTGTCTATTTTCTATTCCACTTGTGGAATAACTCTGAAAACGTGCTGTATTTAAAACATGCTGTATTGAATCACATACACGGAACATCTCCCTCTTTCCTTGTAAGAAACAAGATCCCTTTTGCAACCTGAAAGCCTCATGGTGTGTGGCAGGAGTGAATACCTCCTGAGAAACATGAAGCTCAGCAGATGCTCCCTTGAAGGTGCCTGTGCAGCCATCCCCTGGGCTGACTGCTGAGCTAAATACTTTTGTGTTGAATGAATTGTCTGCTTAAAGCAGCACTGAAAAGAAATGCCCATTCTAGCACTTGTACAGCACCATGAAATACACAAGATGCAGAAGAAACTACTCTTCCTTCTTACACAAATTATATGTAGGGGAAGGATAGATTGATTAATCTCAGTGTAGTGAAACAAAATGCTGGGTACATCACTGTGCATTGACTCATCTTTAGTTACAGATTTAAATGTTGTACTCATGTAAGAGTGGAGCCATAGTGGCATCTGAAAGGACTCACTGTCAACAGCCTGTTGAGTATCAACTATGTTATTCATAAGATTCTTTCCTCCCTTCAGCTGTTTCCACAAATTGGAAAGGCTTTATTTCAGTTTATAAATGCTATTTCCCCATTGTTCATGCCCACAGATATTTTCCATGCCCAAATATCCATCCTCCCAAGAAAAGAAATCCTGATCCTATAAAAGAAGCCATGTGGAATGATCCTTTGAGGAGAAAGTCCAAAATGGCACAGTATTGGATTTGCCATCTGCAAAGCTTCAACAGCTGGTATTCCTCTGATGTGTATCTGTGGGTGGGGACATAGGGACACAGCAGAATATGAGTGGGGTGTGGTTGCATTTCCAAAGAGCTCTCATTTTTTGTGTTGTGGTTCCAGCTTTCCTAATAAAACTGGAAGGGCCCAAACTCGCTTCTGTGAGGATTGAATGGAGCAGTTGCTTGATGTTTTGCTACAGAATGAGGTGAATTTACCACACACAGAAATTCCAGCCTCATTGGCTTTTTGATGAAAATACTGGTCAAAGGGTAAAGAAAATGCAGTTGTCTGAGAGCAGAGATAAGACCTTGAAACTGCCATAAAATTAAACTGCACTTTGGAAAAAGCCCTCAAACTTCAAACCATTTTCTCACATATGTTTTCTTTAGAGCCTCACCTAGAATACGGCTACTGTGAAGAATCAGCCAAGGTGAATGTCGTATTTTTCACACCTTTGGATTCCCTAGGATCAGAAAAAAGCTTCTTAACATGGCTTTTGCATCTAAAACATAGTGTAAAGAAAACCTGCTGCATATGAATGTCTCACCATGCATTCTTCTTTAGGTTAAATAGGAGAATATTTGTCTGGGGAAAATGAGGCAGGAGGTCAGATATTAAGTAATAGGCACACACGAGAAGAGAGAGGCAGTTATTCCATCAGGAAGCTTCAAGAATTTGTGCTCTGTAGGAACCTGTGAATCCTGATGCATTTATAACACTTACAAATTGCAATGCAAACTATCAGAACATCTCATCCCTAAATCCTCAGATGAGTAGCTAGTCACAAAAGGTATTTGAAGTGGATTCATAATCTTATAAATCTTTACCTTCTGGAGGTGGAAAAGGCATTTATCCTGTTGTAGCAGAGTGGAGTCTGCTGTCACTCAGCTTTTGTCCACTGTGCACTAGGCACAGGTACAATTTTATCTGCCTCTATAATACAAAATACAAAAATGTTCTTGGGTATTGATCTACCTTTTGGAGGACTAAGACTGAGTTTTGAATGAACTGTGGCCAAGTTTGTGGTACCAGCTGGAAACCACGTGGAATTTGGCAATGCAGACTTCATGCCAGACAAAACTGTTTAGTATCTGTCTTGAATGTTTTGATTTGTTCATTAATCAAACACAGGGGAAAATATATTCATGGAAAGCTGACACCAAAAAGTTTCTGTGTAATAGATTTTTTTTTTTAACCTTCAAAGACTCACTTGTTTTGTGATGATGGAATTTTTAGTAGGAAAGTGTTGTTTATATTCCGTGTGTATACTTTACTCTGCTCAATTTACTTACTGGGAAAGAAGTTTTATTTGCGAAGTTTGTTATCAGATTGTGTGTGCAGTACCTCTATCTGTAACAATTTGTCTATTTGTAGATGCACATTTTTAAATTTAAATTCTCTGTTTACTGGTATTGGGAAGATGAGTGTGTATACAACTGAACTGAAGGAGGAGCAGTGAAAGGAGTAGAAAATGAGAGAAGTCTGAGCTATAATTTCTTTTCTGGTAATCACTCTCTATGAACAGTAGCAAAGGGAGTGTCTGAAACTAGAGTTAAGGTGAGAACTGCATAAGCATAAACTCTATGAAAGCAGAATAGAATTGCAGCTTTCTCTTTCACTAAATGAACTATATGTTATATGTTATATGCTGAGTTGGAAGGGACCCATGAGGATCATAGAGTCCAACTCCTGGCCCTGCACAGGACACCCCAAAAGTCACCCCATGTGCCTGAGGGCATTGTCCAAGTGCTTCTTGAACTCTGTCAGGCTTGGTGCTGTGACCACTGCCCTGGGGAGCTGTTCCAGGGCCCAAACACCCTCTGGGTGAAGAACCTTTTCTTAATATCCAGCCTAAACTTCCACTGACACAGCTTCAGGCTGTTCCATAGTTGATCATAGCAAAATCTGCTTTGACATTTTTCTTGTGAGTAGACAGGTCCAATTCTGAAGCCTGGTTGATGCAGAGTTATTGTCTATAGTAACCACACTTTAAAAGAAACAATAAAAATATTTTTCTGTAGGGAACAGATCCAAATTGGACTTCTGCTGCATTCAGCTTAAAACCACAGAAAAGAAGAAAAGAAAGATGAATGCCAGCTTTAGTACCAGTGCCATTCTAAAGTTTGCTCAAATATGGACTCCCAAGAGATGGGGAAAGTTTGAGTCAAACTCTGCTGCAGGCTCACTCATGTATGAAGTAAGAGAGCACGTGTGTTCAGATAATAGATTTTACACCCTGGCCTTGTTGTGAAGAAGATATTTCCATATGGGTGCTATACCAAATTTACCCTACTGTGTGTGGAATGCTTTCTGCTTGGCGGAAGGCCAAAACATTCCCTGCAAGGCAGAAGGGGCTGAAATTTTATCTGATCAGAGTGTTAATCTGTGTCCCTTAGGCTTATCTTGTGGTTCTTTCTGTGTTGCAAGGGCAATGCTGCATATGCCTTTTCAATGAGATCATTGCAAAATCAGATTGCTATTAAATTATATTTTACTCCAAGTTTTGAACTGAGCTAAAGTAGGAACACCAGTGCTAAAACTTAGGGTAGAAATGCTGGTGACAGAGCAACATTCCAAATGCTGTCTGGATAAAATTAATAATTTCACACAAATATTTCAAGTTAATGTTACATGTTTCAATATTGTTAAACATAAGTGGTAGCACATTATGGCACTGCAACCAACCTGGAAACAAGAAATGGGACCCTATTACTGCACTCACTGGCTACTTGTTATTCCTGGACACATCCAGCTGACTGCAAGGGCAAGGGATCACATTTTCTACCTGACACATTTCTGAGGCTGTGCTCTCCTGTGCCCTCTCTGGCATTACAGATGTTCAGACTTGGAGTGCAAGCAGAGAAGTGGGATTTGGGAAGCTCGGGAGCATTCTGCATGGCCTGTGTGACAGGGGCAGCGCTTGTGTGACAGCCCCTGTGGGTGTCTCTCCCCAGTCTGAGAACAAAGCAGTTCAGGCTGTAATGCTCCTCTGTGTCAGGTTTACTCCTGCTCTCTGGCCTGTGAAGAAAGATTGTTCCCTCAGCAGAACTCTCCAGCACAGTGGGTCTATTCAAGCCTGCATCTGGGAAGATAGTTAGTGCCTTCATTTATGAAATTCCTATCATAGAAGTGCGAGTTCTTTGGAACAGCGGCTGGTCTCTTGAGAAGTCTTCAACATGTCGTGTACACAGCTGCATGTAAATCATTTTCATAAAAGGAAAGAAGAGAAGCTCTTTCAAATCATCAAATGCTATCTCCCAGCATGTGAAGGTTTAAAAGATACGTGATATCATTCACAGTTTGTTTGTGGATTTGTTTCTGTTTGCCTCCATCTAACCCCCTGTGGTTCCCTCCTGCCATTCTGGATGCAGCTCACATGGGAACAGAGCTAGAGTTTCTGTGGCTGCTGCTTGGTTTTCTATCTCTGCTGGGAAAGGCTGCTGCTGCAGAAATCCTCAACCACTGTCCAAAACGGTTTGGTGGCTGCAATCAGCTCCAGTGGGTAGATGGGGAGGTGTTTCCCTGCCTCCTTCTACAAGGAATGTTAAAACAGGTTTAAGTGTTTCCAGTTGTTCCTCTGGCTAGTGGTTGGAGGCCTGATGAAAGGTGATTTATAACACTTCTGCTTGTGGTAGCTTGTTGAAACTTTCCTTTCGTGCAGATGACAAAGGTCAGTGCTGTGGGAGCTGAACTCTCCTTGAGAAAAGGCTGTGTGTACCTGTGACTAAGTGATAGGTGGGAAGGTACTCTCTTCAACTCACAATCAGTTTGTGACAGTAAGGGAAGAAAGCTTATTTACATGGTTGTTATAAAGCTAGGGGATATCACTGAGGACCATGATATCATTCAATTTTCAATACATCCAGTTCTTCAGCATTTTGTCTTATAAAATATCCCTTATATGAAGAAACGGCTTCTTCTCTGTTGGATCTTACTGGCATTTTTTACATTTGTGAAGGGCAACTCTTGAAATTCCTTATGTTTCTTCTACTGGCTTTTCAGTGTAGATTCACACTCCCCCCCCTTTTTTTTTTTTTTTTGTTTTAATGTGGAAGAGTGAAACTCCAGCAAGGCTGACTTAGTGAAAACTGAATTAGTGTTGATGGCTGGAGAGAAATGTAATTTGATCTTCTGTCTCCAGTGCTTGAATCAGGAACTGAAATAATTGTTCTAAGACTCCGGTCAAGTTGCCAAAAAAAGGAGGGGCGCTTCTGCCAGATGGTCACTGCAGAAGTGCCAGACATTCCTCCCCTCTTTGAGCTCACAAGTGTGTGTATTTGAGAAGGAAAATGCACACAGGCAGCAGGGAGCTGAAATGCTTTTCTCCCTGAGGTGCCTGTTGAGCGTGCAGGGCTGTGCTGTGGGCAGCATCCATAGGGACATCAGTGTGTGATGACTGGCAAAGGGATATAGGCACAAAGGCTCGAGTGCAGGAGATGTCTCTGTTGAGCATTAGTCACTGTCACAGGGCTTGACAGGCAGTGTGAGGTAAATCCACCACAAACGGACTGCAGGGCACCTCATACAGCAAGAGAAGCTACTTCAGCCCCTGAAGGAATTGTGGCTCACTGGAAGAGACTGTGTTGCCTGTCAGCTGCTGAGCCCAGCTGTACTGGTTAATGACTGGTGCCTTTAATTGAAACCATTGTGCACTACTACTACCCTGCCTTGTAGGAGCTGCTGCTGCCATAAATCTTGATTTTTCCATATTAGAAAGCTGTGTTCTTTGCAGATATTGAAATATCTCGGGCTTTTTTCTTCCCTGCCTCCCTTTTTGTTGCTATAGCTACTATAATTTTTGTTAACAAAGGGAATAAGAAGTAGTTTACTGTGCTTAGTTTGTTATTGTCACTCTTCTATGTTGTCATTCTGCCAATAGTCTCTCAGTCATTTCTCCTCTGCTCTTTTACCCCCAATCTCCCTTAAAACCAATTCTGTAAAGAGACTGCAGGAATCTAGGAACTGCAAGTCTCCTGCAGTCATTGCAGGTCTGTGCGTGCATGGGAGGTGAGGCTTCTACCCATGAACCAGAGACTCAAAAACTTGAATTTAGATTGAGTTTGGGTTTGTGTATTGAATGACCAGCTATGCAGACCCTGAGCACTTCTCACTCTCAGGGACTTGCACCTACTTTGCAGGACTACAGGAATTTCTGTCTCTTTTGGTGAAGTCTTTGATGTCAGGTTACCACGGTACTGCAGATCCTTTTATCTTGAAGTATCTTCAGAAAAATTCAAAGTTTATTCCATGAGGAAGATTTTAGCCATGGAATGAAAACATCCTGGAGCATGAGAAAAGGTGGGCTGTTTTCTCTGGGTGACACAGAGTGTGTTCCCAGTGTGGAGGGAAAGAAGGGGGCTGTATTTCTCTGCCCACCTGAGGTTTCTTATTGCCCTTTCATCTTTCTAAAAAATCTCTTCATTTTCTTGTTTCCCATTTGTGTTTTCCTCATAGTATGTTAGCTATCTTTCACCTCACCTTTGCTCTACCAGTCTTGAACTCTTCTGATGTTTGTCTGGACCTCACCTTTCCTCTCTGCTTCTTCTTTTGCATACATCCTCTATTTCAGCAGCTAGGAGGGAGGTTGGGATTCACTAATTTTGCTGGGTCCATCCTTCTCTCTGATAATTCTTTACTTATTTGTCTGAGGTGAGAACTTAGGCAAGGCATGGACTGCACCCTTTCCATCAGGTTGCTCACACCTCATTGGAGTTTATCATCCTGGGAGCACAGGGACTTGGGTTTGTTTCTTTTGGCTTGGAACATGTAGAGTTTGAAGGAGAGAGAGGTGGTAGCCAAGGTGTTCATAGACACGATGGGAATCTGAATCAGAAAACTACTGTGCATGAGAGAACTGCTCATTGCCTCAAGTCAGGCCAGTTTTAAGTCTCTGTCTCTGGTACAGCAGTGATATTTGGAGATTTGGATAGATTCCTGAGGTAGTAGGAAAAATAGGAGTACCTTTGAGAAAACGGGCCATTCAGCCAGATGCCAGAGTGTGGGTGGTGGGCTTTAATCTCTGGCACTGAATTTGCAGATCTTACCTCTAAGCAGGTTTCTTAAGACTGACACTGAAATCCATGTCAGAGCTCCAACACAGCTCAGAGCTTCTGCATCCTGCAGATGTTGCTTTAAGTGCAAGAACATAATTTCTAAATGTAAACAGATACCTTCCTGAAAGGTTCCTGCACAAATCCCTAGTACAAACAATGGACTTACTTGCCATCTCATTTGTTGCTGCTAATGCCTGTGTCCAGGTTCACTTCTGGATGTACTTTGGATACAGGGGAATTAAGATCTTCTCTGGGGGAATTAAAATCTTTTGTGTGCCTTCCTACAGAATCCCTGGGTAACTGCCAAGAGCTAAAGAGACAGACCCAATGTTGTTCTCATATCTTTGTACAAGCCAAGACAGCTTTGGCCAGTGTTTTCTACTTACATCCACGAGGTCTCCAGCCCATACCTCATCCTCCCAGGGTGCTTTTATATCATAATATTGAGACAGTCCATGCAAGTTAATAGTTTCTTCACTGGAAGCATTAGCACTGGCAGCTTGGGTCTCACGGACAGGACCTGCTTCTGGGAGATACTGGCTCAGAACAGTCACTAGCACACACTGATCTAACCAAAAGGATATTCATGGTATCACCACATATCAGCTCTTGACCTTACTGAGGTGTCCAAAGATGACTGCCCTTCCTCCCATCACGTATCATTAAAACACTTTGCAAGGCCTGTAACTGCTAATAATTTTACAATTCTTACTCTAGCAGGGCTCTGAGTGGGAGCCACATGTGCCTGACAGGTAGGAAGGGAGGTGTGCTGACAGCTCTGGGTATAGCAGCTTGCTCTGTAGGATGGCTGTGACCCATGTTTTGCCTCAGATGATGCTCCAACAAATCAAAACCCACAGCAGCTGCAAAGCTGCTTCTCAGTCTGGCAGACTTTGTTAGTCAGCCTTGGTGTGAGGAGGGTTCAGTCATGGGTGTCAGCTCAACTGGGAAGTTCCTTCTAAGACTTACTAAGGCTTTCATCTTTGTTTCTTCGCTCTGTGAATTGCACTGGGATGTTTTTAGGGACTGGTCACACCCTGTGGGAAATACCAAAGGACATTGTATTTTCTCATCATGTTCTTTGTGACACAAGAGATATTAATGAACAAGAATCTTTGTTCCTCAAAGCTAACCAACTCTCATTCCTTAGCAAATTTATAATTTTGTTTTTGTGTCACAAGAAGCAATTCATTATTGTGCAAATGGTGTTGATGTTGCTATTAGAGCATTATGACTTCACTGAAGAGTAAGCAACAGGAACAGGTGAGCTCCTGAGACTCAAAAGGTTGTTTTTATGCAAAAATCCTGAGGATGAAGGGAAAGAACAAGGGAAGAATAATACCAAAGAACTGTGATATATGTTGGGCATAGTTTCTAAGTAGACCCTTTCTACCCTGGTATCTCAAATCAAGATATTTAAGCTTGAAATAGCCAATGTATTTTTACAAATCCAAACCTTTTCTTTAGCCTACACAGGGAAATACTAATTTCTGATTCAATAACAGACATATTTTCTGTTCATGTCTCCTTCTCTAAATGTCTTCCATGATTTTCATGTTGTTTGCCTTCCATTTGGAAGCTGTGATTGCCCTAGGACTGCTGAGGGTAACAGAGGAGCTTGGCACTGAGTTCTTACCTGGTTCAGGCATTAGCTTTGGACTGCTGTGTATTTCAAGTGAGGTCTGTTTTCTCCACCAGGTATTGCCAATTTTCAATAAAGGGTGGGGGGAAGAAGATAAGTAATAAGATAAAGTAGGGTGAGGAAGATAGAATAAAGGCACAAAATAGGAAAGAACAAGAACATCAGAAAAGGGAAAAGCATTTTAGGTGGCAGAAAAACAGGAAAGGAGGGTGAAGGGTGAGTGGAGAGCTGTCTTTGCTTTAGGCAGTGTCTGCTTTTCACCTGCCTGGGGGAGGTAACTTCTTTCTCCTGCAGTAAGTGCTGCAACATCAGTTTTCTGGTAGTATCAGTTCAGTTCAGTGGGGACTGAACTGCTGAGAGGGTGGTTTTGGCATTGCAAGGGCCAATGGCAACCAAGTTCACCACTCCTGCTGGTTATAGTAGGAAGTTTATGCTATAAATGAAGTTGCCATCTAGCTGTGAAAGCTTAACAGGGAGACTGGTCTCTGAATTAGTTGGAAACATGCTGTGGATTGTAGGGAGGGAAATTCTGGATGAGACTGTGGAGTTAATCCCCGTCCGGCGAACAGGTATTCCTGATGTAGTTCTGGTCACAATGTTCTCAGGAGTCTCTGCAGGCGCCCTCTCAAGGCAGGAATCTCTAAACATTTTATTGGACTTTCCAGGTCATCAGAACCGACGTTGTTCTGGAAGGACATCGTTATCTGTTTTACTGGAAGGGAGTAGGCAAATTGCCACAAAGCAGGCTGCAACTCCTAAACAAGAGTTCAGCTGTACTGCACCTCTTGACATGTGGGCAAGCTCCCTTAAAGCACTCAAAAAGCAAAATAACATGTTAAGCTAACTTCTTAATGGCTAAAGTCATTCTGTTGCAGCTATTGTTAAGAGAAAAAGAAGTAGACACATCAATTATTATAAACATATTGATGAAAGTTTGTATTTATTGTAATTTTTCAAAAACATGAGTTTGTTTTAGCAGCCTGTAGTTCTTTCCTGTTATGACTTCCTGTTATGCCCTCAGGTCTCTGCCCTGTGGGGCAGACCAAAGGAGTAATGTTTTCCCATATTTTCCAGATCCCAGATCAGTGGAATTTCAGGGGAAAAATAATCTGCATGAAAAAGCTTCAGAACCCAAGATCTCAAGTAGATTTCAAGCCATGTTAGTGATAATGCCAGGAGAGGGCTTGGGAACCTGCATTGAAAGGCTCCCTTCTCAAGTCATCAGACACCACATATAAATTCTTCTTCTGGCTCCAATGATATTCACTTTCCATAGAAGGAGAGGAAGGAATCAGTTCTTGGGATGTGCTAACTGATGGGCACAGTGTATCAGAAAGCAGGAGGTGTTCTTGAGGCCTTAAGAGGCTATGAAGTGATTAAAGCACTCTGGGTTGCCTTGACTTCTCAGGTGCTTACTCCAAGCCTCACTCCTCTACCCACTCCCATTCACAGCTTTTAGTGGAAAACAGCTTCCACTTTTTCAGTAGTGGGACTGAGAGTTGGTGCTTCCAAAGTCTTGGGATGCTTTAGGAAATCGAGAATACTTTTAAACTGCAGAGGGGAGGAGCAGAGGATTTACCCCTCCCCTGCTAACACCTGTTAATGAAATTAGGCATTCAGTGATGCTGTGCTGTTCATTAGCCCAAAGTGTGATGGCTTTCAGTGCCCCATAAAGAAGTTTCAAGCCATAGTTTAATTTTAAAAGTGTAAGTATGTGATTAACGGGGGGGAAGATTGCCCATAAGGAATATTCTGTCACTGGAGCTTCCTGCAATGATGAAGATCTGCTAGGAAACATCAGCTTTGCAGCAGCCCTTTTTAGTCAGGATGCTGATCCTTGCCTGGTACAAGCAGCAATCCCATGTTGCCATCACATAACTTCTCATATTTGTCTGTCATCTTTACTTTTTGATCCTGATAAATGGTTTGTGGAGGTTTTAGGCAAAACTGATATAATGATTCTACCATTTGGGCTCATTAAATTGCCAGTTTGAGAGCTGTCCTAATCAAATTAGTGATGCCATGTCTGGAGCAAAGCACAAATGATGGCTAAATAAGGGTTTCAGAGGAATTCTTTACATTTATAAATAAAACAGAATTCTGCATTTCGAGACCAGGTTTGTTAGATGATTTACGAAGCAATTCAGAATCTGTGTGAAATTACTATTTTTGGATTTGTTTTTAACAGTATGTCACAATACTTGATAGATTTTGGTTTCCATTGCTTTGTGAAGAATAATTTGCAAATAGTGTAACGAGGAATGCTCTCACCCAAGTCCAAGGGATGTGATTCTGACCCTACAAATATTCAATAAACTTGCAGGCTATCAGACTCATTTGAAGGCTCTAAAATAACCTTTTACATAACCATTACATTTAGTTTAGGTTTTCTTTCCATGTTTCTTTGTCTCTGTTTTATTTTTTTTCCTTTATTTTTGGGGTGATGTGGATTGGTGCATGGGTGGGTGGGTTTTTTGGGGTGATAGAAGTCCTTGCTTCCAGGCACCTCTGTAAATGGCTGAATAGTTTTCTGCCATGTTCATGTTGTTTGCATTTTCTCTGCATATGCTGGGATGATACTAGCATCACCTGCAGTCAAATATTAATCCAAAATAAGCATTAAAGAAAAATGGAATAGAAAAGTCAGTGGATATCACCACGTGTATCATAGTCTCAACTGCATGGGAAGGAACACACTTATATCACTAAGTCTGACATATCTTGAGAAATTGCCTTTAGGAACTCAATTTATCTTTAGTTGAAAACAAACCACTTTGTTCTGCTTCACATTTAAGGTGGCTTTGAAATGTAAGATTTAAATAATCACTCCTTTTAAATGTTGATGACGATGATTTTTATCAAACTTTGACATACTTTTCTTCTCCCACCCCCCCATCTGATTTTGGGTATGGGAAAAATGGGCTCTCAAAAACAGCAGCATAAAAGTACACTGTAATTTTTAAATATGTCAGATCAGTATCCCATCTCTTTGAGGGTCTCTTCAGCTTATTTTTGGCTTGAGCAGAAAAGCAAATCTTGGGAAATTAATGTTACACATGTGTGCTAACACTTATTGTTCTCCTTATGCCATCTTTATCTCTCTTATTTTTCTCACATTAAGTGCTAGTAAGTGATTTAGATTTAATGCAGTAAAAGTGTTGAACTAGTGAGTGGAAAACACTAAAAAAAACCTGCTTACTCCCTGTGGAATGTACAGTCCTAGAAAGCTTGGCCAGCATTAGCAGGCTTCCTTTTTTGTCCTGAGCAATCCCTTTTCCAGTCGGAACAGGCAGTTCTGTAACAGTCCTGTAATCTTGATAATGTAATGCTAACAAAAACAATGAGACACTGGAGGAATTTAGGGAGCTTCAGTGCAGAAAAAAATGTTACCAACCAGGGGAAAAGAATCTCTGCTTAATCTGGGAAAATTGATACAAGACAGCAGAGAAGGACAAGTAGACCTGGAGTCTGTGGTCAGCATGATTGATTCTGCCTCTGGAGCTGCAATTTGCAGATTTTCTGGCTTTGTTTGTTGCAGAACTGCTTGGAATAAAGTGGTTTAGAAAATGTCCTTTGACTGTGAGAGGTCTTTTAGTACATGGATTTTTGTGTGCTGCCAGTCCCCAGCTTGCTTTGCAGCATCACATTACAGTGGCTTCTCAAGCAGCCTGGACATCCTGTGGGTTTGAGTAAACAAGAAGTTTCAGAACACTCCTTATTTTTGCATTAGCTGTGCTGTTAATGGTCATAAAAATTGGTAGTTCTGGTCAGACCTTGGGTGGCAGTGCTGTAAACCATGGCAGATATTTTAGTTTATAAACTAAGCAGCATCTCAGAAACCACTCAGACCAGTGCCAGCAGAGCCACAGATTCCTTCACAAATGACTCCTGTAGCATCAGGTGGAGTAAATACTGTTCATTTTCTTTCTCAAGGGACTCTGCTGGCATTTTAAGAATCTTGTCATGACATGAAAATACATTCCTCCCTCATTTCGCAAAATATTTCTCAAGAGATTAGAATGACAGAAGGAAATGGCCACCAAGAGCTGTGCTTTACACTGGAGAAATATGGGATATAGTCAATGGAGGGGCACGATATTAGGGATTCCTGCTTTTGCATCCCTTGGATAATATCCTGGCCTTTATCCACGTCATTATGTTCTCCCTCCAGTCAAGCATGACATTGCTGTTAAGACAGCAGAATGAAGGCAAAATAGATCATGGTACTGGGCTGTTTCTTTGCCAGTGTGCAGCAATGTCACAGAAGTGAGACCCATCTTTTGGGCACCTAACTTTAGACACAGGGCTGAAATTAAGTTCACTGCTTTTGGGATTACCAAATTCCTAAAAAACCAGGTAGGAATTGATAAAGATTCTTTATATTACCTGAGGTTTTAAAAGTGTCCTAAGACAGCTTTACTTAAAGAATCCTGGGGTCAAGAGAGAAAACTGCTAGTGATATTTTTATATCACAAGCAGATTTGAAAATTATATTAAAAAATCCATCATTGAATAAATTTCACTATTAGAAAATATTTCCATAATAGAGCTGCATTTTAAAGATGAGAAAGCCTTCTTTATTCCTTGGGATAGCTGTGGTGTTGTCAAACTTCCAGTCACTGCTACAGTGTTTGCAAGTATCACACAGTGCTGTTGCTGGGATCTCCACATACTCTGATGGGTGGAAGAACCAGGCCAAACCTGTGATATTTTGTGAATTTGGTACCAAGCTCTGTTCATCAGATAGACCAGCACCTGAAGCACACACCTGCTTCCCAGAAGTTATTTCCATTTATAGCACAGGGCTCTGATAAACTTGGCTGTGGATGTGCAATAGCAGCAGTAGACAGGTAGGGTTTTGTTTCTCAGAATCATAACTCCTAATGACTGATGGCATTTTATAGAATGAAAAGCAACGTGGAGTTCTGCCTTTATACAGCATAGCTGTTTAAGGAGTTAATTGTCATTTGGGCTTGTTGAAGCTTAATTAACTTTTCTTCTCACAGATATCCAGATTTCTAGAAAGCAGAAATGACCATGACTGCCAACAAGAACAGCAGTGTCAACAGCAGAGCTGGAGGGAGTAAAGTGCCTCAGGACACTCTGGATAGGTAAGTGGAGAACTGCAGGATTTGTAGATTTTGGGTAAAGTTGGTCTGTGTTTGGAACAAGATGTCTGTTCAAGGGTGAGCAACCTCTATTCTGACACAAAGAGAGCTTTGCTGGGCTGAGGGAAGTTTTTTGTGTGGAGTGGAGGAGCCAAGGCATGAGGAAAGGCTGTTTCTTGTTGACCACTTGCTGCTCATGGGCTGGTTATGATAGGAGTGATTGCAAGGAAGGACCTGGGTGGAAGGTGCTGTATAAAGCTCAGAAATTTTGGGCTGAATTCCTCAGCCACGTGATTGCATGTCAGCTTTCCTGCACTGCCAATCTCCAGTTTGTGTTTTGTGCTGCTTTGTGTCACATTTCCTCTGCTGTATCTGCCTTCACAAACCACAGTCAGACTGTTTCCTGTTGCAGGTCAGGCAGCAGGTAGGAAAGGGCTGGATGTAAAGTACAGGGCTCATCTCTGTTGCTTTGCTTATTTGTCCTTTCTGTGGCATTAAAATAATTTGCAAAGTAGATTACCTTTGTAATTCACAGTTAGGGAAAAAACCAAAACTTTTTAAAATGTGCAGTCAGAGAAAGATGCAGACAACCAGCATCCATTCTGGTGTTTTTTATTAGGTATATTATGCTGTGGTAGAACTCAGCAGAGGTGGACTCCATATCCTTGTACACTTCTCAGTTTGTGTGTTTGCCATCTCCTAGTACAAAATAGTGCAAAGATAAAATAATGAGGGGCCAGAGTGGCTTAAGGAATTTCTAGAGAGATAGTCATACATAGATATAAAAACAGTTCCCTAATGATCTCTGAAATTTTCAAGTTGTTTATTGTCCTTCCACCAGTGCAGACAGATTGGTGCTAGGAACTTGGGTCTAGACTTTGGCAAACTTTGGACAAGGTTTTTGTTTTGAAATAGTTTCCATTCTGAATAGCTTAGAAAGTACTGTGGGATACTAAGTTACTGGGTAATAACTGTCAAATAAACTGTCTTTCCTTATCATCATCATCTGTTTCGATTAGAATTTGTCAGGAAAAGATTTTGTAAGTACAAGTAAAGCCTGAAACTAACGAAAACCTTTAAGTTGCACTTGCACAAGTGAGGAGATGAATAGGTGGTCATGCACCATTTCTCCATCCATTGTTTTGCCTTGTGCAATCACCACCTGTCTCTGGGAAACCCTGCAAGAAGATGTTATTTGAGTCAACCATGAGCATTCTTCATTTGAGTCAGACTGTAAATCAGTGTTGTAAGCGCTGGCATCATAAAAGTTTAAAGCTTGCAAAATGTATTGTAAACATGTTCAAAGATTCACTTAAACTGAATATTCACTGTCTCTGTTTAGAGTGGGATTTGACTGGGCATTTGGAAACCTGCAAATGTACTTCATAATTTGTGGTAGCAGAGTTTCAGTTGGTGTTGATACTGGTGTAACACAGGTGTAGCAGTCTCCTGGTTGCTAAGATATATTTTTAGAGTTATTTTTTTGTCAGTCTTAGTTTTGGTGGGGTTTATTGTTTCAAGATTGTTCAGTTGATGATCTTAAAGGTGTTTTCCAACCTCAACGATTCTGTGATTCTAAAATGCAAGGTGTGATTCAGGGATATGGGGACATCAGCTCATTCAACATTTTGTGATTCTTTATAGGTCAGAAGCAAAGGTCAGTAAGGTCTCTAGAAGCCTTTCTAATTACTTTGTCTGTGATTCAGATCCCTGTAGATCATGGTTTTAAATTTTAATAATAAAAATCCTCAGTGGAAAGAAGGTGTCTCCATGTAAACATCCATACAGCTGCAGGCTTTGCAGGCATTAAGATTCTTGCAGTAACTAAAATTCCCTTCGTCCTCACCAGAGTGGGAATTAACTGTCATGAATCACCAGAGCCATTTTGCCACCAGAGTTGTTTGAATGGCACTCCAAGAAATGAGGGAAAGACAGAGAGCAGAGGAAGGACATTGTTTGGGAGGATAACTGAGTTTTACCTGAGAATCTGGTGGTGGGATTCATGGATTTCTGCTGTGAGCACAGGAGGGGAAAAATCCCTCTCGGATCTGAAGAAAGTGGAGTGTTTTAAAAGTAACCACACTAATGCATTTTTTTTAAAGTTACCTGAAGGTCATTCACCACTTGTTAAAAACTGAGATTTTTGTGTGTGGTAGGAGAGAAAACTTGACTCTGAATAGAAAAATTGGAGAAAGATGACAAGGATGGTTGAAGGTAGGAAACATTTTCACTACAAGACAAGAGTTGATTGATTGTGACTCTTCACCCTAGAAAGGAAAGGATTGAAGGGGAAAAGGAGCATCTGAAATGATATATGGAACAGAGATGATAAATAGGTATAAAATACTATTTTCATTTAAGAACTAATACATATCCAATGAAACCAGAAGACCACAGGTCAAGGATCAGTTGAAAAGAAGGCACTTTTCAGCAGCATGTTTTTAAAACATGAAATTTACTGTTATGCGATGCTGCAATCAGACAAATCCATGGAAGAAAAATCTTCCAAAGCCTTTCAGTCACAGAAATAAAATCTGTGAGCCAACAGACTCTTAAGCTGGTTAAGTTGTACTGCACGTTCTTATTCTCTTCTCCAGGCACCTGCTAGCTCTCATGGTCAGTGACTGAACCTTGGACCAGGAATGCTATTCTGGTCCAAGCCAGTGGGAACATTCTGATGTTGTTGGAACAAGAGTCAGTTACAGGAAGCAAATTGGAGAAATTGCAGAAGGGTTGTTATGCTTACAAAGCAGACTCTGGCTTCCAGGGTACAACTTTAATCCTTCCTTGTGAGTCACTGAGGTGAATGCCAAGGAATGGAAGGATAGGAAAGCACCTTGTGTGTAGCTGGAAGTGACTTCTTAGCAATTCTGGCAGGAAGCAGCTCTGTGAAATCTTCTTAATCCTTCAGCAGGGGACAAAGGATCCCATGGCATGATTGCAGCTAGTGAACAACCATATCCCTTTTGCATCAAATGAGTTTGATTGCACCATAGTTATGAGGATCAGTGGAGCTCTGAGGAAAGCTTAAGAGGACAGAAGGCACAGAAAGGCATAGTGGTGTTGGTAGCTCTCTCTCCTTACAATGTGTCTTGCTTTCCCTTCACAAATGATTGAATATTTATCTGGAGTCTTTGTGTTTTATCAGAAACTCTATTTGTTATTAGGTATTCGTCTAAAACCTGTGTTTTCTCCAGTACAATCAAAGGTAAATGTAGAAATGGCACTACCATCTTTGACTCAAAAGCCACCTCTACACTGTACTGTATTAAAACAAGCCAATAGTTATGTCTATGAAGTCATGCTCTAGTCGGCAAAATACAACTTTCAAACTTGTAGGCTGTGTAGTATAACAAATACAAGGAGTAAAAAAAAATCCTGAACAAAATAATTATATATTAATATATCATTATATCTTAAAATTGCATCTCAGAGATGTTAGATGCGACAAGGGCCAGTCCAGAGCTGAAAAATATTTAGAGCTGTGTGGCTACATAACTTCTGTAAATAACTCTTAATGCCTTTGCCTCTGGTTGACATGCCATCTTTTAACTCTGCGTCTCAAGGCATTTTATACACTTGTGCCTTCTCACCTGCAGCAGTAACTGAAGTACAGAAGAGGTTTTTGGAGGATCCCATTGATTTAGTTTTTTATCTGAGTATTGCCTGAGGCATGCATGATGTCAGATATTGGAGATACAGAATTCTTCAAGTGTATCTGTAAGTGGCAGAATTTCTCTTTGCCTGTAAAATTTTCTGTGGTGTAGGATGTGCCTTATGTATGGGTCCCACCTTGGAGAATAAGAGAGAGCTTTTGAAAGTGCAAAAACAATTACAGTGAACAAAAATTAAGCTTGCTGCAAGTAAATGTTTTACTAGCATGGTGACTTTGGTAGAATATATAGAGGGACTGCTGTGATGAGCTAGAAAAAACATCTTTCAAATTTAGTGTCTCTGAGTTTGATTTGGGAAGATAGCCAAAGCAGAAACCAGCCCTGAATCCAGCTGTGGAAAAGGACTGTGTCTGAGGAAAACTGTTCTCACAGGCCATGTGTCTGAGGAAAGCTATGCCACTGGAATCACAGGAGTTTTGTCACAGACTGGATTTTGTGATGTGGATTATTTTTCCACCCAGTCTCCACAGGAAAGGTGGTGTCCTCACAGAGGATGTTGGTGGAGGGTGTTCTCCAGCTGAGCAATCATAATTTATTGGCACAATAAACTGGAGGTGCTGGTGTCAGGGGGTGCTACAGCAAGAGATCAGGGATTTGTGCAAACAAAGGATTATATCTGCAAATTGCCATGAGCACCAAGTTACAAAGTGTCTATTCAAAAAACACTCATAAAACTTCTCATTTCTAAATACTTTTAGTAGAATCTTTGAACCAAATACACTCTTACTTGGTTAAAACTGAAATCTGATATCATGAGTTGGATTTTTCTTCCTGCTTGGGAAGAACTGAGCTGAGTACCCACAAACCTCTAAATATAGGCTTTGGTTTTTATCTCCCAGCAGCGTGTGGGGACATTCCTGCTGTCACTGACAGTTTGTCACCCCCGTTAGCCAGACATGCTGAGATATGTTTGCACTGACTTTGTGGCTCAGAACATTTTCCTTCTTCAGAATTTAAGTTAATAGGACAGAATTTTAATTGCTGGAGCTACCTTACCTCCAGTGAAGGCAATAGAGATGCACCACATCGTCTGGACTAATATAACTAGATTTACAGGAGCATTTCAGATGGATTGTTTATAATTCTTTAAGTATCAAATAAAGCAATGGCTTACATTTTTTAACAAAGTAAACTGGTGGGTTGGTTAGTAGAAATATTGTTTTGGGTTGGTTTCCTGTCTCCATCATATACACAGGTCCATACTCAGCTGTTTCACATGCTTGTTAAGATCTTGTGTTTTATTACTGCATTTCTCTCAAGCAAGAAACAATCCAAGAAAGGTCTTAGAAAATAAGAAAACTTCTAGAAAAATCTTAGTTGAAGGAAGACTTTGTTCCTGTGCTTCAGCCTTAAAAACTTGAGATGTATGATCACTTCCAAAATCAGTCTTACTCAAGCCAAGATCATTGAGTTTTACATCAAATGTATTTATTTATTTTAAAGTGAAATTAATTCTTGGTCCACATTACTAAATCCAACTGAAATACTTCGTTTCCCTTGAAACAATTATGTGGTTATGGGCTGGGCAGAAGTCTAGAAATATTTTGCCTTAGGAATTGACACCTCCAGAATTCTTAAATAAAAGAATGTGTAGATACATCCACTGCTGGATTTAAGCAGTGCTCTGCTGTCAGTGCTGGAGTAGTGCTGGCAGTTTTTTGCTCTGCTGTCCTTAGAGTGCTTTATTCTCTTCCCTTTCCACAGTAAATTTTTCATTTCAAAGATAATCTCATGTCTTGAGGAAAACTCATCTGTTTAAGGAGAAGGGTCATCTTCAGAGAGGCAATGTCTGTGCAGGACTTGTCTCTCATTTGTAGACATCCCTTCATGGATGCAAATGTAGGGCCTTTTGTTTATGTTATCAGATATGTAACAATGTGACTTTAATTCATATTCATTCAATCTTTCTGCTCCTCCTAATAAAAGAAAAAGGTGCAAATTAACCAGTGCTCCTCAGCTCTGTGTTGAACTGTAGGCACTGCCCAAATTTATTGTTGGGTCATCCATCCAGATGTGATCCAGTCTGCCTGCACTGACAATGAATTATCTTGTGACTAATGCAGAAGAGCTGTGTCCACATCCAGCGTGGATCACCCCAGGGGCAGACAGGGCAGGACAACCCTGAACAACTCCCTCACCATTAGTTACACACCCCTGGGAGAGAGATAACTCTGCATCCACCACACTGGAGCCCTGGTCCTACTTAAAAAATTATTACCAGTAAGATAAACAAAATGTAATTAATTGCATTTATGTATTTCATGTGAATATAAATGTAAAGACTACAAGATTTGTTACAAACACTGAATTTCCTGATTGGAGAGCATTGTGAAGAATGCAATAACTTGCAAATCAAAAGATGCATCCTCAGCTCTGTGTTGCTCTAAAGCAATGAGGTTTGATCTTATTTGAAATTCTAATGTGTGCAATTTTCCCACTAATTTTTGTGTGATTGTCATTGTCTTAGCACATTTATGATATGGTATTTTCTCATCTCTTACTCTTTCCTCGTTTAGTATGTGGACAGTATTGCTGTGAGTGGTAGAAAAGATGCTTGTTTCCCTTGTGGATGGCTGCATTTTAATTAAAGGTGAAAGGTGTTCTCTGCCTGGGCTTACATTTAGTACACAGGAACAGGGGAGGCAGCAGGTCTAGACGTGGTTGCTGGTTGTTCACTTCTGGGACATTTGTGCATGGTTTGGAAGTTTAGTGGATGCTGTTTTGTGCATATTTGGACATCCAAGTTTTATTTGAGGGCTCTGAGGAGGAAATAGTGAGACCAGCTTGAAAAGGAGAGTCAGTTATATATGCCTAAAGAAGGAAGCCAAGGCTTTTTTTCATTTCTATTTTAAAATAAAAAATTCTGTTGCCATATCAGTTGTGGGGTGGCCTGGGCTAAAACATATCCCAGTTTTTCCAGCCAGAGCAGCTGTCAGGGACTTTGTTAGAGCAGCAAGAAGCCAGTGGTGTGAGTTAAGCTCACACGGTCCCAGCATGTCCCAGCCTCTCCCCACTGCCTGGGCTGGGACCTCTCTCCTCTGCTGTGGGAGATCTCCCGGCAGCTGAGCAGGGCTCGAGCAACGAGGCACTCCACACTGAACTGCTGAGTTGGATTTTCCTGCCAAAGGTATTTGCCTACTGCTCAGAAGCACGAGTGAGAACATTTATGAGCTCTTCATGAATTTGTGAGAAAGAAAAACAACAAACGTCCTGTAGAAAATGTTTTTTACTTTAGAAGAGAACCAAGTTTTAATATTTTGACAGTGAGCTTGAGGACAGGAAGAATAGTGATTCAATAAAATTCTAAGATGAAGCAACATGCTCAGTTATTGGAACTGTGATGAAACACAGCTTTTTTATTTTGTTTAGACCACTGAGATTTAGAAAACCATACAAATAAACTTCAGCCAAATAACAATGAGAACTGAATAACTGATATGAAATCTATTAGCAAATATCATACCCTTTCCTTTACAAGCAGAAACAGCCTGAACCATGAGGCTGACAAGTTTTCTGCAGCTCACTTCCCAGCAATGCAGAGTTTCATTTGGTTCAGGAGGGAAAAAGAGCTGTTCTTTATCCTGTAAGGCTGGAGGTGCATTTGGGACATGGAGCTCTGGCAGCTCAGCTCTCAGCTGGGCCATGGGAATTGGGAGGGCACCTACTGCCACTGGAAACAGAAACAGTTGCAGTGGGAAGGAGTCGAGGTGCTGGTTCAGATGACCCTGAAGCCGGGCAGGGTTTGAATAGAGGCTTTGACTGTCCTGCTGCCCTTTATCTGGGCGAGTGGCAGCAGTGCTGTGCTGATTTGTGCCAGCCTGAGGCACGATGTTCCCTTCCCTGGCACTGCTGGGCACTGGCCCCAGCCATGCTGCAACCTCTGCAAGTCACTCGAGCAGGGCTGCACAAACGTTGGGATGGGCACAGTGCTCTATAGACGTGACAAAAATGGTTTGTGAGAGAAGTGACAGCTTCTAGTTGGCTCAAGAGATAGAACTGGAGAAGTGGACCTGCTTTGGGATACATCCTTTGGGCTTCCTCAAGCAGCTGATAGTGGGGAATTTTGCTGTTCCATTTCTATTGCTGTCTGGTTTCTTTCACTTTAATTTTAAAAGTCCATTCAGGAAGAATGCACATGTCAGTCAAACAAATCGCTTTTTCTTAGCTGCAAATTTCATCAATATCTCCCTCCAATTTGCATAGGTTCCAAAGAAAACACCTCAACAAACCCTAAAATTTTGATTGAATTTAGCTTCTTAAAGCTTCAGATGAAGTTGACTTCATTATTACTTAGAGGCTACAGGAATGTAGTGAATTCCTTCCTATTGTAATTGAATTCCTATGACACTTTGAATGTTTTATATTTTTATATGAAGTGAATCATACCTTATCATTAAAATTACCTTTTCTCTTCTATTAAGGTTTATATTTTCCAAAACCACTGGAAACTAAAAAATTCAAAAGAGAAACTAACAAGTCTTTAAAAAACAGACTTCTAGATGAGAGGTTACACTAAAGAGGCATTTTTAATGCAACTATGGCAGTATGAAGACTACTTTGACTAACACTGTAATCTTTATTTTTTAATCACTATATTTACAATAATGTATTCAGGGGTACTAAGATCTGAACTAAACTTAAATATTTTTACTGAAAACGATTACAAGAGCTTGATTTTGGAAATGCTTCTGATATCTTTCTAGTGCTTTTACTACACTGAACTGTAGTGAATAGAAGCAATGAGCAAGACACATGTTAAACACTTACAGGAGTCCCCACAAGTGCAGTATCAGGCAATCAGAGCACAAGTTTCATGTGAATTTGTTTTTTGGGCAGTGATAAGAAGTGAGACTGAAGTCCTCAGGGAGTAGGGCAGAGTAGTCATGTGCATAACATTTTTACATCATAATGCCAATATTCCAGTTTTTCTGGAATGAAACTCTATTGCTTTCTGGACCACGGAGATGCTGACAATCTTACTGAAAAGACCATCAAAGATGCAAGTGATGAGCATTGCAAATGATATTCCATGTTCTGCGAATATCTGTCCATTTAGGAGCTGGTTAAGACACTCATCTCTTTACACTTGAGCTCTTGAAAAGCCACCAGTGTGGGAGAACAATTTCCCTTCTGTGCCCTAATCAGTCTGGTTTTGAATCAATTGCTTAGAAATGAAAGGGTCTGTGTTGTCTTATCAGTTTCCTGCACTGTTTGGTTATCCTAAAAAGATATTTTCCACTTGGGCAGAAAAAAACATTAAAAGAAGACATCGCAGAATTTTTGAAGATTGAATTTGAAAGGAGGATCTGAACATAATAAGATAGATAATATATGTTTCTCCCCTGACTGGGAAAAAAAAAAAAAGCTATTTGCCTGGGAAAACAAAGCAAGAAGTACACAGACATGGCATCCTCACTGGCTTCATCCTCTAAATAACATAGTCACTATCCACCAGGCAGTATGTGTGATGAAACTGGGAATTTGCTTAGTGCTTGATTCAGTCTCCACACTGAGCATCACCCTCAGTCTTCACACTTGAGGAACAAACATTGACAGCAAATGGCCTTTAAAAGCAAAACCAACTGTAAGCATTTTCCTTCAAGCAGGAAAATAGGGGCTAATGGAAATACACAGGTAGCATCCATACTATTACAATATATACCTGCAAAAATGCCCATAGTTCCTGGGAGACTTTTTCAAAACTTTTGTCACAATTGCCATCATGCACTCTGAGGTTATTTCCATTCTGGCCAGGCCCTGTGTATAGAACTGGCAGTGTGCCACAAGGGAATGTGTCACATTCTCCTGGCACCAGGGAACCCTGGAGCTGTTGAGCAATAGGCAGCAATGTGCAGGCATCTGCTAAGATGGGGTTCAGTGCTGAAAGCACAACTAAATATAACAAATGTAATAGATATGATGTTCCTAATAACTAAATAGCACTTTAAAAATTGATTTATTGAGTCAATCCATAAAATCCTATTGTAGTCAATGGGAACGTCAGCTCTTGTAACAGCCTGACTGCTTTTTTTAAAGAGCCTAAATATCCTGTTTGTTATTAACCAGATATGGACATTTTGCCCAGAGTGTTCATATGTTGCTCCTGAAGCTCTTTGTTTTTCCTTTATTCTTATAAAGGAAATATTTTATGATTATCATATTAATTATGAGCTTTAATGCCAATATGTGTTAGTATTTTATTGTGAGGGAGCTGTAGGAAATTGCTGAAGTAAATGAGAAGTATTAACTTGTTTTCTTCTCTCTGTAGCTATAGAAAGAAAATGTTAGGTCTGTAAAGCAGGGTCACTTTAACATAGGTGATCCACAATACATGACTGTATAGCAAGTACTTTTTAAACAAACAATTAACAGCAGCTAATAGATGGAAATGGTATTTTTCATTTTGGATTCCTAGGATAAGCCCATCATGCATCACAATTTCCTAAAAGTTGGCTTTTTCCAGGTAACAATTTGAGCTGTAAAAGCAGAATTCATTGCAGTGGCAGTGGCACAGAAGGGCTTTGTGACTCAAATTCTGCTATCGAAAAGCTGAGAATGTCCTTTAGCAGCTAATGCTGGCATGCAGGTGCAGGGGACTCGTGTGCCCGGGATGGGGCAGTGTTGGTGACACTCAGGTGTGGGTGGTGTTGGTTAATCCTCCTGTTGTCACAGCGTGGATATCTCCAGCTGAGTCACCTTTTTACTGAGCAGTGGGACGTTGTCCCCAGGAGGCAGCTGGGGCAGAAAGAGGAGCTGTGAGCCCAGACACTGAACAAATGCCCAGTGATGACACTGCTCTCTCACCAGCCACACACCATGCCCCTCGGTTTGCTGCTGAGTTGGGAAGCCACTTCATGTCAACACAGGCAAAGGGGACATGGCAGACAGCCTGTGGCCTTGTGTTGGCAGAGACCTGAAAGCGTTTGAATGTGGATTTTTCACCTCTCCCTTTCCTGCCAAACAGTACTGACACCCATGTGGGCTTCAAGATAGGAGCTGAGCCTGGCAGGCTGGCTGTGTCTCTGTGTGTGTGTGGTTTGGTCCCTGACACAGCTTCTATGATTTCTTTAGCATCAGGCAGCTGGATTGGCTCAGCTCAGAGCTTCAGGAATGAATTGTAAACTGTTGCTTCCTGTAACTTTAAAATAAAAACTCAATTTTTGTGGGCTACCTGGAGCAAACTTCTGGCTTGCCAGATTTCCCACACACCGGTCCCTTCAAAGCAAGCGTGAGATTGCAGAGAAAGGCTTTGCTCCTGTTTTGTTAAACATTAATGGCAGTTTCCTCCCCTTAAGCACACAAAGGGACAGAGGTTTGACAAACCCTCTCAGTGTGTCATTTGCTGCTTGACAAGTGAAGCAGGCAGCGTTCAGAGAGCACAGAGGCTACAGCAAAGCACTGAGAATTTCTCCATCTCCAGTCTGAGTGTTTCCAGGACGGAAGGGCTTCTGAGTAAGTGTGGGTAGGCTGAAGTGGTGGCAGTGGTGGGCAGCTGTGTGCTTGTCAGAGGCACGAGAGGAGCAAACTAAAAACAGCAGAAGGGAAGAGCATGAAGTGCCATAGCACTGAGTTCCTTAGTGTCCTTTCCATAACCAGTTTTGCAGTTTTGTGTCTACTCACAGGCAGGAACTCAACACTGACCTTCTGCTTACTGAAAGTAGCTATAGCAGTAGCTTTAATTTCCAGAGTTTGCATTTCTGATGTAGGACAAGTGATTCTGTGGGACTAAAACTCACTTTTACAGCCGTTCTCTTCCCTTGCTCCCTCTACCTCTCTTACTCTCAGGCAGAACCTCATGTCTCTAAAGCTAAATGCCTGTTTCTTGTCTATTTGATGAGATTCCTTTTTATCCTCTTTAATTCTTTAAGGTGATTTTTAAGTTATGCAGTGCTGTTCATACCCATGCTAAGCTGAATTTGATTTTATTGTATAGAAAGTGTTGGTCCATTAGAGAGAGACCATAGTTGTTATACTTAGGCTGACTATGCCTTACAATGAGTGTACTTTTCTAACTGCTGAGATGAAAACACAGTATTAAATGAGGTGCTGCTGGCACACTTTTTGTGTGTTGTGTTGGTTTTGATGCCTGGTTTCAGGTTTTGGGTTTTTGAGGCATCTTTCTTTTAATATACTTCCTGTGAAATATGCTTTCTTGGCTATGGGGCAGCTTGCATTTTTTTCCCGTTGAATAAAGAGCATAAGTCACAGGTCTGTGCTTTTCAGGAAAAAATCAGTATTATGGGTCCAACTCTGTGAGGTTCTGAGGGATGTAATTTAGGGCCAGAATCTGGACTTAAATTTATTGCTTCAAATATTCATTATCTGAGACCCCATGGGTTACTGGAAGGAGTTTGTTGTTTGTGTTGTAGTCTGTAGGGAGCAAATATTTTCAGAGCTGATGAGTTTATAAATGTTGCCTGTTGCTTTTTCTTGCTGCTATATACACAGGTGTTGGTATTGCCTCACTTGCACCATAGCATTTTCATTTTCTGGATGCTTTCCCTTGTGCTACATATGTGGCTTCCTGCAGGGACATGAAGATTAGTTTTGTCCTGGAAGGAAAGGATGTGTGATAGGAGAAATGTCTTCTTCCTTTTAGTTGCTCTAAGTTAACATTTTGTTGCCCTTAATTAAGTAAATCTTTGTTTACTGTGCAGCATTTCTGTTGTAGGGCAGTGGCCACAAAATATTTTCATCCTTAGGGTTATACTACATACAAATTCTCTCATAAGAAGTAAAAAATGAAGTGAAATGTCAATATATATTGGCCAGCTCCTTATAGAACCTAGTGTAAAACTAAAACCACAGTTTTATAAGAAGCCAAGGTCTTGTGAGAATCAAATGCTTATAAAGCATATATAAATCCCCCAGCTATTATTCTGATTCCAAATTTAGGCTTGAGATCCCACAGCTCTTGTAGGTGTGGTGTTGAGATCTGGTCTGGGAGGCTCATTTCAGGCAGATGAGTAATGGACACGTTTAAGTTACCCTTGATCATGGTGAACAAAGTCATGGGGAGTGCCTTATCCTGACCTAACTCTGCTCCTGTTGACAGTTATGGGCAGCAAAAGGCAGAGAGAAGCCAATGTCTGAATCTTTTGGAAAGTTTCCTTTGGATCATGTTTCTGAATATTGGTGTGCACAGTGCTGCAGCACTGACTGATTGTACATTTGTTAATATGCAGTGAAACTGAATTAGGGTCAGATGTAGCCCTTGGTCAAGCTCAATTCAGCCTTGTCTGGACTCTTAGGTAAGGAAGTATGATAGCAACAAGCACTGCAAGTCACAGCTTGGTTTTTTTATTTTGCCTTTTTCCCCCCGTTTTTTTTTTTTTTAAGTTTATATATATTTGCCAACAGATTGGGGAATAGATAGATCAAAGAGTTTTTGAAAGCTCTGTTCAACTAAGGAAAAACTCCAACAAGTTTTGGTTGCCCAATTTTTTCATGTGATGCTCATTTCTGGGTATACCCAACACATTTCCTCATTTTCCTGGCTTGTTTAGGTAAAAGTAGACTGAAGCACACTGTAACCTGTCAGATATAGAAACCTAATTTAATTTTCAGAGCAAATGTTATTTACACTGAAACTTTGTTTTTCGTAAGTGTGCATTTTGCACAAGATCAATGCCTTAAATCTTCCTGCACTAACTTATGCATCAGTTTGGATCTTTAGCAACTCTTCCTTAGCAACAGTTGATTTGTGTTAACATAAGCCAGAAGAAAATCAAACACTGGTTAATAGATTTTTAAAGGAAGTGAATGAATAGAAATTCCCTCATAAATTCAAGTCAGGTATATAATTCCTTAATCTGTACAATGCCATTGTATTGGCCAAGGCCAAGCCCATCAGCGACGATGGCAGCGCCTCTGGGATGACGTTATTTAAGAAATAAAAAAAGTTACTGTGCAGGAGCCATTGCAGCCAAAGAGGAGAGGAGTGAGTTGTGAAAGAAACAGCCCTGCAGGCACCAAGGTCAGTGGGACAGGAGGGGGAGGAGGTGCTCCAGGCAGCGGAGCTGAGATTCCTCTGCAGCCTGTGGTGCAGCCCATGGTGAGGCAGCTGTGCCCCTGCAGCCCATGGGGATCCACGGGGATGCAGAGATCCAGGTGCAGCCCAGGGAGGAACCCAAGCCAGAGCAGGTGGATGCCTGAAGGAGGCTGTGACCCCATGGGAAGCCTGTGCTGGAGCAGGCTCCTGGCAGGACCTGTGGACCTGTGGAAAGAGGAGTCCACGCTTGAGGAGGATTGCTGGCAGGACCTGTGATCTTGGGGTGGACTCACTCTGGAACAGCCTGCTCCTGAAGGACTGCACCCTGTGGAAGGGACCCACCTGGAGCAGTTAATGACGAGCTACAGCCATGGGAAGGACCCCCCTTGGAGAAGTTTCTGGAGAACTGTCTCCCGTGGGAGACACCACATGCCGGAGCGAAGAAAGACTCCAACTATCTCCCATGGGAGAGACCCCATCCTGGAGCACGGGAGAAGTGTGACTGTCTCCAGTGGGAGTGATCCTCTGCTGGAGCAGGGGAAAAGTGTTCCTGTCTTCAGCAGGAGCAACACCATTCCAAAGCAGGGGAAAAATGTTCCTGTCTCCAGCAGGAGCAGCCTCATTCCAGAGCAAGGGAAAAATGTTCTTGTCTCCAGCAGGAGCAGCCCCATTCTGGAGCAGGGGAAAAATGTTCCTGTCTCCAGCAGGAGCAACACCATTCCAAAGCAGGGGAAAAATGTTCCTGTCTCCAGCAGGAGCAGCCCTGTTCTGGAGCAGGGGAAAAGTGTTCCTGTCTCTGGCAGAAGCCCCATTCCAGAGTGGGGGAAAAATGTTCCTGTCTCCAGCAGGAGCAACACCATTCCAAAGCAGGGGAAAAATGTTCTTGTCTCCAGCAGGAGCAGCCCCATTCTGGAGCAGGGGAAAAATGTTCCTGTCTCCAGCAGGAGCAACACCATTCCAAAGCAGGGGAAAAATGTTCCTGTCTCCAGCAGGAGCAGCCCTGTTCTGGAGCAGGGGAAAAGTGTTCCTGTCTCTGGCAGAAGCCCCATTCCAGAGCGGGGGAAAAATGTTCCTGTCTCCAGCAGGAGCAACACCATTCTGGAGAAGGGGAAAAATGTTCCTGTCTCTGGCAGGAGAAGCCCCATTCCAGAGTGGGGGAAAAATGTTCCTGTCTCCAGTGGAAGAGATCCCATTCCAGAGCAGGGGAAAAATGTCCCTGTCTCCAGTGGGAGCAACCCTGTTCCGNGGAAAAATGTTCCTGTCTCCAGCAGGAGCAACACCATTCCAAAGCAGGGGAAAAATGTTCCTGTCTCCAGTGGGAGCAACCCTGTTCCGGAGCAAGGGAAAAATGTTCCTGTCTCCAGTGGGAGAGACCCCATTCCAGAGCAAAGGAAGAGTGCAACTGTCTCCAGTGGGAGAGACCCCATTCTGGAGCAGGGGAAAGGTGTGCCTATCTCCAGTGGGAGAGACCCCGTTCCAGAGCAAGGGAAGAGTGTAACTGTCTCCAGTGGGAATGATCCCATGCCACAGCAAGGGAAGATTGTCACCTTCTCCAGTGGGAGCGACCCCAGACCGGAACAGAAGAAGAGTGCAATGAGTGTCTCTAGGGGGAGTGATCCCATTCTGGAGCAGGGAAAAAGTGTGACTATTTCCAGTGGGAATGACCCCATTCTGGTGCAGGGGGATAGTGTCACTGTCTGCAGTGGGAACGACCCCATTCTGGAGCAGGGGGAGAGTGTGAATGTGTCCAGTGGGAGAGACCCCATGCCAGAACAAGGGAAGAGTGTGACTGTCTCCAGTGGGAGCAGTCCCATTGCAGAGCAGGGGAAAGGTGTGACTGTCTCCAGTGAGAGTGACCCCATTCCAGAGCAGGGGAAGAGTGTGAAGAGCCCTCTCTGTGAGGAAGAAGGAGCAGCAGAAACGCCGTGTGATGAACCGACCACAGCCCCCATTCGCCACAGGTCTCAGCCGCGGTGGGAAAAGAGGTAGAGAAAATGGGGAGTAAAGCTGAGCTCAGGGAGAAGGGGGAGGGATGGGGGAAAGGTTTTTAAGATTTGGGTTTATTTCTCATGATGCTACTCAGATTTGATTGATAATTAATTATTTTTCCCCCAAATGGTGTGATGGTAACTGGTAAGGAATATCTTCCTGTTCTTATCTCAACCCATGAGCTTTTGTTATATCTTCTGTCCCCTGTCCAGCTCAGGAAGGGGAGTGACAGAGCAGCTTTGGTGGGCACCTGGCATCCAGCCACATTTATGCACACTGGAAAGTGTACCAAGGGTCATGTTTGTCATCATAGCTGGAATGTATTTTGCATTCCAAAAGGTCAGAGCCACTGAAGAAAATCATGGTAAGAGAGGCCAGGGGTATAAACTTTGAAATCTTTCCTCCTTCAGATACAGGATGCAACCTCCAAAGATGAGATATGTATACTTAATTAACAGGTTTCCTTCTCTCTTCCTTGCTTTGGCACCTCCATGAGTCATCTTTTACTTATTAACTGCTCCCTGGACTTTCTGCTTTCCCAGGTGCCAAGAAAAAAAAAATCCTGTGTCTGATTTCTTTCTTTCAGTTGTTTACTTAAAAGGAAGATATTGTGTATGTGTGAGAGATATTACTACTGCTCCTGTCCAGAATCTGTTATGAATGTTGGGCTACCTCTTAGAAAAGAAAAAAAAAAAGTGCAACTTTTGGTGGGAAAACTATTTTGCCTATCCTGAAAGGTTGCCATTAATGTGAGTGTATGTGTGAGTGACAACTTTAGAGGTACAATTGCATAATAAGTGACTGGAAAGTTCACAGAGGATGGTAATACCATTTATTCTGTTGGAAAAATAGTCCAAGTTTGAGACAAAGAGATCTTTGGTGATTAAAGCAGGTGGAAATCCGCTCTTCTATGGGATAAAAGAGAGAGAGCAAAACTTTTAAAATGAAGTTAAAGATGAAGAACAAGAGCACATTTCTTTGGCTGTGTCATTCTAAGAGTAATGCAGTAACAAACAAAAAGCTGTCAGACTGCTTTATCCATATTACAGAAACATGTACAGAAAATGTCCTTCAGGGAACAGATAAGTTTTCCTAGCATGGAGTGTGCTGGTTTTATGCCAGTGCTTCAGCTTTTTGCTCTGAGAAGAAGCAAAGTTGAACTGGGTTGTTACAGCTGTCTTGCCAACAAGATGGCACCCAGCTGCTGGTCAGAGATGAGTCAGCCCCTCGGGGCCTGAGCACTCTTTGGGCAGAGTTTGAGATCAGAATTAGTTCTTCTTTTCCCCTGCCTCAGATGGTCCATGTGATTTGTGACCTCCTTTCCCAGTGCAGGAGCCCCAGGTGCATGGCAGTGAGACAGGCTGGGTCTGATGGGCTGTGTTTAGACAGGGTGATGTTGAGGTTGTTCTGGATTCACAGAGATAGTGCAGGAGATTCTATCCTGCTGGTATTTTAAATTTTATTTTATTTTGTTTTGTTTTTTTATTTTATTTCCACTGCAGTTCAGTAACTCCAGAAGTAGCACAGATATTCTCAGATCATTTCAATCACTTTAGTACTATCCTGTGTGACATATTTTATTTTTTCCAGATATCTCAGGCCTCCGACTTGATGGACTGTGATATTCATGGTTGAAATTATGACAGAAATTAAAAATGCCTGTTTCATAGCAGACAGATGGACAATGGCTTTTGGTTTTATAACCTGCTCTGCTTTCTCACTGTGTTAAATAAACTAATTTGCAAAACTGGACGAAAGAAACCTCTACAAAAAGATCTTACTGGGCACTGGCAGCACATTGGGGACCACAGCTAAGCTGGTGGAACTGGAAGGAAAATGTGTATACTGGTAGGAAAGGCAAATAAAATATTTTATATTTATTCTGAAACAAACTCCTCTGAGTGGATGAGATTAAGGAAGTTTGTAGAAGATGGGAGTTCTGAATTCCTATTCTTTTTCTGCCCCTGTTAGATAGTTATACTTGAGTCTATTTGATGAGGTTTTGCACGACCTAGAAGTTGATTTAGATGTGAAACAGGGAAAATAGACCTGTCTCTATTCTGGATTAGTGTACAGCCAGGATTTAGGACTTTATGACTTCCTGTTCTGTTCTTTTCTCTGTGGATGTATGGTATTTCAGTAAAGTATAGAGTGACCTTGTAAGGTTTTCTGACTTGTCAGGGCAGAAGAGGAATGAGACTATTTTACAACAACTTTCCAACCCCAAATTTCAGATTTGGAGGTTGCCAAACCCAGAATGCCCTCAGATATCTTGAAAACTGAGCATCACAATTCACAAAAAAAACTTTTAAGTCTTCCCAAATTGTGTTCATGTGAGCACAGAAAACTTGGAAAGCTTTGTCAGAATTAGTTCTACCAAGTTTGTTGCTTTGATATTCCAGGACAGATGAGCATGAATGTTGAAAAATCACCCATGCTTTGAAAAAGCAAAGTTGAGAGCCTCTGTGTGCACTGGGATTTTTAACAGTCAGCATGTTCAGACACGCTGCTAAAGAACAAGTTTCAAGGACTGGCAGTTCTTAAATAGACAAATGAAGGTTTGTGCTTTCTGCCTGGTTTAAGAAAATGCCATCACTTGCTGCGTTGCCACTCCCTCTCCAGCAAAACTCCCAAGATATTAAGAAATCAGGTGAGACTAGAACATACTAAGCCAATTCCAGAACAATAACAATAGTGGAGCTGTAATAGTGGAAATATCTATTGCATAAATGATTATTCAGAACAAGTTATGGGAAAAGAGTATCTCCAAGGGAAGCTTCCCTTTTTCAACTTTGAATCATATTTTTTGAGGAGAAAGTAAGAGATTGTCCCACTGGTACAGTGCAGTGTGCTTTGGTGGAAAAGAGAGAATGGCTTACTCTGATAACTCTGTTCTTGCTTTTTGATTTTTTCACAGTCAGCTTCTGATGCCTGTGGTGGAAAGTACTGCCCAGGCTTGTTGGTATTCTTTGCCTTGGGTAGTTATTTGTGTCTGAACAGAGGAGGTGAAAAAGGCTTAAATGGAGAATTGTTTAAAGACCATCCTGTCCTTGCCTTGTTACAGAATAGAAATGGGCCATAAATCTGGAGCGGCAGGGAATCTAACCCTCTGAGTCTAGATAATTTCACAATTTCCTGTTATCTTCTTCCCCCTCACTTGGCAAAGACACCCAGTGCATGTTGATTGGTGGCTTTTGATTTTAGTCATTCCTCACGGTCAGCTTTGTCTTGCTGTGCTGCCTTTACAGACCCAGGCTAATTCAAGTACTTAGGATCTGACTCATCAACTTTGATTTCTTTGCTCTTGTTTTGTGCAGTGGTAGAGCACAGTTGCCACTTCATGTAATTTACTTTGGCAGAATGACTCCTGCGTTTCCTTGGTGTAAAGCAAACCTTTTTCTTCTGAGCCATAAAAGCCAGCTGAGTCAGCTGTGATTGTGTGCACTTCTCTTCATGAAGCAACTGCAAAGGCCCTGAATTCTGGGGGTTGTTAGCACAGGAATTCACCACAGCACCCCTGCAAATTCACCCCACAATTGTTATCATTGACTCACTACTTCTTGGGAACACAGACACTAGAACTTTTAAAAACTGCACACAGAGCTTGATCTTTTTTTTTATTTGTTTCACAGTCCTATCATTCTGTGGCTAGTTCTGGTATGGTTTCGGTTTTTATTTAAATGGAAAGTATCAGAACTCCGTGGGGAAAAAAAATTCAGAAGTACAAACAGGAAAATAATTGGCGTTTCCTTTTTTGTTCTGTCCTTAAACATTTTGTGATTTGTTGTCCACTCTGATTTTATTGCTCATTCTCTCCAAATGCTGGGACTTTTCCATCCCAGCACATGCTCAAGAGAGTGAACCTATTTCAAACAATCTTATAATGCAGACTCACTGTTCAGTTTAGAAAGTACAAGTTTTTTGTCTTGTTGTTGTCACAATCCCAAAGTCAACAATAACAGGGGGATGTTATCTGGAACACAGATTTTCGGGGATTTTTAGCCAGACTCCTGGTGAGAGCTCAAAGATTATAAAGGGTCTGGTGCAGGAGGGTTTTTTTTCTGCTACCACGGACATCGCTTTCTTTTCCAAGAGAGAGGCAAGATATGACAAGTTGCACCACTTGTTTCATCACCAAGTTGAATCAGCTCAAAAATCACCTTACTGATGTGTACCCAGCACTTGAGTGTGAAAAGTTCACCTCCTTTATTCGCCGTAAACTCTTATTTAGATTTAAGATAATTAAATGCAATGTGTAATTATCTACTTGAGTTATGTAGAAAATTAATATACCGTGTGCTGAGTGAGTGCAGAATATATTATAATAGAAAGGTTTACTGCCAAATGAGAGTGGATTTAAATTCAGTAGTGCAGGAGGTTATTTTTCTTAATGTTCCCATAATTCCTAGTTACAAGGAGTAACAATAGCAGGTTTTAAAGTACTTTTCTGCTCCTGGAACAATTAATACACCGAAAGATTCAATTTATATTCTTTGATGCAGTGTACAAAGCAGCTGTACAAACCTAGATGATCATTTATATTTGAAAAGAAAAAGTCAGAGCTCAAAGGATCACGAATACATGGGATCCTTGTGGGCCACCTCAACTAAGCAGCAAAGCCATTTCAGATCAGTTATTCTGGAGATGATTGCACATTTTACCCTCAGGCTAACCCAGTTAGAACAGCCTGGTGAGGAAAGGAAAGGAAATGGCACAAGCAAATAATGCTGAACCCACGATGCTCTGTGAAAGGACTCATTCCAAAACTCATCTCAAAGTGCAACCACACCACTGACTGCTGCTGTTTGACAGCTAAAACTGGACTTCTCACTGTCCTTTGGAGGACAGCAGAGAGGAAGTTTATTACTAGTTGTTGTATAGAGGGAAGAAGGGGGGATTTTGGGAGAAGTGCCCCTCATCATTGCTTCTATCAAAGTCCTTCAGTTTTTTGGTCTGCTTTGAATTACTCTGTCTTTTTACACCTGAAGAAGCCTGGGAGATTGCTGTACTGCAGTGGTGTGTTCAGTTTCTGTCTGTGCAAAAGTATTGATTTGTACTGGGAGCTTTCCCAAGAATGTCTGATGAAGGCAGAAGAGTTTGTGCTCTGTTTGTTTGCTCTGTGATTTCCTGGCAGCAATGCCCTTGGTGGGGTGTGAAACTGCACTGGTCACAAGGAGCTGTGGTTACTGAACTTTGCAAAAGTGCTTGTCCAGGTCCCAGAAGGAATGGCACATAAACACCAGTTCTAATTTGAACTTCTGCTGATCTCTACACGTTTTCTCTCCTCTGCCTGCTTTGTCAAATCAAGTGGGAGTTTGATATAAATGAATATCATAGTGAGCCATTACATCTGTTCTCAGCAGCAGTACATCAAAAGGTGCATGGTATAGTGGGTGAATGGTTCCAATTAACACACGGGCAGGGTGTGCTTCCCTCTGACTTTGCCTTGCTCTGGGAAGGATGGATTCCAGTATCTGCACTCAGAGTGGCTGGCAGCTGGTAGCTGAACATTCCTTAGCATTCTCTCTTACAAATTTCCAGAGAATTTTAAAGTTACATCCTCATTTACCTATCAGGGCAGCTTTAGTGTATGTATTAAACATGAGTTTTGCTGCCCTTGCAAAGAGACATTTCTGTTGCTTTTGTTTCAGATCTCCTTAAACATTGCCTAGAGCAACAAGAATTCTCTAGTGCTGGCCAGATCTTCTCATTCCCAAACTCACAATCCTGTAGTTACAGCTGATTCTGATGTTATTGTTACCCTGAAACAGGTTAGGTTGTCCTGATGAAACGGCACAATGCCCTGAGAAGAACCAGGAATAAGAAAAAAACTCCTAAATAAAATACTAAGAAAGCAATATTTTTCCTAACAAAAAGTGGGGAAAAAGTCCTGAGGAATAAAACCAGTACTGGGAGTCTTTTTACCCAGCATCAGTGTCACTGGAAAATGACAGGATCTCATCAACAGGAGCCTGGAAAACCCAGTACCTTTTTGTCATCATGTTCCTTGTTCTTTTTCAGTAAATGGGCTCCCATGCATGAGCATGTTGAAGTGGGAAATTCCCTGGACCAGAGAGCCAAAATCTGTCCTACTCTTCTGTGTGTGTCAGTTTAAAAAGAGCAGATGGGATTTGCAAAACTGGAAAATTGCTGAGTGGCTTCTTCCAGCTTGTCTTTCCTCAGGACAGGATGATCTGTGGGCTCACTCCTGACACTTCAGGAAAGCTAAAACAGTGCTGCAGAGTTCTGAGCTGCTTAGCTCAGAGGTCAGAACAGGGCAGTGAGAGCTGGGAGTCCTGTAACTCTTTCAAGGCAAGTCAGTTAAGCACCCTCCAGTCACTGTTAAAGTCTGAAATGCAACGTAAGATTTTTCTTAGTGTATACAAATTGTGTGGATCTTGGATACAAATGCCTCAATAAATGCACATTCTGATTATCCACCTGTACTCTGATTTCCAAAAGACACAACCCCAGCTCTTGAGCCACCCTTCTTGCTGCCTCCCGTTATTAAAAGTTACTCATGAAGTTGTGGGAATTTTCTGCACCCATTTCTCCTCTTTTCTGGAGCTGATGTTTGGCATTGGAAGCACAAAGGAGCTGTGCTTCTGCTCAACTGCATCAAAAGGCCAAGCCCCCTAATTTTGTATTGCTCACTTCCAGAGTGGTTTCCAGGAACTAAATTTTTCCTCTTCTACAAACAGACAAATGTTGTTAGCACCCACATTTTGCAGGAAGAGTATTGGTGTTTTGTCCAAAATTGAAGACTTTTTGACTTTTGAGTCAGACAGAGGGTGAGAACTCAGGCCTGTTTGGCATGAAGAACGAGCCCTTCCCCATCCCCATAGATTTTTAGTACAAGTCAGCCTTGCTAAAAGGCAGGAACTCAGATTTTTCATCTTTTGCCTTGTGACGAGTAGGTTGTAAATTATCTTAAAGCAAGTGTGTCTGTTCTCTTCTTGGTGCAGCTGAGATACAGCTCCACTGCTATCCACATGTTCACTGGACCTGGTGAAAGGAGGTGCCTTTACTAGAAAAAACAATAGAATATATGAATATTTGAGAGCAGCCCTCAAGAATTACAGTTTTTGTAAATTACAAGTTTTTTCTACATTTGGGTGAGAAAGAGAAACTGAAGAGAAGAGACTGAATCAGAAGATCAGTTGTATCTACAGCTCAAAATCCTACAGAGCATGACTGATAATATCAGTTTCCTCCTACTGTGGGTGGCTGCTGATTTCTCAAGGAACACATCACAACAGCAAAGCTGATCATGGTCTAGAAAGCTGGAACGCACCTCTTGGATTCTTGGATTCTGTCTGCTCTCCTGGGTGAGCAGCAATGAGTCCCAGCAGAAAGGTGGTTCCAGGATCTGTCACCTGCTTAGAGGACATTGTGGGCTGCTTGGCAGCCTTTGAGACTGCAATGCACACCTGACTTGCCGGGGGTTTGGGCACTGCACACCTAAGGCTGCATATTGGAAGAATGCCCTTAGGGAATCAGAGCAACTTCTAACAGTGTCTTCTGTGAAATGCTGATATCCTCAAGGAAATAATCCCTGCCCAGAACGAAGGTGTTGGTCAAGGGAAATTGTTAAGAAAGCTAAACTTGATTCCACAGTCTCTATTTATGCTGTTTATATATGGTATTTGGAAAGTTTATGTAATGATATGCATTATGAGGTGCTGCACCATATAATTCTGTACGTAGAAAGCCTCAATTAAAAGCATTTTGCTTTAAAATCTTTTTGTGGAAGGTTGCAAGTCTCTTAATGATTCGTTTCTATCCAGTAATACTGGTTTTAAAACCCATGGAACTATTGTGCCTTCAAGAGAATATTCTTCTAATGGAAGTAGATTTCTTGGGGAAGAACCATTTTATTATCCACTGATCAGCTTTTGGACTTGTTTATTTCTTTCATTCTGTTACTTATCAGCATTCTTTAGAGAATGCATGCTGAAACCTTTGGGACAAAGCTCTATTCCTCTTTGTTATTGAGTAAGTCCTATAGATTCTCTGAATTGCTCAAATTTAGAGTGTAATGCAGTGTAAAATAGGATCTATTTCTTAACTGAGGTAACCCAAATCTTTGAGGGCAAACTCCTGCAGAAGGCCCGTGGCTCTGCAGCCCTGGTCTGGCACAGTGGAATTGATTGGGAGTTTTGTAACCAAATTTGGGGTTTATTGCAGTTACTGGGAACCTGGGGTTTAAAAGAATAGCTCATACCTCTTAAGAAGAAATGTTTTGCAACTTCTTCAGGTTATGAAAACCATAATTTTCCCCTTTTCCTCCCTCCCTGATGAATCACCAAACCTTTTCCTGACAATGGAAATAGCTGAAAAGATGTTTCTTAGACTGTAAGGAGATAAAGGATTATGCCTGTGGTACTTTCTGTGCAGTGTGTCAAAGGCAGAGAGAGGTGTCTGTGATTCTCTGATTGTCAGCATATTCTTCACCTCTGCTGCCCCATTTTATTGACCTTACCCCTGTCATTTTATATTTTATTCTTGCTATTGCCAGTACAGATCAGTCTTATAAGCAAGTTGTAACATGCTAAAGCATTCCACAGGGCTTCTTCTGTCCCTATCCTGTAGCTGAATCCTGACAGTGGATTTAGCCAACATGCAGCCTCCAAGGCTGCAGTGCAGGCTGTAGTCTTTAGACATAAAATACACTTCCACTGGGTGATGCCTGTTTCCTTGACAGAAATGTCAGTGCAGCTCTGTGACAGGTCTGCACGACATGAAAGATTAGGAGAATGTGATCTCAAATCTAAGATGAGGCAGTGTTATGAATAATATAAAGTTTGGCTTTGTGGCATTAACCTGCAGAAACTGACATGAGACAGGCTGAAATAATGAAGGATCAGGGTGCCCCAGTAAGCCTGAGGAGGCTGATTTAGGTTTCATCTTCAGGCACTATAAGAGTATGTCTGCCAAGGTAATTCCAGGTAATCCACTACACACTGAGCTGCAACAGCCAGCCAAAACCTCTCATGGTCTGTCACCTGCTTTTGATCTTCTGAGATCTCTTAAGACACCTGTCTGCAGCTGCATAGAATGGCAGGAAATTCAACTTCTAGGATGCAAAGAGCGTATTCTGGCATGCATCCTTTCTGTCCTGAAATAACTGCTTTAGGCAGTTGTTGTAGGAGTATTTGCCATCATCTTTGACATGAGATCTCTTTTCCTAGAGGCATGTTTATCTTTCAAAACAGTAAAGAAAAGTCACCAAGCTATATAACTTCTGTGACAAATAGACTTGCTTGTCTCAGGCCTCTGAAAAAAGAGATCAGTTCCCTTTTGTGATAGTTTGATTATTGTCTTTTTCTGACCAGAACTTTTCTTTTCTGTGATATTTTTGAGCTTTGATTGTGAAGTATCTGCTGTAGGAAACTGGGATGAAATCTGATAATTTGGTTTGGGGTTGCATTTGAAGGAAAAGAAAATATTTCCTGTGACAAAGTAAAGTTTTTAGAAATCACCCCAGTGCTCTGGATTTTTTGGATTAATACACAGCAATTGGAACTTCTGCTGTAGGTATTGGCTGGCTGTTGGGAAGAAAACAATATAGCAGCAGAGATCTTCTGAATCTCTTCTCCCTTTGCTATAGTGCAGACATTTTCTCCTCTGATTTCTTTTGGTCAAGCAGTTCTTTCATTTGGGTCTTGCCTGTGTACAGGACAGTTGATAAAAAACAGCCTGTTGTCCACAGTCTTCACACAGCATAAACTTAATAGCATATGCAAGGCATTGCTTATGGGTCTTTCCTCTTTTTCCTGTACTGTTTGGAACAGAAAGGAGTTACTGTTAAAGGAGTTGTGATAATTTCTGCTATTATTTGTATGTACGGATTTTGGCAGGGCGGCAAACCCCCTTTTTGACATGGTTTTGGCTTAATTTCCTTACTGCTGGCTCATCACTGATGAGCCAAATGATTAATGTGTTATTTAATTTCCTTGTGTCTTTTTGTTCTTAAAAGTCCTTGCAACAATGTACAAAATCCTGGTAACAATAGCTGACTTTGCAAACCATGGCTAGAATTTGTTCCAAGGGTTTTTTCCAGGGTAACACTGAGATCTTTCTATGTAGTTTATATTCTTCAACACATAGTGTGAGCAGTGTTTTCAATGTGTTTTCCCAGTGTGTAATATCCTTTTGATAAGAAATTACTTCTGTTTGATAAAGGGAATTTAATCTGTTGGCCACAGCACCAGACCAAAGATGAACCAGGTCTACTCGTCTGCAGGTGGTAGATGCTTTCAAGGCTGAGGTTTGCTGTGAGAATCTCAGCTGGCTTTAAGTTCAGGAAACTTGAAAGAGCTGGGGGTCAGAGGTGAGAAAACTTGTTTTGGATGTGCCTGAGGTGTCCTGCTCATGGCCTATCACATTTAAAGGCTGACACCTCCCACCCTGACTCTGTGGCTGAATGGTCACTGGTGTCTTAATGATGCTTTGGGGCAGTCTTGCAGTGTGGAGACCTGCAGCCAGAAGAAAGTTGGCAAATAACTCGTTTCCCTGAGGCCTTGATTTTTTATTTCTTTCTGTTTCCAGGTGCCAGTCAGCCACTCTGCCACCCCTGTTGTCCCCACAAAGAAGCCCTGCCTACCCCCTCAGTGACAGCGAGGACTCTTCCCGCTCTACCGGGCTCTCCAAAGTCTCCAGCTCCAGGCTGTGCCTCAAGGACTGGAACAGCCGCACGTCCACGCTGCGCAGCGCCTCCACGAGCCCTTCGGACAGCGACTCCCCGAGCCACCCCCTCAAAGCCATCAGCGTGGGTGCTTTGGACAAAAGGCTGTCCGTGTTCAGGGCTGACCAAAAGGAGAGGCCAAACGAGGGTCAGGATGGGGAAGCAATAGGGAGCCATCCACTCACCCGGAGCACTCTGTCCTTGGGCACCGCCAGCAAATTGAGGACCCTCTCCATCAGCAGGGTGAGCGTGCGCTCGCAGGCGCTGGACATCAGGCAGAAGATCTCAGAATGGGAATGCCGCCGGGAGCTGTCCCCCAGGACGAGCGTGTGCATGGACAAGAGGGATGCTGGGGAGAGGTCGGGCAGTGAGAGCTGCCCCAGTGTGCTGACCTCTCCCTGCAGCGACAAGACCTTTGATTTCAAAGGGCTCAGAAGAATGAGCCGAACATTTTCCGAGTGCTCTTACCCAGAAACAGAGGAGGAGGAACTGCTGGACAGGGATTCCTGCCATCGGTTTGAAAAGAGACCGGGCAGGAGCGAACCTCCTTCTTCCACTTTCCTTAAGAGCCATGTGAGGAAAGAATCCTCTGCAGTGCTCAACAGAATCCAGAAGATCGAGCAGGCACTGAAGGAGCAGTCGGGCAGAGGCCTCCCCCAGTTACCAAGTAGCTGCTACAGTGTTGATAAAGGGAGGAAAAAGTCTGGGACTCTGAGTACTGTGGAGGGACTGAGTGAAACCCAGAGCGATAGCAAAGGAGGGAGTGTTATTTTGGGGAGTGAACCAGAAACACCTCCTGATGCTGAGAAAAGCAGTAAAACAAAACAGGGGCTTACTGCAAACTCAGCTGGTCCCAGAGCGCTCCTGGAAAGCGCGGCTAACAGCGCCGTGAACCCCGTCCCCAAGCCCAAACGCACCTTTGAGTACGAGGCAGACAAATCCCACAAAAGCAAACCAAGCAATGGCCTACCTCCATCTCCCACTCCTGCTGCTCCTCCTCCCCTCCCATCCACTCCTGCACCCCCCGTGACCAGACGGCAGAAGAAAGAGTCGCGCTTCCACAGAAAATCCCAGAATAGGTAAAAGTCAAGGAAATTAGCTCGGTTCTCCAAATAAATAAATCAGCGGGCTATATTTTTGTAGTAGCAAGATTTTAAATTCTCCTTCCAATGCAGTGCTTTTGACAAAAGAAAATCTAGAAATTGCATGCAAGACAAGTGTTTTTTTCTGCTGGTCTGCACTGATGGAATGCGTTGGTACAATACCTTTGAATGCCTTCAGTTTTGGAGTTCTAAAATCTGCATCCCTCGATCCCCCAAAAAAGCTCTAGGTTAGGTATGCTAAAGGTTATCTAATTAATTCTAACACAAATGCCCTTATTTGTGATTTTCAATGGACCATAATTTTATTATTGTCCCGTAGTGGGACCATAGCTGATCCCTCATAGTCTTTTCTTCCTGTAAAATGTACCTGCAGAGATTTTTTATTTCCAAAGTTCATTACTATAGCAGTTGTGTCAGTTTTATGCAATGTAGGTGATTTTATTTAATTCAATCCTTAGGAATATTATCCTAAATTATTATCAACAGCTGTAGAGGAAAAATGCTGAGAAAACTGTTTTATCACATAAAGTCCTCTATGTTCTTCCTGAGTTAATGATGGGGAGAGTGTATGGGCTACATTTCCCCAGCAATTTGTGGATCTTGGATTGTTTTAATCACTTTATTCCTCTTGAGTTTTAGACATGGTAAAACTCATTCTGCTCATTGCTTGTAAAATTGTAGGCATAGTTGTCACTAAGCATTCAAATTGCAGCATTTTTAATGAGTTCTTAATCAATCTCCCTTGATACTTAGTGATGAGATTTGCAAGGAACTGCTAAACAGCATCTCACATGCACACTATCCCTCCAGATTCTGCTGCTTGGCTCAATTATTAAAAGTTTTTTAGCACACCCTCATCTGAATTATACTAGGACAAGAAGAGAAGAGGAGCCTTCAGGTTCTGTCCTTTTCTCTCAGGAGACACCTGCTTCTGAAAGATCAAACAGCTCTGCTTAGGCATATTGTTCCTTCCAGAAAGGTGTAGGGGGATGTGGAAAGTCAAGGTCTAATCAGCAGTGCTTATCTTTGAGTCCTGGCAGTAATTTCAGAGGAAGTAAATCTAGTTTTTGAGGAAAATTTGTGAAGTAAAGCTGCCCTCAGTTTGTTCAGCACAGCATTTGCAATGTGCAGAAGACAAACAATAATTAAATGTTCTGGTGTAAATGACAGCCTTTATTGGAAAACAGGCTAGTCATTTAAGAATCACAGGATTTTATCACAATGAGTTTTTGAGATGAAGTTGTGAAGCTTTTCTCCAGAAGAGGTATAACTCTGCTTGCACCTGCTTTTCTGCAGATTCAGTCTCCTGTCATAGCAGAGCTAGACAACAGCACAGTTCAGCAAAGGAGCTTCAGGCCTGGGTTAGGGATAGGGGAAACAGGCCTTTCAAAAAGCATCATTTATCTATTTAATTTGTAGAATATAAATTGTAGGATTAACAGGGTTGTTGTGTGTATCTGATAATTCTTGAAAATCAATTTGACATTTTACTGGGTAGGTATCCATTCATCTGTAACAGCTTAATCCACTGTACTTTAACGATTTCTCTGGATACATATCTTGTTAATCACGATCTAAATAAGTTCAAATCAACCTCTAAAAAATCTCGAGTTTGTTGGCTGACTTCAATGCTGAGTGGAAATCCTTTATAAAAATCTTTATTTTTTTGTCTTTGCTACTGCTCTTCCTTCAGTTACAGAAAGGAGAACTCCAAGATTTACAAAGCACTAAAGACCATACAAATCATCTAAGAATGACAATATTTGGTTGATAGTAATTACTGAAATCTCAGTACCAAAACTGTTCTTTTTTTGAGAACAGACACAACTCATTGTGCCTGCAGCTTGTAGCTGTGTGTTCTGACTGAACATACATGTGGTTTGCACTCACTGCAATGTCATGAGAATGGACTGTGAGGGTATTTATTTTCCTAATGCTTCGGTTGAAAGAACTGTTTTTATTTTTGTGGCTAACCCAACATTCTAGCAATATGGAGGAAGTCTCTCATGTTTGCCTGCTAGCAGAAAGCCAGGTTGGATCTGGAGAACCTGGTGCCAAGAGTAGCTTCAACATTTCAGAGTGGTGTGAGCTGGGTGTCCCCAGCAGTTGGAAATCCTCTGGCACACACACAGTGCAGGAGAAGAGTATCACAGGATAGTCTTGGGACACATGGACCACAGCTGAGTGTTGGTCCACAAAGCCATTCCCATCATCCTATACAGTGTCACCACACCATAGTGGTGCCTTGAAATCTATAGGAACTGGATATTTAACTACTTCAGAAAGTCTCATTTCATACACAGCTGTGCCTTCAGTGTGTCAGCATCCTTTGTAACTATGAGTAGCTGTGGATGGAGGAGCAGGTGTCTGGATCTGACATGCACAGATTGTTTCTGCCACAATCCTGATGTGAATAACTTGGATCTGGATATTCTCAGGATTAGGAAAAAGAGAGAGAGGAGGCTCTAAGCCCCATCTCAGCTGTAAGCCTGTCTAGCAGACAAACAGGAAAAGCTCTTTTCAAATGCAGTGTCCTGTGCAATAGTCACTCTGTTACCTGCAGGGCTGCTCAAGCAAATTCACAGGCCAAAGTGTCTCATGAGACTCTGTCACTGCCACATGCATATGCTGTAACATATGCTCCACTCCAGCTGGAAGAAGAAGAAGGGGGTTGATGGCAGGATGATTTATTGTTAATCTAGCTTGGGGCTCAGTGAGTGGAGTATGGGCACCAGCACAGTCCATGCAAGCCTTGCAGCACCACGGCATGATTTACACTCTGACCTGAGCCTGTTTTTCTCACTGTTTCATCCTCAGCAGTAAATCATTGCAATGAATGCCAGCCCCTGTACTGCTGCCACTGCAAAGCATGGGCCTCCCACCCCGTGTGCAGATACTGCCCAGAGAACAAGGGCTGGCTGAACTGGAGAGTGGGAAGAACTTGGGCTTTTCTCCCTCTAGAACTGTTCAGCAGCACTGGGGCAGGTGTGGGTGGGAGACAAATTGTGTGGGTTCATCTGACCCAGCTGGTCCTCACCTTCCTGCCAGAGCCAGAAAAGCCAAACCTTCAGCCCCTGAGCCATCATCCCAAGCTGCTCATGCACTCCAGAGAGCATTTTCCTCAGTGCTTTCTCCTTTTCTGCCAGTGCTTGGCATGGGGCATGCAGGGGATATGGGTGACTGGGACATGAGTCTCCCTTTGGCATTTGTGCACTGAGTTCTGCACAGGAACATATCCAAAGGTTCAAGGCATGTGAGTGGTGTCAAACCAAGGGCTACATCTCCCAGAGCAACCAGTGCAAGAATGCTTTTCAGAGACTGTGTCTTTCTTTAGGACAGAGGGCCACATCTTTCTGGAGCCTCTGGAAAGAGCAGAGTGATTTCTAACCTGAGGACTGTGCTGCTAATTTACTCTGTAAACTTGGAAAAATAGAAGCTATTTTCTTGGTATTTTGTTCCTGTCTGTATAATGGGGATAACAATACTTCCAATTTCATAAAACTGTCATAGACGGCTCAGCTAGACACTGCTGTCAGCACAGCACTTAGTGTCTGCTAAAACCTAGTCCTTAAAGCATGATGTGAGATTTTTAAAAAAAATTATGGTTCATCTCGTATATATTTTTTAACATGCAAATGCTCATCTAAATGTTGAATACTTTTGCATTCTTGTTGCTAATTATTATTGTTTCGAACTTCAGAAAATCCTTTGAGTTTGAGGATGCCTCAAGCCTGCAATCCCTGTACCCTCCCTCCCCGACTGAAAACGGAACTGAGAGCCAGCATAAATTTGGATCCAAGAGCACTTTAGAAGAAAATGCCTATGAAGACATTGTAGGTAAGAAGCTGCTGCAGAGCACGGGCTCACAGCAGGATGCTGAGTGGCTGTGGGCAGGCCATGGTACTGCTGAGCACATGCAGGAACGTTCAGTGCTGTCAGTAAAGAGAGATTAAATGGAGGCTAAATGGGTTTGATCCTTCAGTGCAAATGTAGCTCTCAGACTGCAGGCAGGAAGTCTTGATTCTTTCAGACTTCACTGGGTAGTATTGGAAACAGACTGGTCAGCTTTTTGCCAATGCTTTTCAAGAACCAAATCATTGCTTTTATCGAGGCCTTGGCTTGAAGCCTTGAGTGGTGTAAAAATGTAAAGAATAGGACTCGAGACAGTGTTTACAGAACAATCCAATAGCAAGATTAACCTCAGAGGCCTTGTGTGGTCAGCCTGAGCTTTTCAGGGCTCAGGTGAGGACTGCCCCAAAGCAGTTGTTTGTAGCACTGTTCCTGGTCTCCTCCAAGTCCCAGTTGCTGGTTAAAGAGGAATTGATTTCCTTTAGCTATACACCATCGGGAATGCACAACAAAAAACACTGTTTTCATTAAGCTTCATAAGAAAAACATGTTTCTTTTGGTCTTAGAAGGAAATGTATGGCCTATGCATACATTCTTTTAACATCAAAAAATGTTGTTATAATTACTGAAAATTGGGCAGCCCTTCAGAGCACAGATTTTCCACACAAGTGATGAATATCTGCATTGTTTTTAACTCTTTCAGTGTTACATTATTACAACAGATACAAAGGGGACTTCATTTTACTTTGGACAATGAATCTTTATATACTGAAAGCTGGAGGGCTACCAAGACAGTCTGTAGCTTACATCCCCTGAAGGGGCACTGACAAGCTGGGCCTGTTTAGTCTGGTAAAGAGGCACTCTAATAGTGCTTACAAATGTTTGAGAGGCAAACAAAGACAATAAAACAAAAGTATTCTTGGTCATATCAGTTGATATAGCAACAAACAGTGGCTACAAATTGGAGCCTGGGCTCTTTGTCAGACCCAAATTCTGTCTCTGGCTTGTCAGCCTCAGTGAAAACAGGAATTTACTCTTTCCATTCACTTCCTCTATGCCATTAAAAAAATGCTTTCAGAACAGAAGCTTTCAGCTCCTGCTCAGTGTCTGTTAGTTAAAATTAAAACTTTTGTAGATACTGAAAAGTCTTTTTCTGTGTAGACCATCCTTATATCATCATCAGCCCTTTCTATGACAGACCACTATGCTATTCACACTTGAAAATGTATTGTGTGTTAGTTACAGTGCTCATCTTTGCTCAGGACTTGTCAATGTGGCACCAGATTTTAGGTGGTAATGATTCTTTTCCTTGTCTGGTTTGTTAAATATCAAAATAAAATGTGCAGGACTGGTAAGAAGCTTTCTTCAAATGAGACGAAATCTTGGGTTCAGTAAAACAAAATCATAATGGGCTTTTCCAGCTCATGGGTACTATAAACCAGCTCCTTCAAGACTATAATTTGGGCATTTTGGGAGGGCAGTGGGAAAAGAATGCAAAATTTCAGATCTGTGGACAAACACAGAAGTTCATTGTTTTGTACTGCTTTTTAACAACCTCTTTCCAGGCACTTCATTGAATACAGCAGTGCAGGGGGGATACCAAATCAGTATAATTCTTATAAACTGTCAGGCATGATTAAAGACAAGCCAAAGTGGTTTGATCTCCAGCTTTAAAGAAACTATCGTAGTTTTGTGTATCACATCTGCATAATTTATACCAGTGGTGCTAACCCCAGTCTCCAAGTAGCACTTTTGTGCTCATGCAAACCAGGTGTCTGCAAGAGTGAGTTTATTTTATAGATCTACAGCTGCTTCAAAGCTATAAAGGGCTCTGTCACCGTGCTTTGAGTTTTCTTTGCAAACAGTTCCCCTAGAGGTGCTGGTAGGTCTTTTTTTCCTGTACCTTGTTGAATCTTCTTGTCTCCCTAAAACTTGTTGTAGTAATAAATTTAATTAAGTGTGTCATGTCCCCCCATCCCTTAGAATTAATATTTGTAATGCAAGAAGTGTTAAAATACAAGAGAAGAAAGCTGTGAATCTTGAGCAATGCTCTAAACAGTCTAGTGTGAGACAGAAACATAAAAAATTTGGGTTGGGACTGTGGAGTCAGCTGGTCCAGCCTCTCCTCAAAGCAGAGCTAATTTCAACTTTAGATGAGGTTGCTTAGGGCTACATCTGGTTGAGTTTCCAAAATACCATGGGAGGATGGCTTCACTGCCTCCCTGTGCAGCCTTCTCCACTGCTTAGCCTCCTTTGTGAAGAATGTTTTCTTGATGTCACTGCGAAAAAATTTTTCTTTCCCTCCAGTCTGAATTCTCCTTGTTGCCATTTGTAACTGTTGTCCTTCATCCTTTTACCTCCAGGAAGTGCCTGGTGCTGCCTTTCCCATTCACCTTTCTGGGCAGTGGCAGGCAGCAGCTGGGTTATCCCCCAGCCTTTCACAGCCTAAACAGCTTCTAAGCATGTAAGTGCTAACCCTGGAGTCATTGGTTTTTTGGTTACTAAATGGCTTCTTCATGTGGGGCATATGCACACTAAAGCCTTGCCTTCCTCCTGGTGCTTCTTTAATGACCAGGGCAGCAATGAACTGCTCTGTGTAGTTTATCTTATTTTGAGAGCTGACTTTTTTTAAAAAAAATAGTAAGTTTTAAGGTATATTGAAATCAAAAACGATTGTGCTTTGAAATCCAGTGACATCATGAACCAGACACTTTGTTCAATTTTGTAATATTTCTGTAGACTGTAATAGATGAAATACTTGAATGGTTAGTTCAGGACAGGTATTGGATTGGAACATAATGATCCATTCTGCATTAATCAAGCAGCTGTTGTATAAAGGGATGCACATTCCTAATATAAATCAGAGCTGTATTCCATGTGCAAGGAACCATGTGGACTTCATTCATCTTCTGTACTAGCACTCACAGAAATGTGGCACTCATAGTAAACTTAACATTGTTTTGCTTCTTGTGGTTTTGAACGAGCCTTTAATCAGACCAAAATTGATGTGGCTTTCTGAATCCGGTTGGGGAAACCACTCCTGGCTTTGTGTGAATTCAAGAAACTATCAAGTATTAAGAGATGGCTGAGATTGTTGCTTCTGCTGTGTTTGTGCACAACAGTGTTTCCTGTCATATGGACCATACGGTTCCACTTTTCCAGTCTGCTCCCCCAAGTGCAGCTGAGATGTTGGAATATTGTTATTTAAGGTCTTGTGTCTCTGAAGCATTGTTGACCTGGCATCTAGGACAAAGCACTTGTATCATTACCAAAAAAGGTTCATTAAATAGAGTGAATGTCAAGGGCATAGAATTAAATTTGAATTGAGAAAATCTAGTAAAACTAGGTGAAAGAAATAGCACTGCATTTAGAAATTAAATGTAGTGAAGGAAACCTCTGAGAAGACAAGCCTTCTTACTCTGTTACTGCCCAGAGGGCTGCACACAGCAGAACAGGTGGAGATTTCTTCTGAGAGGATGTGCCAGATGTGCAGGAACCCATTGCCCAGCTGGGCTCTGTGTGTTGCCTCCTACACTGAGAATGTTTAATGGAATGTTGCATGACTCCATGTCTGCCTTGGCAGCTGGACCTGAAGCAGTCTAGGCAGTAAGGCAATGCCTCAAAAATATTGCAGTGGAATCTCTAAAACCAGGATGAATTTCTAAATGGGATCTTGCTGGTGGGTTCCCATTGGGAATGTCCTGCAATTCACTGTCCTGGGGTAGCTGACCCTCTTGGAGAGGGCTTCTTATGCACCCTTCTGCTCTCTGGGCCTGTTCAGTGTCATGTTTAGAAGATTTTGAGCTCTTTCAGTAGCTGGACACTTCTACTGACAGATATTTTAGCACCTTAAAAGGACAACCTAATCACTGCTTCCTGTAGGGGCATATAATATAATTGAATCTTGTTACAGCTGCCACCAAAGGTGACTGACAAGTGAAACAGTGGAGTCATACAAATTGCTTGGCTGTTTTTCTCTGTCAGTTTGAGTATTGTTCAGTTTGGGATAATCAGCTTCTTGTTTACCTTTGCATTAAAACAGGACAAGCCCCCTTTATTCCTGCTGGTAAAGCAACTCATCTCTTTTAAACCAATTAGTTGGTTTGATTTCTTGTGTAAATTTGACACAGTGCATGTCATGTAACAAAATTGGATGATTTAGCTGTTCTTCTGAGCCCTTTGCTGTGTGTGAGCAGAGCTGCAGCAATGATGACTGAGGTCAAGTTGGAAAATGTTCCAGCTTGACATTGCTTTCAAATTAGAACATTTGCAAAGTTCTTCAGTAAATGTGGGAAAAGGTTAGAAAGAGAGCAAGTTGATCTTTCGAGTAAAATCCCATCCTCATGTGCCACATTATTGCCTGCCATGCTTTTGTAACACATTTTAGTCTGTCATCTTATCATCTCATGACAAATCAGGGAGAAATTGGAATTACTGGGCTGCTGTGAAGCTGAAGCAAACTTGGAGAGATTGCAACTCTGCCAGCAGTGCTGTGCCAGCTGCTTCTCTGAAGACATTCTGGGTTTTCAGCCAGACACCAGCAGGTCTCTGGAGCTAGAATTGGTGCAAAATGATGGAACAGGCAGCGATCACAGAATAATATATTCCTGTCTTATTCTGTGCCCACAGTCTGCCTGCGACAGCCTAAAAAGAATGTGAGATTTTGGGAAGTGTATAGTGGCAAATTTAATGATAGACACTGTAGAGTAATGGCAGCCAGAGCACATTAAATCAAACAGTGTTCATATGAGTCTGTCAAAGAAAGGCCAAATTGAATAATCAGCCTGCTGCTTTGTTGTTACATTTCAATACATGGATTCCAGTTATTTTTAATAATCATCTTGTGCCCTATTTAGATCTCAGTTTTTCTCTGTGGAGTCTGTCTCATCACTGTACAATCCACTACAGCTTCTTGTGACAGTCTCTGTCAGCTTTACTGCCTAGCTTTCCAGTCAATGCTGCAGGTTAGTAAAACAGAAAAAAGACCATGAGACTGCTCTCCCAAATCCTCCCTTAAATTCAGAGATTTTGGACTGAGAAGTAAACAGGTGATTTTTGGGGGTGAAATTTCTTGTTCATTTATCAGCCATGCTAATTCTTTTCCCTTATGCTTCATTATGATTGAACTCTCAGCAGTCCCTGCAGAGATAGCAGGGAGGTGAAAGTATCTGCAGTGTTTCTTCTGCTTATTGCAAGAGCTGGAGAAGTTCAGAAAGCACAGGCTGCTGCCTACAAACTCCACAGACCAGGGCCCAAAAGGCTGATTGCATTTTAGACTTGCCACTCTGCTTGCTGTAGATGCTCTACTGCTTTTCTGAGCTCATGGTACTGGGTGGATACACTGGGTGACAGGACTATTAGCAAGTAATGGCCTGTGACTTAGTGCTGCTCAGCAACAGCTTTTCAAAGCAGCTGTAAATGTGTGTTAGCTGTAATTTGAGATTGAAATAGTTCCTCTTTCTGCAGATTCCTGAGGTAAATTCCCCAGCTGAGACGCACAGTTGCAGCATCTCGACATTGAAAAAGCTGATCTATGTACCAAAGATCTTAGCTTGGATATTTTATGGGAGTGTAGAGATTTACTGGTTTTCATCCATTTGATCTGAACATGCTCATAAACATCCCAATAGCCCAGTTTTCCTCCAGCACCGGTGGTGTGGATCTGTGTTGGTGTAATTTTATGACTGAAATGAATGAGCAGTGCATGTGCACCTCATTTGTGAGGTGATAATTGTCCTGGCCATGCAAGTCTGGGCTTTCTAAGCAGCCAGGGGGAAAGGCAGCAGGCTCTTAGCTTGGGCATCACCCTGGGGATTCAGCATCTCTGTGAGTGCTGGTTCCCAGTTTAGGCACCCAACTTAACACCAGTTTAGGAGCTCTTTCCTTTACTCTATACCTGCTGTTCCATTCTTCTCTCTTCCTGGCAGTACAAAATGCTGCAGTTATAATCAGCACTCTGCGAATCATTTAATTCCTCTGATAATTGCTTCTCCCAACTAGAAAGAAATGATGCCTTTCCCTGCTTTCTGCCTTTTATAGAGAAGCATCTGCCTGCTTCTTTTTTTTTTTCCCTCTCAGCCTTACTTTTCACTCCTTTCTCAGCGTGAGACAGGCTTGTGAGTCTGCCTCTGCTTCCCATTTGCCACGTGTGAGAGCTGAGCAGAGGAACATTGTGTGCTGCCTCAGGATCGGTGGGGCTGACTCGCACCGCATCACAGTGAGGAACTGCAGCCCCTGGAGGAAACTCATCAATGCTTAAGCTCAAGGCACTGCATTCCTCAGATTCCTCAGGACTCTTCTAAATATACGTGGTTATTTTTTTTTGTTTTGTTGTTTTTCTTTTCTTTCCCTGATGGACCTTTCCTTAAGTTGTCTGTGAGATCTTCTGAAGATAAATGTCGTGTAGATAAATGCCCTGTGTTAACTCAGCACTTTGGTACGTAAAATTCGAGAAAATGGGAAACTTGGAAAAGAATGCCTATAGAGGGAACTGATCTGGGAGTAGGGATGGTGATTAGAGACAGTATTTGCCAAAGACTTACTGTTTGTGACCATATGCATTCTAGGGGTATGATTCAGCTTCCTTTGAAGTCAGTGATAATCTGCTGTTGTCTTGTGTGGCTGTTGGATCAGCCTCATTAAGACAAGCCTGGCCTCTATAGTGCATAATGTTTCTCCTTTTGCCTTCCAATAGAGACATCCATATGGCAGCAACAAGGACATTTCCTTGCTCTTTCGTTGTAAATATGTTTTCCTTTTGCAGCAAATCCAAGCACTGCAGCTTGCAAACATTCCTTGCCTGAGACTCGGGACGGGAGAAGTGGTGCTGCTGAGGAGAAAGCTGTAAACCTCTGAGCCAGCCAGTGACAGGGAAACTTTTGTCCTTTTTGTGCTGCAGCACAGCAGTAGCAGCCACCACCACAGGTGTCCCCCAAGACCTCACTCCACGTGGGACGTGCACCTGCTGGTGACCACCACTTCCCAGATGTTCCTCCCATGGCAGTCACTGTGCAGTCAGATGCAGTTAAATGCTGCTTTAAGGCAGTTCAGGGTATTTCCAGCATTTTAAGTTTACTTGACACCTTTGATTCCTTGTCCCTTGTACAGAAGCCAGTCTGGCTTGCCCCTTTTTTTGCATATCTGGTATTTTGTGTGTTTACCAGGGACAGCAGATACTAAGAAATCGTGGTTGAAAATTCCTGAGGAAATAGTTTATTCATCTGTCTCTTCTAGTTCACAGTTTGAACCAAATACTTAATTCAAAACTCATATCAGAAACCACCTGGTTTTGCTGATGGATCAGACTATTTCATGATCAGGGATTTGGTGTAAAGGAGCTTCTTTAGAAAAAGGCAAAAAACCCAAAAAACAAGTGGTGAGGTGTATTTGATCTCAAGGCATTATTTCAAAGTGAAAAAAAACCAACCCAATTCTGAAATAATTTGTTTTTTAAGCAAATGAGAGAAAGAATAGACACAGTAGTTCCTGAACAGCAGACCAGTCATCTGCAGAAGCTCTCACAGCTCTAGGGGAAAGGGTTAAAATCCCTGTGGTGTCTCCTCTGACCTTCACATTACACTGAAGAGGAATTTGGCCCAAGTTCTCTTTTGGTAGAGATTCTGACTCAGAAGAACAGCCTCTGCTCATGGTTCCTTGCTCCTCCCTCTTCTCTCATCCAGGACTTCTCTGGGCCTGTTTCTATACTTAATATGTCAGGTCAACATTATTTATGTTGGGTTTAACGGGGTTCAAGCAATTCTGTTTTACACTGTGTTTTGGAAAGAATCCCCCTAACATTTATAAATGCTTTACCTTGTAAAAGGGGTTTTTTTCACTGATGGCCTTCTTTCTTCTGGGGAGTTTGGATACTCTGTAGGCTAATGCAGTAACATTTGCTTTCACAAGGAAGCCCATGTTTGGGGGGTGTCTCATGTAGCTGGGTATTTTGAAATCTATTAATCCATTCCAAAATGATTGCTGGACCTATACTTGACTTGGGCTTACAATAAATTTTATTATGCTGCTAGAGCCCAATCAGCTGTAAGTAACAGCATTTTGCAAATTTTACTCTTTATCATTGCTATGATTATCATTTCTAGAGCTGTAGAGACTACAAGTAACAGAATCAGGGTTAGATATGTATTTTTTCTTCCCACAGGAAGAATCAACCACTTCTGTAGTCCTCTGTAGCATTAAATATTTTAAAGGAATATATGTTGCTTAAGATTTATCTTGTTCATTGCATTAATCAAAAGGGCTTTTTTCATGTGCCTCCTGCACCTGAAGGTGTTCTTTCCACGAGGCATGAGGATTGGCCACAATGATAGTACAGCCTCTAGAATCAGATTCCCTCTGGATGAAATAATAAGCTTTGATTGCCAAGTCAAACATTCTTCAAGAGCAGCAGTGATTCAGGCTTCTAATTAGAACAAAGCTAAAACATTCACTCTTGTGCTTTTGTTTGACTAGAAATCTTACTATGATGCACTACCGAAGCAAAACTGTATTTTTATTTGTATTGTGAATATGTGGACTTGCTCAGCAAAAGTTCTTGTGGCTGTAATTGATGAATCGAGCAGTCTCACACTTCCAGGCTCAGCAATGAAGAAGAAAGTACAAACTGCTTTTGTTTTCTTTTGTACAGTAAGGAAATTTAGTCTGCCTAGAACAACATAGCTGGTAGCCACACAGACTGTGTTAACCCAGGCCTTGCTCTCACTGAAAACACCTATGCCCCAGCTGTCATCTCCTTAAACACTGTGAATATTTTCTGTAACAGTCAGAATAATGAACCATGCTACAGCTTACTGTCCTCAGTTCTCAACTGAATTTCTTATATTAAATAGCTTATTTTGCAATATATGTATAGTACTAAACCGATGGGTTTTAAAGTCACCTTTAGGTATAAAACCAAAAGCAAGTTGGTTTAAAAGCTTTTAACTTCCAGCACGTTTCTGTAAATTCAAGTCTTTAACTTGAGTAAATCACTTTTTTTTGAGATGATTTTCTGTTCAAGATGGTTGGAAAACTGGAATGCCTGTGTTTGAAAAACCTGAATTCCTTAATCAGTTGTTGATTATCAACTGTTTGAAAAAATGCATACAAAATGTTAATTTTATTGATGGCACTCATTCATCTTCATGCTATTTTGTTTAGAGGTCTGCTAAATACAGGAGTTTTGAGAAGATGGTGTGTATTGGATCTCAGTTAAATATGGACTATAAATTGTGGTTTTCAGATGGTAAAATTTCAAAGAGTGGGGTCTGCTTTTTAATATATTTTTCATTTAAGTAATATGTAGTGATTAATTGGTCAAGCCTCTATCTATTACTAGCAGGATGAGCTTCCTTCTGGGACACATTTCACATAGCTTGAAATGAACAGCTGCCTAATTGGAAGACAGGATATATTTTAAAGAATGCTTTGAGGATGCAGTATGGTTGGGACAGAAATTCTTCTCCTTTTGCATTTTCAATCTTGTCTCTTGGCACTGCTGAGCTGGAGTGCTTATTCTTTCTTTGCCATCTCTCAGAAGAGAAAAATGAAGGTTGCATCAAGTAAGAATTGTCTTATTGTGTGGAAGGGTGGCGTGTTGAGCACAGTTATTTATTGGTCTTCATTTCACCCCGCGAGTGGCTGTTACAGATTTATAAAATCTACTGATACACTTTCAAGGAGTTAAGTGCCTTAGCTTTTATATATCAAAAATTTTTCCACAGCTGCGGATGCTCAGAAGCATGTCTTGTGAAATCTTCACATTTTAGTTAAAAAAAAAAAAAGAAAAAACAAGGGGACAGTAAAAAATCCAAAGAAACTTGTCGACCTCATAGCCAAGTTCTCCTCCAAATTCTTCCAGCTGCAGCTAGAGGGATGAGTCATGCTGAAAGCCGAGGAGCTTTTCTAAAAGCCTTTCACTTGGTTCACATGATTTTTTTTTCTAATTTTACATTCCTGTCTGGTTTTCTTTCCTTAAAAAAAAAAACCAAAAAAAACCCCAAAAAACCCCAACCCAAACGTGCAGGCGAGTCACCCAAGGAAAACCCGTACGAGGATGTGGAGCTGAAAGGGCGTCACGCGGGGCGAAAATCGCACCAGCTGTCCGAGAACTCCCTAGACTCCCTGCACAGGATGTGGACGCCGCCGAGCAGGAAATACCCGGCACCTGCGCAGGTAAAGGCAGCGGCCAGGCTGCGCTCTGCCCGCAGCAGCGGCGCGCACGGAGCGGGCTCGGCCCCGCAGCGCTGCCGGCACCGCGCCCGCCGCCGCCGCTGCCCTCTGAACCCTCCCGCTGCTTGTTTCCGAGCCCAGGCTGCGCCTCCATCGCCTCTCGGTGCGGCTGCACCTCTTAGGGAATTGTCTCTGCTGCCGGGCACAAGGCAGCTGCTGGGTTTGTCCCCGTGTTGTTACTCTGGTGTGACTCTGCTCTTGGGAAGTTCACAGTCTGGCATACTTATCGTAAAACAGAATTCCAGGTAAAAGCCCTGAATAAATACGTGAATAATAAAATAGAAAAACTCGAGTATCTGCAGTTAACAAGGCTGTATAAACTGTGTTTATAGCATAAAAAGAAAGATGAGGAACTCTGCAGACTTTCCCTTTTGTGGTTGTCAGGAAAATTAATCCAGAGACACCAGAGCTTTATGACCAAAAAGGAGACAGAGGAATCCTTTTACTTTATTCGAATAAAGGAAGAGGCCATGGAGCATTCCCCTGGGTTTGGAGGATGCAGCCTCCCTTTTTATCCCAATTTCCCGGCCGCATTTCCTCTCTCTTTCCCTGTGGGCTGAGGTACTCGAGAGGTACAGACTTCCTGGAATGCCTGATACCTAAGATTCCCCTCTAATGTATAACCCTCCCTTTTAATTTTTAATTCTTATAGAATTCATGGTTTTCCCCCATTGTTTCTTTCATCTTTCAATATCCAATTTCATTTATCAGCAAACCTACAGTTTGTTTGTAAAGACAAATATCTTTTTTTCCCATTCACCAATCAGTGGAATCCTTTCCACTGATTCTTTTATCTCTCAGTGCTAGTTTTATCTACTAGCAGATCCACAGCTTATTTGTAAAGACAAATCTGTCGTTCCTCTCATGGTGAATTTTCCAAAGCAAGCCTGTTTTTTTTTGTGAACCGTGAAATGCCAGGTTGCTTTGTTGTTTGTGGGATCACTATGTTCATAAGGAAGAATAGAAATCTCATCACATACTTAATTTTGAGATTCAAAGCACCCTTTAAAAGGAGCTTCACTGTGCACTGAACGAACAGAAAATTTGTAGTTGAACAAAATGTCACAACAATTTACATTTTTGTCTTGTAAAGAGACTTAGAAAGAAAACTGAATGCATTTTCTTCCACTCGCTTTGTGTGCATGCAAACATCACAATCCAAGAGACAAAAGAAGCATCACCAGGATTCTTAGTGTGCTCCTGGCACATCCTTTGTAAACCAGGAGTGACTTCAGCAAAGCTGCTGAAAAAGGAAAAGTGGAAAGCAGTAATCAAGCACAGCAAGGAGAAACAGGCACTGCAGTCATGAGGATAAGGGGGAAATGTCCCTCACAGTGGGGCGTGGTGTATAACAACTATTTCTGGCTGTGTGTGTGTTAACAGGAGTTGTGTAGCATCCAGAAGATCTCAGAGTGTGTCATCAGGCTGGGAACCATGCAGATCCATGGGAAGATACTGGCCAGTGTTCTCTGTTTAACAGAGGATTATCAAAGAATTTACAGATTCAAGTGGCTTCTGTAAAGTTGTTCAGTAAATAAGAACTCTGGTACCCTTTGCAACAGGACTGTCTTTTTTCTGGTAGCTTCTTTTCGAAATGCTGCTGGGGGTGCCCTGAGAGGAGTTAGTCCTGCTATAATTGCACTGTCATTGTGCTGGTATTTAAAATGAAGAGACACTAAGAGCAGGTCAGCTTTGGGCCTGGGTCATTCTCCAATGACCAGAAATAGAAAAGCCTGAATTTCCTGAAGAATGGTAGCTTTGGCAATGATTTATCAGCCAGTTTTTCCATCATAGCAACACAGCTGGGTTAGCAACATGACTTTTCAGTCATGGATGATGATAAACAAGATGGAAGAGATCAGAAGGCCAGCAAGCTTCCAACAATCATCTCCAAAAAGAATCCCTTTCAATAAAGTATAGAATGCCACCAGTTTTCCTGGCATGCTAACCTATGGTATGCATAGACCTCAGAAAATTAGTGGTGTGGTCATTTTGAATCCCTGTGTCTTTTCTTTTCCCGTTGATTATTTCCAGTTTTTGAAGTCATCAGGTATGAAAGGAATGTTTTATGATGACATTGTATTTGTGATGCAGCCCCTCTCCACAGAAACACCTGTGCTTTATCCCAGGTCGGACGGCACTGCAATCAGTCAGCCAATAAATGGGACATTTGTTGCTACAGGTTTATAGCTTGTAACAGAGCTGATAGGACATTAGTAAATGCCGGATGCTTGACATAGCAGTACTTTTTCCTGGATGTGCTGGTGAAGCTTCCTTACAGTGTTTGTGTTTGGGAGGAGAAGGCAGAGACCTGGAGCTGGGCAGAGCTGCTCCTAGGACTGCTCCAAAAGACCTCCAGTTTTTTAAAGACAGATGTTACCTGGTGCTTAATCCTTCAGTGAGATTTTGCCATCGCCCTGTAGTGATAACAGCTTCATGTTTTAAAGGGAATTCTTTGAGAATGCAGGGAGAGTTGTAACTGCACCTCTGCTGATTGTCAGATCCTAAAACTTCTTAACATCATGAAAGTAGAACAAGCTTGATTTTCCTGCTTTATTTTTACTTGTATAAAATATCACGAATTTGCTATTTTGGTTGTTATTTTTGCACTGAATTAATATTACACTGAATTGTGTACTTACTCTTTATTTTCACTCCTGCAAGTCAGAGGAATGGACCAGGCCTGTTGAGTCAGTGCTCTGCTGTCAGCCAAGCATTCCAGTTAGATTTTAGGGCTCACAGAATTGATGGGATGTGGGTGCATGGAAATGTAGGTCAGAAATGGTGCTGTTTTCTTTGAACTTCAAAGTCTTGGAGGTTGACCCCTGTCCCTTGACTGTGACTTTTCTCTTGATGCACATCCTGCGGAGTGGTGGCTCTCCTGGCACGGTGTCCCTGTGCAGCCACCACTGTGTCACAGGAGCTGCCTGTGCCCCAGGTGTTGCCAAGAGGGGAAGAGCTCAAGCAGTTCTTGTCCCTGCAGCTGCCCTCCAAGGCCAGCAGCCACTCCCTGCGCGTCGGGAACTGGTCAGAGAGGAAGAGCCACCGCCTGCCGCGGCTGCCCAAGCGGCACAGCCACGATGACATGCTGCTGCTGGCTCAGCTGGGCATCCCCTCGTCCCCCTCCAGCCTCAACGAGGACAGCCTGAGCACTGCCAGCGAGCTGCTGTCCACACGGCGCGCCAGGAGGATCCCAAAGGTACTGGGGTGTCGCTGTAGGGGCGGGTGTGACACACAAATAGACACACTACATTTCAGAAGGCTAATATTCCATTTATTACAACAGCACGCTGTCTTTTAGACACTCTACACAGTTTACACTTTCTTCATTGGTCACAATTAGTCAACGTAACGTTGATTGGTGGAAAGCCATCTATGCCTCTGTTTTCCATAAAACTTTTCTGAAAATACTTTTCCCTGCGCAGGTTTCTTCATCTTCTTCTCTTCTTGGTCTCCAGGACAACAGCCTCGGTCAGAAAATACTTCTTAAAACAAACCTCATTCATTAACCCTCTCTAACCCACAGACCAGCTGTGGGTCCTACCATACTGGGGCGTTATCAGCCTTGGGCTGAGGAGAGCTCACCTGTCTGCAAGAGCTTGTGGATTTCTAGCCAGCCTTGAGCCATCACTGAAAGCTCTTTTTGTACCTTAAAGGAGCATTTAGATCAAAATCCCTTCCTGAGAAGTGATAACTTCCAAGTTCTCCAGGAGGAGCAAACATCTGATGGCCATCTTTACACAGAATTGATTTTAAGGCACTTCTGTTTTCCACACTCTTCTTTAAGCTCTGTGGACCAGAGTATTGCTGTGTATATAACTTTAAGATTTGGAATGGGTGATGGCCAAGCAATTATTATTTATAATGTGCAGCAACATCTGAAGGGGTTTATTTCCCTATCATTTGTTTCCAGGAAAATCACTAATTGGCCTAATAGGTTTCCCTTCATCTCCTCACAACTGACCCCATCCTGATAACCGTGCTGTCTTGATGAAGTAAAACTTAATTTTTCATTTTTCAAGGAGCTCTTCGATTCAAAATGGAATGTGAACAAAACCCCAAGCCATAAGAAAACAACCAAAAAACCAACAATACAATAGCAATAGAGAGGGGGAAAACTGCCAGTACGCTTCATTTTGGCTTGTGAACAAAGTTGATTTTTATTGTGTATTCAACTCTTTCCTGTTCTTATTAGAGAGCATATTTTAAAGTACATGGCTATAAATACTGTGAGTAGAGGGAGATGTTTCTGTGAATAGTTGAAAATTCTATTTAAGGAGGAAATTAATCCTATATCCTTAATATTTACTGAATTATTACTTTCGTGGAATATATTGTTATACTTCACAAATGGGCACACATCTCTGGAGGCAATCATAGGGCTACTTACAGAGTAACTTACTACCTGATTTTGAGTAAAACTTGGAAAGTTTGGCTATTAATTTTGTACTCAATTTTTTTTAATTGAAGGGACAGATATTCTCCTTATGTGAAATTATGATTTCACCATATGAATGTTCACAATTTTATTGCAAATCTTGTAATAATTTCTATTTTTTTACTACTTTACCTTTCAAGATCACATATTCCTGGAGAATATAATTTTTTTAATTGAGATAGTGTTAGTTTTTAGAGGGAAAACCTAAAAAAGTTTTGTTTTAGTCTGTGCTCTGTTACTGCCCTTCTGCTGTGTCTATAGCAAATTGTATCCTTTCATTCAGTTTATTTCTCTCTGGAAGCTGAGGTGAAAAAGCTTTTTCCAACTGTATTATAGTTCTATGAAGAAATCTGCTATGGAATGAAATAAACTATTCCTGACTTATAAAACATCATTAATATTAATTGTTACATATTTGTGACTCTCCCGAAGCTATAATATTCTGTTTAATGTTGAATTCTTAGTAATCCCAGCCTCTTGCTGAAGACAATAAACACAAGTCATCTCATTAATATTTCCTATCATCTCAGATATTTTTGGGGCAGACAGTTATTATCTGCATTATCCGTATTTTGCTTGAATACATTAATTGAAAGTCTCCTGGCAGAAAAAATGTTTAGTCTTACTGACTCCTTATTTTCTTATTTTGCAGCTTGTCCAAAGAATCAACTCCATCTACAGTGCAAAAAGAGGGAAAAAACGACTGAAGAAACTTTCTATGTCCAATATTGAGACAGCGTCCCTACGAGGTATGGTACAAGTGTCATGGTTCTGTGAATCCATTTGGATGCTACAGGATTAATCAATTTCCTTCTTTCCTCCACATCTACCCTGGACTCCACTTAGCTTAGAACTTTTTTTCTGTGAACAATGATAATTTTCTCTATGCAAGAGGAGAAAATGGGGATGAGCTAAAAATAAATGAGATTCTCAGTATTGTGTATCCTATTAATCCCATGGTCAGCTAGACTTACCCAGCTGCTTCTTCAGTCCACATTTACTGAAAGTTTTGTCCAAAATTCACAGTTTTGACCCTTGCATGCTTTTTTCGTGGCACTTACAGTCTGTAACTCATCCTGTGCTTCAGACTGCTTCTGGAAAAACAGGGGCCAAAAAGAGAATTCAGGCCCTGTTTGTGTAAGAATAGGGCTTTAATAGAAGAACCCCTCAGTTACACATTTTGCCATAAGGTTACCTCTTTTGCCTGTTAACTCTAACTCAGTTTGGTGAGTTCTGGTGATTGGGAATGATGCCCAGGCAGACAAAGCTCATGTGGCTTACTTTGATTTCTCAAGTGCTGCACAACTTAAAAAAAAATTAAAAAAATTAAAACCTGAAAACAAGAAGTGAAAGGGTTAAGACACATTTTCCAGATGACACTTTTGCAGATCAGCATAGATGGGGATGCAGTGCAAACAGTTGCTGTAATGGAGAATGAATTTTGCCCTTTCATCAAAATGAAGTTCTTACTCTCAAGCAATATTGAAACTGAATCCAAGGAAAACACAATCTAAGGAGTAATTCAAACTGTTTATTTCAAGATATTTTAAGACTGTGGAGAAGTGCATGTGTGTATCACAAGGCTCAGAGATGTGAGATGGGATTTTTCCCAGTTGCAGCACAGTGAACTGAGTTTGTTTGCTCTGGTTTTGCATTAACTGAAGCCTCTCTGTCCTCTGCAGATGAGAACAGCGAGAGTGAGAGTGACTCAGATGACAGGTTTAAAGGTAAGGGATCAGCCTTCAGTGACTTCTAGTTAAACCCTGTCACAGACCTTATCAATGTGTGTTCTCCTGCTACTGCACATTGTCCTGTCCATGGCCTGTATTCTCTGTAGTTTCCTAACTCCATTACTGCAGAGCTCCCAAAGTTCCAACACAGGAGGGAGCACGAATGTGGAAAGCAAGGACAAAATGAGCTGTGAAGGTCTAACAAGGATTTGGCAACTGTGTCATTTAATGAAGAACAGGACCTTTGATAGATTGGCTTTGTCAGCCACTTCTGAGATGCTGATCTGTTCCAGACTGACTACTGGGTGCAGGCTTAGAGGGATGAGATTGGATAAAGATGCTCCTTTCTTATTCATATGCTGCTTTCACTATTTACTGCTCACTGCTGTTGGAGGCAGGGATCTGGGTCTGATCCAGCATTGTGGTTCTTAGACTATTTTATAAGTCTGCAGTCTACAAATCGTAGAAATTCCTTTATCAGCACCTGCACAAATAATGCCTGAGCCAGACCAGTAAAGTAATCTCTCCTTTTCCTAAGTCCTGATGTAGAAAGAGGCCTATTTTAAGCCTTTAAGAGCCTAAAAAACTTGAAGACAGCAGCAACAGATTTCAGAAGCAAACAGGTTGTTTGTGGGGATTTAACTTAGTTGTGCAGTCACGTTGAGACCCAAGTGCTTTATCAGAAGGATTTTTAATGTTTCTGTTGAGCCAGGTGTATGAGGGCTGGTCATCAAGGGCTTTCCCTTAGTGCTTATGACACCTTATTTCCTGTCACAAGGGCCAGTCAGCCTTTGGAAGCTGTGGGCAGTGGCAGTGAGTAGAGCCTGAAGGGTTTGAGGTGTGCTGCTAACAGTTCCTTTGCCATTGCCCAGAGATCCTTGTGTGAAGAGCTGGGGAAGGGCATGCAGGGAGCTGCTTTTACTGATTTCGAATTTTTTTGGTGTACCAGAACTGGTGGTGATGTTAATGACCAGTAATACCATAGGTATCAAGCAACAAGTCACTGGATCAAGGCCCATCTTTATCTTCATGAGTGACCATGAATCTAAGATCATCCCCCAAATGAATTAGCACTAACAAAGCAACCCACAGGAGGCAATTGGCACATCTTTCCTTTCCTCCCTGGATATTATTCCACGGCTTGCCTTATGTGGTTTGTAGCAAAAAGCTGTGCTGTGTAGGGACAGGGCACAGAACTGTTTTTCACTGGGGTAAGCCAGTCCTCAGATGTGTCACCCTGAAGGCCCCAATGCATTTGCACAACCACATAAGGGCTTATAATCCAGTCTTATGTATGAAGAAAAGCCAGACCTTTGGCAGGGTAGCAGTTATGAACTGCAAATTATTTCAGTGAATGAGTGTTGCATAACTTCAGTACTTGGAGAGAGTTTTGATTTATGGCTGCAATTAGTGAGGGAGACCACAGAAGGTTTGTTAACTAGAAGGTTTGCTTTTGAAAGGAGAACATGCTTGGAATAATACTCTGGCAAATTGAAAGGCCTTTGTGAATGGCTGTGGCTTACACAAACACATGACAGTCTCAGGTAATGATCTGTCTTTTTTTATTTCCTTTTGTTTTTAAATGCCAGCTCATACCCAGCGCCTTGTACACATCCAGTCAATGCTGAAGAGGGCTCCAAGTTATCGAACCCTGGAACTGGAGCTCATTGAGTGGCAGGAGCGGGAGTTATTTGAGTATTTTGTGGTAGTGTCCCTGAAAAAGAAGCCCTCTAAAAACACTTACCTCCCAGAAGTGACATACCAGTTTCCCAAGGTAAAAGAAAAATTCCTATGTACAGCTCATTCTAAGATAAGTAAGGTGAATTAATAGAAAAATGAATAGAAATCCAGTTCTTCAATGGAGCTTTCAGAATTGTTTCAAAGCAATCTGTTAGAAAGCAAAGGGCATAGAGAAGGTAACTGAAAGCTTTCCCTGTCTTCAGATTTATCTTTTCCAGAGCTGGAGAATTTGGCCTGATGGTGGATGTTTTAAAGACTGTGTTTAAATTCAGTTTCTAAATATTTCACTTTTTACTCATTTTGGCTATATTAGGATTTGTTCCAAAACTTGCTGAAGTCAATGGAAAGACTTTTGCTGATCTCTGGCATTTCTCTTGGGCTCTTGCAGCAGAAAGGTATTTGAGTTAGGGCTGTGTTTTAAGTGGCCAGTGTACAACAAGGGAGTTTCAGACAATTTAAAAAATGTAAAACCCCAGCAGTGATAATTTCTTTTGTTCAAGCACCTATAAGCCTGTCCTGGAGCCATGGCTCACTCTGCCAAGCACAAATACAGGGCAATCTGAAGGTCCCTGGCTCTCAGAGCTGCTCAGTGAGCCTGGCCCTGAGCAGAGCTGGGAAGGGACACTCTGACTGAACCCCACTTTCCTCCTGGCAGCTGGAGAGACCAACCAAGCAGATGCGGGAAGCAGAGGAGCGCCTCAAGGCTATCCCACAATTCTGCTTCCCTGATGCCAAGGACTGGCTCCCCGTGTCTGAGTACAACAGGTGAGTGCTCCAGAGCTCCTCTGCCCCATGGGGTGATGCTGGGGTGATGCTGGAGTGTTGCTGGGGTGATGCTGGGGTGATGCTGGGGTGATGCTGGGGCGATGTTGGAGTGCACTGCAACAGCCTCAGCCTCGTCAATGCTCAATTAAGGAAGCAGCAGTTTGACTCTTGGCCACTTTGTCATCAAGCAGCTGTATCTAATTTTTCTTTCTTTCGAAGTTCTGTGTTCTTTTTCTTCCCTACTCTGCCTGTCTCACAGGCCTGTGTGGCTGAGGGAAAGAGGCTTGAAGGTTCCACTGAGAGCTAAACTCAAAAGAATAAATGGAAGTATTTAAAATAAATCTTAAAAAAGGATGGGGCCCCAGCCACCCCCTGCCCAAGTCATTCACCTCAGAGTGCTTGTCTAACATTGTAGGTTACCCCTTCATTTGGCTCAAAATGTTGGTGTCTGAGAACTTTCTTGAAGCTGTGCTGTGTCCCAGCAGAGGAGCTCTCTCTTCCTTCTATTGGAGATGAATGACTGCAGGAGAAGGGCAAGGAAATGGAAAGCCAGGCTTACATTTTCTTTTTCATTCAAAGTGACCTCAAAAAAATTTATAATTTTCTTCCCCTGCATTGATACGTGAGAACTGGTTGATCCAAAGCTGTAGAGTAACAGAATAAAAGGGATGGAATCATGGAATGATTTGGGTTGGAGGGGGTCTTTAAAGGTCATCTAGTCCAACCTTTCTGCCATGAGCAGGGACATCTCCAACTCGATCAGGTTGATCAGAGCCCTGTCCTGCTTGACCTTGAATGCCTCCATGGACGGGGCATTCACCACCTCTGGACAACCTGTCCCAGTGTTTTACCACTCTCATTTCTTCCTTTTATCTAGTCTGAATCTACCTAGTTTTAGTTGAAAACCATTACCCCTTGTCCTATTGATACAGACCCTATTAAAAAGTCTGTTCCCATCTTTCTTAGAAGCTCCTTCTATATACTGAAAGGCCACAATAAAGTCTCCCCAGAGACGACATTTGTATTTGTACAGATCCTGGCTTTTCAGCACAAGGAAGTGTTTTATATAATGCAGTTTAAAATTTGCAAAGCAGTCAGGAATGTTTCACAGCCCAGGCACAAATTCACAGACCTATCCCTTCACCTGTGTTGTAATTACAGCCTCAAACTGTTGTTTCATTGCTCTGTCACAAATGGTATTTATCCTAGACAGAGACATAAAGTGACTTGGATTTTGGAAACCTATCTTGTTTCTGGATTAGAAAATTATTTCTCTATTCTCAGAGAATATCTAAGGTTCTCCCTTTAAGAACAAAGCTCAGACCAAAGACAGGACTGAACCAAAGGTAAAGGAGCACTGGAATATTGCCCTCAGAATCTGATTCTCATGTTTCTTCTGCAGTCACTGACACTCAGCACCCATCTCTTCTGATAAGACAGCTGGGTTGTCCTTAACCATACTGCTGACAGAATTTTGCCACAGAGTATGTCCTAATGATGAAGACCTTGCAGTGGGTAGCATCTCTCACTTGATGAGTGTCCCTTCCTAAGTGATGTACCTTGTAGCCATGCTGTAGTTCTGATCTAAGCTCTGGGCAATTCACTTTCTCCTAGTGAGACCTTCTCTTTCATGCTGACTGGGGAGGATGGGAGCCGGCGGTTCGGGTACTGCAGGAGGCTCTTGGTAAGTACATCACCCTCACTTCAAACAGCAGAATTCTCTTAAAAAGGATCTCAAAACTACAGTCTGAACTGAGGGTGTCTCTCATGGTTTTTAAAGGGGACAGGGTTTTCTCACTCTGAAATTTGGAAACGTAAGGAGATCAAGTTAAAATAAGAATTTGTAATGGCCATTTTAATTAGACAGATCCCAAGGTTTGTAGGGAATTTCTGAGAACGTGGGAAGTTTCTTGGGTGAGCACTTACTTCATAAATTCTTTCTGTTATATACTTTCAAGCACAATCAGAAATACTACAACACTGGGAACAAAGGCAAAGGTGGTATTTCTAAACATTTGTGAGTAGTGTTTATCTCTTGGGCAGCTGCTTACATCTCAAAGGACTCTGCCAGCACTGTCTCATCAGTCTGCAGCTCAGAGCCATGCAACAGGCTGGTGCCAGCAGTGGGATGTCTGGTTTCTCACACAATTTTCAGTCCTCATGATTGGGGTGGTCAACAGGTGAGGTGGGGAGCCTCCAAACAGTGTTGTCTCATCACCTGGACAATCTCTGGACACTTGGTAAACTGGGAGCACAGCAATGAGTGTGTACCAAGGGGAGGAGTCTGCACAGAGGCTTGCAGAGTGTGGTGAGGGAGGTGGAGCACAGTGCAGACAGGGATTCCGGTGTCCATCCTGCACACCCGATGGGAAGGCAGCAAAGCAGGAAGCAGAAATATCCCTGCACTGGCCTTGCACCTCTTGGGTAGGCTTGGAGCTGTTAATGAGTGACTGGGTAGGGAGCCAGGGCTCCTGTCATGTTCTCATGACTGCTGCCCACACTGGATTGGGGAGCTTGTATGGATATTGGATGCTGCAGGAGTCTTTGGCTGACTCTATGTGCCAAATGAATGTCTGCAGCAGTTTATAAGTCCCCCCTCTCTAACACAGTGGCACTTTCACCTCCCTTCTGTTTCTGGCATGATTTCCCACCTTTTCAGGCAGGGAACACCTGCCTTCAGTAGCTTTCAGCAGGGCAACTCCCTGTCACTGGCACAGCACCCTCTGTCCTGCACTGCTGCTTGTGCCTGACCCTGCTCTTCCCCTGCTCTCTGTCCCTGGCAGAGCCCTTGGCGTGCAGACAGCAGATGTCTGTCTGGGAGGTATTGCTGTGTGTGGTTCCTCTATTTGTAAGAAGCTTCATTAAGCTAACATAACAGGAAACTTGTTTATCAGTTCTGGGGGTGGTGTTTGCCATAGGTATCATCACAGGGACTCACTGTATAAAAGAGCGTGTCACAGTGGGCCACAACAAGGGTGATGTGTGGGCAAGAAATGTCACTGAAGGCTTGTGCTGCAGTAAATTGGTCAGGGGGTAACTCAGGGATAAACAAGGAAAGCACCTAGAAGTCATCCTTGCTGGTGTAAAAAAGCATAACAAGATGTAGGGCAGCAGTACAATTCAATTTTTTTAAATGAGTTGTCATTTAAAAGGATACAAAGGTCTATTTTGGAAAAAAATAACAAAACCTCAGAAAATGATGGTTAGAATTAAATTATGGAATGTTTTCACTCCACCAGGTAAAGGTGGTTTAAGACTTTTATCTCTCTGAGAATGTCAGTAAATTTGTAATCATGCACTGAGCTTTCCTTTGTGAAATGCCAAATGGTTGGTCCTGGACCATGCTGACACTGAAATAACCAGCAACAATTAAAGAAAAAAAAAATATACAGAGGAATGTTGAATCAGTTTTTCAATGAAACATTAACATAGGCTTTCTTTACTCGTTTAAAGCTCAGTGAAATTCACCCTACATTAAGGACAACATAAAAATAGAACACTGACTTTCAGCTGGTGCAAAAGATGATTATATTAGGAAGTACCAGGAAAAAAATTAAATCAATAGTGCACACTTTTATATAATGGTGTTTTGAGACAGCATTGGACATTTTTATCCTCCACTGGATAAGGCAAAAATCAATAAATAGCAAAATGAAAAAGGGAAAATAAGTAGTGCTTTGCTAAATCTATCTAATAATTATAAAGCCAGTTATAAAGCAGATCTGCTACTGCCATCTTGGGTGATCACTTAATTCAGGTTGCTTAATCTGGATTCCAAACCCTGGCACAGAGAAGCTGACATGTCTCATCCCACTGGTACAGCCTACTCAGCCAAGGAAAGGAAGGAGTGATGCCAGTGCACTCGACCTTTGCTTTGCCCTTTGTGGGGCAAACCCAGCCATGCCCTTCTGAGAGCAAAACTGGGGCTTAGAAAGACAGGGGATTTTGGAAGCTGCAGAGAAACATCTCAGCATTTCCTCTACCTGTGGAAAAGGCAAAAGTAGCAGAGATCTTCTTTTATTTGGGTGCTGCAAGCTCCTTCTGTCCTGCTGGGAGAGCTTTGGAATCTGGGTGGTGATCTGAAATGCCTTTTCCATAGAGTTTGGCTGAGCTCACAAGTGTAACAATTTTATGTCCCCTGCAAAGGCTGGTGTGTGGTGAGACAGCCTCACTGGTATGTGCCTAAGTGTGATATATCTCTACAGAATATACAGATTTTGTATAGGCAGCAAGGAGCAGGTAAATCCTGCAGGCATTCTTTATATACCAGCAGCAGATTTTTGTGTTTGGGGGTCCAATTTTCTGAGCAGGTTTTGGAAACTTTATGCCAAGATGGCTCTTATGTGCAGGAGGGCACAGCATCTGCTTCAATTAATCCCATTCCTGGCCTGCAAATTCTGTCAAATGCAATAACCAGAACTTGGGAACTACATGCAGGTTTTAGCAGACATTATGTAAGACAAAGGCGAGGCCACACTGTAACACAGAACCATGAAACCCTCCTAAAATTCGTACAAACTGCTCCACTTTAAGCCAAGCCAACTGCTGTGAGGCTAATTCCTTAGAAAATGTTCCCCAGCTGTCCTGGTGAGGGATGCTCTTGTAATACCCAGCAAGAGGTGTCTCACACCTTCTGGTGCATTTGGCAGCCTCGTTGGCAATAGCTCCATGGCTGGCTGGGCCAGGCAGCCTGACCCTGGCAGGATGGCTGGCTGCTCTTCTGCAGGGTCTGCTGTGCACATTCCTGCATTCAGGAAACAATTGTGTTTTGTCAGCCTTGCTCTCCTTTGGCATGTTGTGATATGAACAAACTGTTCCACTTTTTTTTTCCTTCAGATCTCAGATTCTTCCAGACCTTTTTTGAGGTCTGTGTGCCAAAACTACCTCAAGGGATACAGTGACAGTTATGTTTTCTTTGTTCTACAGATCCTGTACAGTATCCCCTTTAATTGTATTTATATTGTTTTGTTTCATTTTGGAACAGGATTAGAATGGAATGTAACCTATTGTCCCACAGCAGACAATCTGCATTTCCATAGATAGCACGAAATTTTCCAGTTACATCTTGATACCTCCAAGGCAATCCTGCAACAACTTTTCTAGTGAGTGCACATGTCAGCAGCAGAGATGACTTGGGCACCCCTGCAGGGGCTGTCTCATCCTATGCCTCTCTTCCCTCTCACATAAAAGTTGATCCTCCACCATTTTTCTAGGCTAAGACAAGCCAGCCCCAGGAGTCCCTGGAGGAGCAGATGCCTGAATGTGAAGTGTGTACCTGAAAACATGGAAAGCAGTTGTTAGGTGGGACTAACCTGACATCCTGCATTTGCTGGGGGCAGGAGAATGGCATTCATTATAGTGTGAAAGCAACTTTTGTGACATGTAGACTGTTTATGGAGCTGTAAAAAGCTGTTTGGAAAATGCTTTTTTCTCCTTGTTCCCTTCTATCCTGCCCTTGCCCAAGCAGTTTGACAGCCCTGTGTACACTGACTGCTCTGGCACCCAAAGTTCATGTTTCACAGAACAAGAAGTCTTTAAGAAGTGCTTTTAGATTTACAACACCCACAGTTTTCTCATGGTCAGAATTTGGATTGGCCCTAACAAGGAATCACGAGCCTCCATAGAAACTGGCTTGTGAATGACTATTCCTTTTAGCCTTTCAGTGTTTGAATTGTTCTGATTCCTGGCATCACTAAGGAATATCTCTGTTTCTGGATATGCTGGCTTTGCAAAGGCCATTCCCTCACACAGCTCAGTGCTGTGGCAGACTGGGAGGAGATCTCTGAAGGCTGCATAGAATCCAAGCACATGGACAGGGAGGTGGGATTTGAAAGAGAAAAACGGCAGGCTTAGTTTTTGGAGCAAAAGCCTCTTGTTTCTCCTGCCAAAGATTTTGGAGTGCACTTTAGTCAGTAATATTCAGATTAAACTCACTATAAAAAAGATTGTCCTGAGCCACGTGTGGACCAGCCCAGATGCAGAGCTCGGCCTCTCCATCTCAGCCAAGTTCTTGTCAGTTTATGATCATCATTTTGGAAAACTGTCTTGTTATCATCAAAACTCATTAGCATTTTCATTTTGTGATACTGGACTAAGGCTGAAAATATCCTGGGCTCCACAAAAACAAACTGAAAGCAAATCAAACTCAAAACATCATCCCCTCCATCTCTCTTCTTTCAGGAGCAGTGCAGTGCAAGCAAGTCAGAGTCATTTGGGTGCCTTTCAGCTGGGCTACTTTATCACTTTGCTTTCCTCATCTGGACCTATTCTTTGTGTGCAGGAGTGAGCCTTGGATGGAGGATGTGACTCCAAGACTGTGTAGCTACCTTGTAGAGCACAGCCTGCAACTTGGGGGAGCTTGGGGAACTTTGGGAAGAGAGGAGGTTACGCTGGTACTGATGGGCAGATCCAGGGCCTGAATCTCCTCCAGTGATGAGGGAGGAATCCAGGCAGGAGTGTCATGTCCCACAGGATGTTAAAGAAAGAAGCTAACTAAAGCACAATGGGTGTTTTAGATCAATCTAAAGTGAGGTGTAAACTGAGGTCTCAGGTGGTGGCTGAGAGGGGAGGTTATGTGAAGAGTTGCCAGTGCTATAAATTTGATAAGTTCTGCCCCTCAGAATGGCTCTGCTTGAGGCTTTTGCTTGCTGCTCTGACAGCTGATGTGTGTGCATCTGTGAGGCTGTGCTGTTTGCAGGAAAAGGTCTCTGAAATAACAGAAAAGGATGTCCTACACAGTGAGAGCAGGGAGGGAAGAATCCCAGCTCCCACAGACATGCAGCCTTTAAGACATTTGAAAGCAACGGTATTTCACAAAGGATAAACTTGGAATAAGTGCTAAGCAGTTATTGTTTCTGGTCTTATAGATGACCCAGGAATGTGATGTTTTTACTGGCACTCAGTGAGACAGCTCTTGGTTGGGAGCTGTCCAAAGCTCCTGGCATGGCTTCGGCATTCCTGCAGATTTGACACAATGATTTTAACCAAAATCCCACATGCTTGATATAATCACTCAGTGCCTTTAGAAAGGATTTTATACCTAATATGGACAAAAAAGGGCTCTGCTTTTTCAGAGATGTGACGCGTAGCGAGCAGGTTTGGATCCAGAAATAGACTCATCTGTATTCACTTAGCTTTGGTATTTTTTTTGTGGTCTTTATTATAACAGGCAGGCACCTGCTGACTGTCCAAGTCTAGAGTGCAATGTTCAGGTTTAAAAAGCACAGCTACCCCTCAGTTTCTCTTGATTGTCATCTCTGTGGCATGTGAATTTCAAACACTCCATGGGGAAGTTGATCACTGCACCAGTAGAGTCCAATGAAGAGACAAAGATAAATGGAATAGGCAGGGTAGCTGAGGAAGTCCCTTTTGCTTCTCCAGGACAAATCTTATATAGCATGATTATAGAGGATGGTCCTTACAGTTTCTCTCGGGGAGGGGGTAACAGGGATGTGTATCATTGATTCATACTTGCCACTGTTAAAGTTTTGTGAGTTTCATGTTTATCATGAGTTGATCTGAGGAAGTTAATGATTTACTCATGCAGCCTGCCTTTGTTTAGGTTCTGAGCTTGCTTTCTGTAGGTTGAGCTCTCTTTGAACACCATGGAGTGAGGGAGTGGGGACCTAAAGCCATCATGGTCTCCCTCAGTGTTGCAGTTCTCCTCTTGCAGTCACAGCCCCAGGGTGGCCCCACTCCTCGTGCTGCAGCAGGAGCAGGGACACAGACAGCAGAGGCGTGAGTTCCAGCCCTGGTTCCATGTGCTTTTATGGCTGCAAGCTGGAGCAATGCTGGGACACAGCTCCAACACGCTGTGATTTCCAAAGAGGATAAGCTCTATCTGTGCTTTTCACTCTCCTGTCTCATGGAAGAAATATGATGCTTTTCCAAAAGCAGCTGTTTGTTGGAGAAGCAGATAGTGAGAGATGTCACATGATGGCCAACTGTGTGGTCAGACAGAGAAGTGTATTTCCTCATGGCTCCACATTAATATGTAATTCCCATCTCCTCTTTGCTGTTATCAGCCCAATGGAAAAGGCCCACGCCTACCTGAAGTTTACTGCGTCATCAGCCGCCTGGGCTGCTTTGACTTATTTTCCAAGGTAAGGAGATCTTTTTTAATATTGCTTTTTAATTTGATTGTTTACTGAGACACATCTGCAGTGATGAACCAGACTGGAAGAATTCCTTCCTTTAATGGGAGATAACTATTTTACAGTTGCTGTTTTGGATATTCTATCCCTATTATTTGATTCATCAAAGAATGTCTTATTACTACTGTGACTGAGGCAGAAATTGATTCAGAAAACATCTGGGTGTCTGTATGATCTGGCTGACTGAAGTTTTTTCCATTGTTTTCTACAGCCATTCTGTGCTGAGCTGTAATTCTTGGCATCCATAGTTTGCATGATGGGCCAGTACCACTTTTACTCCAACACCGTGTGGAATGAGGAGGTTGAGAAAAAAGATTATTTGATATGTGAATTCTATACACTTAACACTGGTTTCGCTTTTTTTTCCACCCTAGGAGTCTAGGATAAAGCACAGATGATCTTTTAATTGGCCCAGTTTTAATTGATTGTATTTTAATTTGCCAGAGGTTTTCACTTTGGATATGGGAAATCTCTTAGAACTTTCACAGATTTTACTTGTTAATTTTCATAGGAGTAAAGTTTAAAAGAGCATGTTAACAACTGATTTTAATAAAAATCATAGCATTTATATTGTTCATATGATCTAATGTTCATACAGAATATTATCTTTAAAGCAGGTTTCAAGTTTTTCTGGATAAAACTTTGTTTAGCACAAGCTTTGTGTGAAGAGCAGCATTTGGGTTGCAAATGGTTAATTGCAATTTTGCTTCTGATGTCTTTCATAAAGCTCTGAAATCAGGGGTTTATAACAGTGTCTCTTAGACATAATATGTATCTAAACACAGATATCTGAGTGAACTGGAATGCATTATTCTGGGACGATCACCCAGCTCACCACACTGACAGAACTCCTGAGCTCTTGGTTTGCTATTTTTTTAAAATCTAATTTCCATAGTGCTCTATTTTTCAAAGGAAGACTTGGGAGAAGGAAAAAAAATTAAGTATTTCCTTACAACCAAGTATCACTGCAGCTGAGGTATAAGGTCAGACAACTGGCCCTCAATACAATGAATAGCTGTCTCTACCTTACACTGTGAATGATGAAAGACCATGGGATAATAAATCTTGGATATTATTTATCACAAAAGCAAAAAGATTCCTCTGGTTTAAAATGTTTATCATCCTATTTCTGATAACTTGCTTCAATTCCACAAAGCCTTTCCTGCTCACTCACTGTAGTAATACCTATTGCTGAGACAGACTTGAGAACCACAGATATTTTAACTTCCAGCCAGTTCATTTGGTCATGGTTTCAACAGATGTTTCTGACCATTTTATCTCTTGGGATCTCTGTTCAACTTTTATTTGGTTTAAATGCTCCTTTTATTTGCGTTGTGAAGGTCCTTGGAGCCAGGCATATGACACACACGTGACCCCAACTCCAGCAACAAAGAGCATCAAGTAGCCAGTGCTGTGGCTGCAGGAGCACAACTGAGTGCTGGCAGTGTGCAGGAGCACCAAGGGACCTGGGGCACAGCCCTGCTGCATTGCTGCTTCCCACTTGGGCAGCTGGTTTTGTTTGCTGAGGATGGCTGTGCTGCAAATTACATCAAGAGTGAAATCCATGTCCTCATTTATGGTTATCTGCCACTTCCAAGGACTGGAATGCAAGTTATGTATACAGGGGCAGCTTTGCTTTAGTTAAGCCTTCATGATGTCACAGGGAGGAAGGGGAAACTATGCACCAGTGAATGCCTCTGCTGGCACTTGGTGTCACCAGCTCTCGTTACAGGTCACCAGCTTGTGCTTAAGTGTCTTTCAATGTTCTGCTTCAGTGAAAATCATTTCCAAGAGAAACAAGAGAAAATGCCTGGCTCAGGCCCACTAACTCTTGTATGGCCTTTTGCTCTGGAGTGGTAGTTAAAAGATCACCATTGCAGGTCAAACCACTAACTGCTTTGAACCTTGCTTTCAGCCTTCTTTAGCTTTATCATCTATATGCTCTGTCTAATGTGGGAAAACTTAGCTGTGATCTAATTTATATTGCCCCATGTGACCAAAGAGAGAAGAAAAGAATAGCCTCCTCTATCTTTAAGAAGTTCCATCTGCTTATTTCAAGATTAGATTGCCTGCTGTTTCATCAAGAGAAAATGACCTTAATGCAGGCACCAGTGGGTGTGCTGCAGGGGCGTCTCATGGTCTCCAGCTCAGCACAGACTCTGACCTGACGGTCACTGCTGAGACCCTTTCAGTTCTGTCCTGCTATCATAGTGGCAGCATTGCTTTCTTTGCTACTCTGGCCTTTTCCTGCCCTCTCAGTTGAAATGGAAGAGGTGCTCAGTGCAGAAGAAAGTTTCTCCTTGATAGAAATTTTAAAATGTACCACTGAGACGTGATGCTTACCTGAGCTGTGATTATGGGATTTGTCTTCATCTTTCTCTCCTTCAGCTCACCCTGTTGTTCAGGCATAGTCCCAACAATATATAGATCCCTTCAGTCATGTTGAGTCTTCTTCCTCTTTTCCAGATTTGTTAATTCTTCCTTGCCTCCATGTTAATTACATTCACAAACAGGGCTCCATTTTGTAACCAAAAAACATGGATTGATGGTAATGAAGAAATACATGGCAGAGGAGATGTAAACTTAGATCTGCCATGTGTTTAAGCACACATTGGTCGAAGGATGCTTCAAAAGACTATGTGATGTTGACATGTTCTGTCTTTCTCTCACTTATGTCTTACTAATGGACCAGATCCTGGATGAGGTTGAAAGGAGAAGGGGAATATCTGCTGCCCTGGTTTATCCATTTATGAGAAGTCTGATGGAATCTCCTTTTCCTGCACCTGGAAAGACAATCAAAGTCAAAACCTTCCTGCCTGGAGCTGGAAATGAGGTAAAAAGCAACTGCAAACATTACAAGTCAAAGCCTTACCCTTTACCACGCCAGTATCAAAGCAGCAAAAGAAAAACAGGAGGAGACAAACAGATCCTGAAGGGATGTGGGGTGGCTCAGTCTCAAAATGAGCAGAGCATGAGCTGCACCACTGTGGACATGCTAATGCTAGTTTCTCTTGATGATTATAATCCAATTTATGATTATGTATTTATTATGTTATGTTATTAACAAGTTGTGTGTAAGAAAAACAGCCAACACAAATATCCCAGTGTGCCTGGCCTAGTGCAGTTCAGAGACTGCAGCATTGCTGGGCTTTATCACAGTGATAACAAGTGTGAGTCTCCCATGCTGTCTGTACCTGAGCACTGCAGCAGCTGCTTGTTATTTCAAACCTTGTTGCTGATGGTCCTGGCCATGGTAGGAGTGACCAGCAGCATTTAAGTGGCTCTCTTTGGTAATAAATACCTTTTAACTGGCTCTCAAAGGAAAGCACATCATGTAAAACTTTTGTGTGTGTGTAAGGCACATGTCTAATGCTAAGCTTCTAGCTACTTAAGTCAGGAATAAAAAGAAATGGTATCTATTTCTTTTTATTCCTGACTTAAGTAGCTAGAAGCTTAGCATTAGACATGTGCCTTACTGGAAAATGGCAGTATTGATTAAAAGGCTTTTGCAACTTGGGGCTGGCCAGCCATTCATTGTGTGAAATTCTCTTCTCTGTATGCCCCTCTGTAAGAATACAGTAGCTACACTCAGCTGGCCAAGCATATACAGGGGATACATTACTGAAGATAGGAACAGAATTTGTCCCAGTTAGTGAAAGCAGAGAGAAAAACCTCCCCTTTAGGGTTATTTTACACTCCTTAGGGTTAGTTTTACAGTGCCTTTGTTATTTTTGCATTGACTCTAAATGTAATGCCACTGACTTCAACGGAATGGGCTGTAATGTACGGTATGAAAGGTAAAGGGTTCCTTGTATAAGTGACTTGCAAGGTGTTTTAAAGGTTCCTGCATTTTCTTCTGGAGAGGCAACATCTGAAAGGGTGATTGGCATAACAGGGAAAAGATCTGATAATGCTTTTTCTGTGGGAATGTAACTGAGAGCCATGGATCTGCAACATCTCTATCCTCTGCTCAAGCTTCTGAACTCTCCCAGAGAAAAATATTGAGATAATTCCAACAAACAAACAACTCTTCTGGCTGAGCTTTGCTCTCTGTTGTGCTAGTACAAACTCGTTATTTAAATGGAATGCACTGGCTTAATTAGGAACAGAATCTTGTCTTTCCATTGTGGCTCCTCTTGCCTAAACAAAGATGGTGATTAATTGGGAAGCAGACAGTGTATTTCTTTGTGATGAGCAGACTGAGGCAGCAGGCTTTGCCAGGCAGCAGAAAACATCCCTGGTATTTGTAAAAGCTGCCATAACTTGCATTGCATCCTACCCTGCAGCAGGATTTTCATGTTGGCAGGTTTGCAGTAGAATCAGCTCCTCATGATTTGGCACGTACACTTGATTTGAGCTTGCAATCCCAGTGCTAAGGAATGCAAGTGGGCACCTTTGCTGATTGTGAGGAGCAGTTTGGCTCTTTGGAAATGCTGCCTTTCCTGGTACAGTCACTCCACAATTTGTTTCTTACTGCTTTTTTGGGCAGCAGCTGAATGATGGGTACATCACACTGTTCCTGTATTTCAGACTTCAAAAAGTCAAATCTATTTGATTTGATATATACTGTTCTAAGAGTGTCTTTCTTTTTACAGTTGTGTGTTACTGATCACAAACAATATCACTACTAAACTGATAGGAACTTATTTTGTTTACAGTATCCTGTGATCTTGAGCATATCCTTAAAACAATGTTTGTGAGGAATTTTGTAAGGGCTACTCCAATTAAAACCTGATCCAGTCTGCTTGTGGAATGTGGTGTCATGTGCATGAAAACATAAAACTAGTCTAAAGCAATAAAGTGATGGTGATTTTTGGACGTATGGAAAGAAGATGATGTATTCATGTTCCCGTTAATGTATATTCAGAGATTTCAACAGATCTTTAAGTTGGCCAACTTTTTCCCTTTCCCTTCTGTTTCCTCAAATTCCTCAATAGTCCACCATTTGCTGTCTTGTGCTTCATATTTTTCTCCTTCTGTTACTCTCTTCTTCACATTATTTTTCCCTCTTCTTTTTTCTGTCCTCTACCTTCAAGTTCCACATCTGAACATGTCAATTGCAGAGTAAAAGGAAGATATAATAAAGGAATCAAGGAAAAGGCATTTGAGAAAAGGAAGGAGAGGGCCTGAGGTCATGGATGAAGTATGAAAATTAGACTGTAAAGGGATGTCACAACTCACCATCTAAGGCCTTGTCCTGACTCCCCACTTAAGTATATATATATATATATATATGTACATATCTTTATATGGAAAGAGAAAGGTTTTAAACATTATCTAGTGAATTACACATCACAGAAGAGTGGAAATTAAGTTAATTGGGTTTAAAGTCGTCCTGGCCTTTTAGTTGAATCCCAGGCTCCTATCTAGATGTTAATATGAATTGTTAGCCAAGCTTAGAACCCAATTTGCCTTGACTTTATGGGTGTTTCAACCCTGCAAGCTTCCAGCTCCAGTGTTTGATTGTTACTTGCTTCATACTCGTGACTCAGCCAAGCTTTACATATCTTACAGAATGTTTGGAAGGGAGAATTATGCTTCCCTTGGAGATGACAGCAGACAGTGCACACAGCTGTATTCTGGGAAGAATGGCATGACAGGAATTGTGCAATACACCGTTTTTCTGGAGCGCTGTGCCTGCAGCCTCAGCTTGCACGCGGGGCTGGGGTTCATTCACTCAGCGTGCCCTGAGCAGGCAGGCAGGGGCAGTGCTGGCACTGCAGGCACTCTGCCCTGCCAGCCATGCTGACTGCAGTGTGTTGGGTGTGTGCAGGTCATCGAGCTGAGGAGGCCCATGGACTCCCGCCTGGAGCACGTGGACTTCGAGTGCCTCTTCAGCTGCCTGAGCGTGCGGCAGATCATCCGCATCTTCGCCTCCCTGCTGCTCGAGCGCCGCGTCATCTTCGTGGCAGACAAGCTCAGGTAGGTGCTGCAGCACCTGGAGCACACAGGGCTGCCTCTGGATGCAAAAGGCTTTGGGAAATGGACAGAATGGTTTTCAGACGTGAGGATCCTCTCACTGGAGGATTTAAATGTCTTTTTACACCAATGGACGTTCTGTCTTGCTTTCCCATCTGTATAATGGCGATATAACTTCTCACCTTCTTCACAGTCAGCATTTTGATGCAATGTAGTTTCAGCAATGTTTCTTTCAGGTTTTGGACACAGAGTACTCATAAAGAGTAGCAGAAGTTGTCACTGAGGTGCTTCACTTCGTGCTCATGCAGTGCAGGCAGGTAGGGAGGTGGGGTGCTGAGAGCTCCCCTGATTTGCTCTGTGCAGTACTGAGACTTTATGGTGGGGCTATGTTTCAATTCCTGCCCTGCCAAACCCATCCAGTGAGTGTTAAACTGCTATCACAGTCCTTCCCAACTATTTAGGATATTTTTCCTGTTGCTCATGTGACCTGAAAACATTTCCTTTTGGAAGCTCCAGCTTGGGTTCCTTGCTAGAACCTTTCAGCACACCTTTTGCTTCCTAGCCCTTTGATTGCAGTCTCCCTCCCCTCTTTGTTCCTCTGAAGCATGAACTCAGCCCAAGGTGAAAGGAGTGAGAGCAACAGGCCACAACTCCATGTGGCCTTTCCCAAGGAAATGGGAGCTCTGTGTAAGCTGCACCCCTGCCCCACAGCAAAGAAACATCCTATTTTTTAGATGCTTGTGTAATCCATACAGAAAAGTGTGGGTAATGTAAAGAAGACATTCTTTTCTGTGGCATAATACATAATAAAAAATGGCAAATAAGAATAAAGCCTGTCATTTATTAGACTCAGGAACATCCAGCATCTTTTAAAAGGACACCAGAGACTGTATGGGAGGTTAAAAACACAGATGGATCGACCCAAACAAACTCTGCTAAACACTTTATCAGTCCCGACCTCCTCTGAATGACTGCCAGAAACAATAGCTGCACTTAGTGGCCGCCAGTGTATATAATAGCAAAAATACTTTGCATAGTAAAAGCTTTACAACCTTTAGGGGAGAATTTCTTAAAGCTGCAGACCCTTCTCAGGTTATAAAGTTATTTCCTTAGCAGTCTTTTTTGTGTCTAGAACAATAGGAACATTTTATTTCATCCTCCTCTTTTTAGTAACCCTTGGTTTGAATGACCATTTGGGATGACTTAATTTCACATAAACCTGTGATGAGAATTGTGTAACTAGTCCAGGGTTTCTGCAGTACTTCAGTAGATATATGAATCACACCATGAATATTGGGGCAGGTAACTTTAGAAATACAGTTGGTGTGTTCCTTCTGACTTTTTCTACAGCATGTTTACTCACCTCATTCTCTCTGTTTCTGTTTTACCATTCTTTCAGCACCCACAAGTCTGACGGTAATTCAGATTGACAAAGATCTTTATTTCTTCCAAGGGCACAGTGATCTGAGTGGAAACTCACAGAAATGGCACAGGAAAAGTGAGGGCTCTGCTGTGCTGCTGCCAACTGCTGCTCTGCTCTGGAGTTCCCAGTTGCTCCTCTGCTCACAGTCCTGCAGGGATGGCTTGCTGTGGGAAAGATCCTCAGCCATGAGGGATGAGACAGACAGCAGCCATTCCCTGGAGCATTTCCCTGGGACAGCTGGCCTAGCCAATGTCATATAATGCTCTGGGCACTGTGCAGAGAAAATCAACAATTAAACCTACTTTGACAGGATCAAGGTAGCCTGGCATGGAAACAGTCGTGTTGCTGATGCTGAGGACTTGTGGTAACCCAGGGCTTCATCAGTCAGCCAAGATTTTATACACACTGCAGCCCTGGCTGGGAGTTCAGGCTTGCCTGTGCAATTACCTTTCTCTTGGTAGCTGCCTAGTCCCACAGGCCTTGGAGCATGGAATGAGTTCTGCTTACAGGCAGTGTGCTGCTCTCCCTTTTGGCACACAGAAATAGGGCACCAGGACCAACAAGAACCAGAAATTATAAAGATCCCTCTTGGGAAACACTTATCCCTACATTGTGCTCTCCTGCAGAAGCTATTCTCCAGTGAGCTGTTGTTTCTGTGTGAGAGGGGGCCAAGGGATAAGGGCCATTACACAGGAGAAAAGAAGGGATTCAGATGGATCCAAGAGGCTTGGGAGGTTTTATGGTTGCTCCTGTAAGAAGGGACAGAACCTTTCTTACAAAAAGGACTTATGTTCATATGCTTTGCTACATCCACATGTACCCTTTATTGTCTGTATATACTTGGTTTCATTTGATGAGAGGATGACAAAATCTGATGTGGTAGATAAGGTTCTGCATGCAGACTTGTGGGTCCTGAGCTATGCTTCTGAACCCTCTGACCTGCTGAGTGTCATGTGCTGGAAACATAACACCTTTCTTATCTTTTGTCTGCTCTGTCTGGGATCCCAAACACTCTGGGATGGAGACCACTTCCTGCTCTGTGTGTGCAGCAGCTCTGCTTCATGCAGTGTGGTCCCTCTCAGCACGGGGATCTAGGAGGTACTTTAAACCAGAAACTAATAATGAGTCCTTTGACAAGAGCCTGGAGAAAGTGACAGTGGATTTAAATTCAATACTTACTGAGATTTTCATGGTTTAAATAGGGATGAAGTCTAAAATGAAACACTCTGGCTTTGAGCTAGTAACTGTCTTCTTGGAACCTTTGCCTTGTCTGACATGAGTTTTGTTTATGGGCATCCTGGCTGAAACTGGAGTTTACCAGTAATGTGGAAAAAAAAAAGTGAAATATCTTACAGGTCCACTCTGTGCCCAAAGAATGAGAGCAGGAAATTAAAATGATTTTACAAGGGTTTGATTTCTGTACGTACCCAAAAACTAGCTTAGAAATAAATGATGTTGAGGTTTAGGCTTCAAACTGTAAGATGCAATGGGCTTTTGTGGCTGCCTGTTTCACGGGTCTCCCAGCAATAAATGATTTCACACATTGTACAAGTCTGGGAAAGTCATGTCTAGTGAAGTGAGATTCACTCAGTAAGTTTTTATTTATGGTTTTATAGTGCCCAGAATGTGCCAAAATTTAAAGTCCTTGATCTCTGCAGGAAGAGATTGTTTGTCAACACAGAGAGTGATGGTCCCAAGTAGCGAGGAAACAACAGCAAAGTTCTGAATTCCAGCACTGTGAGGTTGGCCTGGTTAGATATGTGCAGATAGGTTTGGCTATTTTCCCCCCCATAAGTTGATTATGTATTTTTTCTGCTTGAAATGGGATGAATAAATCCCTGCAGCTATTTGCTCACCTTCAAAAATGAATGTGACCTTTCAGAATTTTGCTTTCTGTGAACAGTGAAGAAGACAACAGGGAAACAAAAAAATAAAAGATAAAGAAACTTGGAATAACAATAATAATTAAAGTGATAATATCACAACTCTTAAAGAGGTAGCTTAAGGCTCCAGTTCCTTAAAAATGCAGATACAAAACCAGTGGGGCCTGGGGCTCAGGAACACTGACCTTGCTGCAGGCACAAAGGTAGCAACAGAAAATAAATAGAAAGCAAACATTGGAAGAAAAATATTTCTCTGCTTGTTTTAGTTTTATGCTGGAGAAACAAATCTGTGGACGTGTTTGCTGAGGAGGTGATGTATCCATGTGTGTGAGAACAGTCTCTTCATCTTTTCCCTGAATGTTTGGAGAGGGGAAAGGAAGGCCCCGGACACAGCAATGCCCTTTTGTTATAACCCCATTTTTTATAAATAAAAAACACTCTTGCTGTAATCCACTGTATTGGAAAGGACTCTGAGGATATTTCACATATGGGTCCAGTCCAATGCCAGCCAGTGGGAGTGTTTGGATGAGGCTTGTTTTTTGCTACAGATCCAAATCCTCCAATATTCCTCTCCATGGCCTCTAGAAAACTTTTGGGGCTGTGAAATGCTTCTATAGAGCCCTGCTCTTTAGAAAAAAACAACCTTTCATTGCTGTGAATTTTGGTTTTATATAAGATATTTCAGCTACTTCTCAGTGAAGCAGGAGCATGGGCCTCAGGGAAAAAGCCCAAACCCTACTCCTCCCCATGGTATTTTGCAGTGCAGGAGGAATCTGTCTTCCAGCACAGCTGTAGAAAGTCCAGGCAGATCCCAGACCTGACCAAAGGTTACAGGCTGGAGACAGAAACACTGACTAATACAGGACTGAGCATAAATATGTAAATAGTGGGGAAGTCAACCCACAGGCATGTCTCTGTTAACTCTGGAGCAGAAGAGGAGCAGAGTGTGCTTGTATTCAAGGGCAAGGGCTTTCAGAGCACACAGCAGCATTTCCCTGTTCTCACGCACAGAGTCAGCTCAGGGCTGGCTGTGCTATGCCCAGGATGCTCAGGGAGTGCTGATGCTTCTCCTCACGTTTGAATCTGTTGTTTTGGGGCCATGCTAGAAACTGGCAGCAAGAGCTGAGAGGTGGCCTGGTCCCCGTTTCTCGGTGCCTACCTCAAAAACATAAAATCATAGCATGATCTTGTAGCTCAAGTTAAAATATGGAAATTTAAATAAGAGATAAGTGGCAATGTTTTAGTAGTAAATCACTGCTCCTCAGTCCAGTAGCAAGGTCAAGTGGAAAAGCAAGAATAGCTAAACTCTGGGGCAGATTACTAAAGTGCAAGCTCATTCTTTATTTCTTTACTGTTCCTTTTTAATTAACAAAAGTAGGATTTAATTCTTACGAACGAATCATGGCCATGACAGGTCTGAACAGCTTCGCCAACTGCCTGGGAATGCTCCTTTCCAGTAGCTGTCATCTTGTAACACTTACAGAGTCTGCCAACCTGCAGCTGAAAGGTAAAAACACGTGTATTAGCACAGAGAGAAGCATGCTTGGTACACAGATGTGAGCTTTGGCCAGCAATAAAGACTTCCTTTACCTTCCCCATCACAAAACCTCCAGAAAAGGAAAGGTGAGAGAAATTGGACAACAAATACATGCCAGAAACCAACTTGTGAGGGAGAATTAACTGCTGCCAGTGTCTGACTGATCTGTACCATTTCTGAGCACAGGCTACAGGGTCTTGATAGCTTTTTAATTATCAACTGTGTATTAAAGAACAAGTTTGGAGATGCAAACTACTGCACCTGTGGAATGTGTAATAGTTTACAGATCTTCTGTCTAAACCCAGGAGAAGTATGGATGGCTGACATTTCTTCTGGTGTATTTTTATCCAAAGAACTTGAAGTGCTATTTTAATACTGTCAGGATTATTGTGCTTGTCTGGTCTGATACGCTGAAGATAAGCTAGATAATTTCTTTCACTAATTCCTGCAGTGGAATGAATGAGCCCTTGTATAATTATCCAATGTGCAATCATGCCTAGTAGACAGAATTTATTCTACAGCAAAAACATCCATTTCTCATGTACGTAACCAGAGAGTTTCTGTTTCCTCCAGTAAGAGCCAGAGCAGCCCCTGTTGAGGGGGCTAGCAGAGATTCTTGAGAGAAATTTTACTCCCTCTTCTCAAGAGGTAATTACATTTTGTACCACTTGGACTGCTTTCTCCAGCACTTAGATTGTGTGATGGCTGATGCCAACAAAGCAGCTGTACATGGACAGTATGAAAATGTGTGTCAGGCAAAAGAGACAGACTAAGAAACAAAATGAACATTTGAAGTCTCTGGCTTGTTTAATATTCCACAGTCCCAGAGAAAACAACCTAATAGTGACATTTTTAATGTGCAGTAAACTCCAATGGCATTTTAATATGCCATGACCCAAGAAGGGTAGAGCTTGTATAATTTTCCTTTTCTTCCTTCCCTCCTCCCCTACTTTACAGTGATATTTATTTATGTCACTCCAGGCTTTGGCCAGTGCTCTACAGTGGGAAAACATAATTTTTTCCACTTCCAATTTGTGCAAAAAAGCTCTGTCCCTTCCCCATGAAAGGAAATGGGATATGAAGACGACCACCATGCTGCTTGGTAATTCCCTTCTGGATTGCTTCTTGGAACAATATGGCAGTAAATTGCAACATCTTCCCAACTTGACTTTTTGCTCCTTGCAAGAGGATTTAGATTCCCTCTTTTCAGCTTTTAAAGAGACAGATAGGGAGAGATTATTCCTCTCCTTGTTGGTTACTACCTAGAAAAGTACTTCATCCTGCTTTACAGCTGTGCTGCTGTTAACAGTGGAGCAATGGCCTGGGAATCTGAAACCCCCAGTGTGGTGGGAGAAAAGGTCCCAGTGTGGAAAGAAGAAGGAGTTAACTCTCCACTGGAGCACCTGCACTGAGACCACTTTTGTTCTGGATTCGTGCTAACAAATTGTCCTGCAGGAAAGGGATTGGATAACTCTGTGGATACAAAGGGCAACTTCACACTTGGAAATGTTGGGTCTGTTTTTTCTTGCAACCACTTGACAAAGCTTGGGCAGGTAGCTGATGTGTCAAAGCAATGACTTTTTTCCCCAAATCCCATTTTCTTGAAAAGACAAGTCCTCATTCTGTAGGGTACTTTGCATGTCTCTTTCTCCAGGGCCTTTCATGTGCCTTGCTTACACACAAGTATTACAGGAGTAAAATATAATGCCTTTGTTAATACCACATTCCCCTTTAATCAACTGTTCTCTGCTTTCTGTTAAATTAAATACTTCAAAGCTACTCTCTCAGAGAGACAGCTCTTCTAGCAGTGTTCTCTGCTCTGCAGCTCTCAGCTCCATAGCATGCAGCCTTGATGTTGCACGAGCCAGGGTTGTGCTTTGCAGGTTCTCTGTGGTACCCCACACTGTCACTTGAGTGTTCCCAAAAGGTGGGGATGGTTCTGAAAATGCAGCTCTTACTGAGCTAAAATCTGGCAAATTATGTAATTTTTTGAGATTGTTGCAAAATTTGGATGAAAACCAAAAAGAAGACCTTCTGTATAGTCAGAATGAACCTGCACTTACTTCTTTGATATGTCCTAATGACTTATTTAATTATCAAACACTGAAAATCTGAATTACTTTATGTGACTGAAAAATCCATTGGCTTTAAAAAAAAAGAATGTCTGAGGGCACATCCTCTTTCATGGTGCCCATCTCTGTTAATTTGTGGGAACATGTTCAGTGTCAGTTCAGTCAGTTCAGTTCAGAGATGGATCCATGCTGGCAGGGTAAAACAGCACAAACCAGGAGAGGATGTTGCATGCTAAAGCTGAAGGGGATGTGGCCAGAGAAGAGTTTACCAATGAAGGTATTGCCCACTCAGTTTTCTGTCAAATACAAGGAGGAGGGACCAGAAAAGGAACACAGATGATGACACAAAATGTTGGGCAAGTCTGCTCCATGAACTGTTCTTGTTGACACTCCAGTGAGGTAAACCATGTCTCTGTGAATCAAAGTCAGGGAAAACAATTCCAGAAACAGGTTTATAACCTTTGGTTCATAATAAAAAATCTCCTACTAGGAATCATCAATAGCACAAAGGCATTGCTGCCTGTGCTCTCCATAACTCACCTTCAGTAGTCACTGGACCTCTCCCAAAATTGTGTGTCACTGATAAGGAACTGCAGCATTGCTTTTGCCAGACAGGTGAGGCCATAGTGGGATTCCTTTATGAGAATTTTACAACCTTGGCTGTTCTCCAGCTGCCCTGTAGAAAGCACCAGATAAAAGCTGAAGTGTGACTTGTTACTTGTAAAAGAAGGTTTAGGTTTGGGTTTAGCTCCTTTTCATGGGCCAAAACTGCCATTTGAGTGGTGTGAAGGTTAAACAGCTTCACTCTTCGAGCTGTAAGTTTAGTTAAAATATTTTGCAGAGGACAATAACTGATAATTGGCTGATGTGATGTGGAAAATATGCATTTCCTCTTCAGTCTCAGTGCCCCCCTCTCCCTGCCAGTGTTATCACTTGTTTGCATTCCATGAGATATCACAAAGGTCACTTGCAGCAAATATGTCAGCATTCAAATTAGGGGAGCCACTGTGATTGGACTCTGCCCTTCATCCCAGGCAAAAGCAAAGTTTGGTTCTCACTTCTGCATCAGGCTGCTGCTTGCCAGGTGTGGGGAGCCTGGCTTGGGAGGAGTGGATGGACCTGGAGGCTTTGGGCACAGGGTGCAATGGCAGTGCTGCTGGCTTGGCAAAGCAATCACCCACCCTAGGAAATGTTCACTTGTTGGGCAAGGTTCTTGCTTTGTCAAACTCCTGTGCAGAGTGAGGGATTTTCACCTGCTTCTGAACAGAGTTGTTACCTCGCTGCTGGTAATACATGTGAATATATGTTAATTCTGGGTAATAGATGTTTCAGCCCATAACAGACAGGGGCGATCTGTGGTTTGTGCTCTAGGGAGCTCTTTACCCAGTGCCAGAGGTTGGCTGTAGCAATAATTCTTGCAGTGAGTTATGATGATTAAATTGTGAAATGTTCAGAACTGGCTGCTGAATTTGAGAGGGGCCAAATGGACCTGGCTCACCTCGATCCTCACAGGAATTGTATCTGTTCCTATCCATCATCACATTTACACTGAAGAATTCCTAATTTTATTCAAACTCTAGTAGCAGAGCCTTCCATTGGCAGGTCTCCTGTGCCATCAAGTGAAAAAGTAACCTAAAATATGTGCAGGTTTGTCTGTGTTTCCTGAAAAGGATATTGGGTGTTGATCAGAGATACAATATTAGCTGCATACTTTAGGCCAACTACTAAAGACCTCAGGTGGTGACTCTTAGTTTACCTCTTATTAAGTGTTTGCTGTACAAAATAAATCACAATGCAAGATATTACTCTGGCTTTTACAGCTCAAACTCATGCAATTTTTCATGTAATATGAACCCACTATTTTGATTTAAACATCTTATTGATTAGTCTAGAGAAATCAGATTTATTAACAGGAAACTCAGCAACTTCAGAACTCTCTTTTAGGTCACATATGCAACCACTCCATCCTAAACTTCCTGCAGACACCCAGATTTTCACAGATTCACTTGAAGGTCAGGTGAGGAGAAATGCTTGGCAGCAGCAGGGGAGTCCTCCTCCCTGTGTACCCATACACTTACAGAAGGATTCTGCCACAGGGAATTTTTAATCCAGGACATTAAAATCTAATTATTTGACTTAAAAAATAAATTATATTCTTAAAATTAAAAAATGTATTAGTAGCACATTAACATGAAACTACAATATTTATTAGCTTCAAAAATTACACTCTCTAGTTCCAAACCACCTTAGAAAGGCTTGAAGGAATCTCTGTAGTTTGCCCAGCCCCTGAAGGCTTCTAGAAAAGTAAAAAATTATTCAAATTTCCAAAGCTTCAACATGCCTTGCTGATGAGAGGCTGCCTCTGCAGCAGCCTCTCCCACAGCAGTCAGAGAACTCGTGGTTCAGAAGGTGTTATCATGTCTTGAGGGCTGCTCTGATTAACACAGAAATGGGAAAATGAAAGTCTTTGAGGATTCATTCCAGCAAAGTATTTCAGCACAATGAAAATAAATTAAGGCTGAAATTTCTGCTGAAATACTGTGTTGAATCAAAGCCTAAAACAGTGATTTGCCTGTCCCCTCATGCTTTAATTGGTGAGGCGAGGCATGAACTGATTGTAACTCCTGCTGCTCTGTAATCATTGGAAATAATTATTTTATTAGTGCCCAGATCATTTACTGGATTAGAATTAATTTGGGTCAAACAACAATATGTTAAGCCCAGTTCTGGTGTTTGTTTTGGTCATAATCTTTTTCCTCTCAGGTACAGGTAAATGTATTTGTTGTGGAGGAAACCTTTGCAGTTTGGGAATTATTCCTGATAAAACTGGGGCTTTGTGTCTGTCTGCTTAGCAGCAGTGGCTGAAGTGTAGAGCACTGGTTATATTTGATTTCCATCTGTGCCACGAGTGGGCTGTGAGCTTCTGTCACCCTCAGCTGTCCTGGTGTGTGACCTTCCCTCCTGCAGCTGCAGCCCCTCTCAGCATCTCTGGTACTGACAGAGGAGGGGCAATTGGCATCAGACAGCCTCACATCCTTCCATCTGCCTATAGCAACAGGGAGGAACAAGTTTCACCTTGGGACCTAATAATTTGGCTGCATGTGTGTGATAGCTTTAGTCATGTTCATATTAAATGGTTTTCCCTGGTCCTTGCATTGTTCAGCCCAGCCAGCCACCGTCTTGTCCCTTAATTTTACATCCTGGCCTCTTTGCCCTCAGTTTCCTTTTCATCTTCTCATCACCTGCTTATCATTATTTTGTCTCCCTCCCCTCCCAGTTCTACCTCCCAGATCTTAATTTTACCTCCTTGCACTTCATTCAGCCTCTTCCCTGCCTTCCTTTCCTTTTCTTCTCTTCCTTTCCCTCATGTTCCCTGCAGGAAGAAGATGATCCCTTTCTCCTAGAGGAGCCTTCATTTCTCAGTGTAGCCCAAGGCTACAAAGGGAGGTCCTGCTTATTCTTATTCTGAAGAAATTAGCAGCTAAATAATCTCTTTCTAGTATGCACAAGAAATATTACTTTAAGATGGTTTCTGACATAGCCAAATCAGAGTGAGTTTAAACATCACTAGGTAGGAGTCCTTGGCACACAGGGCACTCCCTCCTTCATAAAAAAAGTGCAGCAAAGATGTTTAATATAACAAAATAATGTATAATTTCATTTAGTTTTGGAAACAAACTGATGTGCTGTCAAGCAAGGGGGAATTGGATTAGCTGATCTCCCGAGGTTTCTTCCTACCTGAATTACTTTGATCCTATATAACTTTGCTTTAAACTGGAAACCAAAGTGGTTATCCAGAGGCAGACACAAGCTCAAAAACATCAGTCAAATTTTGAATCCATATCATGTGAAAATAATGCCTTACAAATGCAAGCAATCCTACAAATATGGAGGCATCCCAGAGCCATCAGGAATTGCCTTTGGGGTAGTTCTTCTTGTTCAAAAAGCTGCAAAAGCATGCAATTTCTTTGACTTGAGTCAAAAGACAGGAATTGAAGATTTTTTTCCTTTTTAAACATCCTAGAAGTGGTAACAGAGAAACAGCAATAATTTTGTCTAGGAAGAAACACTGTCATGTCTAATAGTTATACCGGCTGGAAAACTGGAGATGTTCTGTACCATTATAGCAAATGAACTCTTGGATTCTTATTTTCTTGCTCTCTACCATTTTTGGTGAGTGGTTGGTGGTATGTGGGTTAACAAAAAATGTACTCCCACAGCACAGAACCCTGGGAATGAAGGACAATCCATTGACGTGGGGGCTCCGGGGGCCTCAGGAGCAGAGCACCTGGGGATCAGGAGGAGTCCTGGAGCTGAGCAGCCATCCTTGGAGCAGGGAGAAAGCAGTAACATGTCCCCATTGTCAGCCAGCTTTTCCAGGGCCAGGGATCCTCAAGGGCTCACTTCAGAAGCTGACCTGCAGGAATGCTGCAGGAGCTCATTGCAGATGCCTGCAGTTTGGAGACTGTCACTTCTGACACTTAAAAGTTTTCATTTATATCTTGTCCCTGATACTATGCCTTAGTCTTATCAACCTCATTAATAATGCTGCTTTTATTTATTCCTATGCACCCAGAGAAACCTTTATTTTTTCAGAGCCTTAGAGTGCACTTTAACTGGCACAGCACAGTAGTGCTCTGAATTACTGCCAGCACAGCAACAGCAGTGCTGCCTACACTCCATCTCCACCCAAAGTGTATCAGTCTGCCATGCTTTTTACTTCCACCTGCACTTTACTTGATGCTTTTCAAGTTTTCTACTTTGTTCTTTCCACCTCTGCAGCCTGTATGTGTTGGAGGGGAGATGGGCTGAGTCCTTGGCCTGTGGCCTTTCCCCAGAGCTCTTTACAGAGTCCTCTGCAAACTTCTCAGACTATTTTATCTTGCAGAGCTGTCACAGACCTCTGTCAGGGACTGGAGTTAATCCAGGATCAGGAGAGGCATGGAAGGGTGTAGGAGGGAAGTATCAGGGATCTGGTTTTGCTACGAAGTTCATCAGCAGCCCAAGGGTAGGAGCACAAAAGCAGGGCCATGGCCTGTGATGAGGAGACATCTGGGTGTGTAATAGCCATGTGGGTCAAGGGATCACACCTGGGAAGGACAGAGCCTCCAGACTCCAGCCTCAAGGTGGAGGAAGCTCTCCTGAGCAGACAAGGGATGTGTGTCAGCGAGGTAACTCAGTCTCAAAGTGGCTGTGGACTGGAGCATGAATGTGTCAACAGGGCAGATGAAAGACTTCAGCAAATGTGGACAGAGAACATCATTTCATCAGCAGGGAGAAATGAGGAACATAAAAAGGTTGTGGAAAAGTAAACAGTGGAAACACTTTTTTTGTGAATTCACATTTTTGGCTACGTTTCTTCCTCTAATGTGAGGAAGCAGGGAGCCCAGATCTATTTTGATGGTCACAGTCCAGGGCACAGTCCAGAGCACTGGCACAGCACAGAGCTGGCAGCAGCCCCAGGTGACAGAGCTGCTGTGTGGCTTGGCCGTGCATGTGAGGGGTGGCCTCCCTCCTCTCCTGGCTGAGGAAGCTTGTCTGTTCCTCAGGGGAAGTGGAGGAAGGGAAGGGATATTCTCACCTTCTCCTTCAGTGGAAATGCCAGACTGACTGTGGAGGTGCATGTGAATAGTAAGGTGGGCTCAGGGAGCCAAATCAGCAATCCTAAATCCTGGATTTGGGAGATGCTCAGTGTGTGAGGCTCCCTTGGGCGTGGGAGAAGTTCTAGGTGTGGAGGGGGAATATGACAGTTGACTACTGTTAGAAAGAAAAGAGAGTTATCAAAGGTATTTGTGGAATATTTCTGTTGTGAGTAGAAGCTGTAACTGAATATGACTTTAGCACTTTGAGAGAGTTGGTGACTTGCAGTGTCCAACAAGCCACAGTCCTTGAAACAAACACAGCCAGCACTGACATCCCAGCCAGGGCAGTGTCCATCCCGTGCCCAACAGCTTGTTCTTCTCAGAGTGTGCTAATTGTGATAAGATACAGCCTGAGCTTGGGGTTATTTGTTGGTTGCTACCAGACATTGTCCCTATCTAAAGGACAGAAAAGGTTCTTGTTAAGTCACAGTGATTTGCTTTTTGATGTAGACTTAAACTGTGTTCATAAGCAGTCTCCAAAATTCAGCTGAGTCACAGCTATGTCTGAAATTGTGGTGCCTCAGCTCTTAGTCTGAACTTGTGTCTCCGCAGCCAGCAACACAAGGAAAATGTTCTGTGTGCTATCATGAGAAAATTTTGGGGAACAAAATATCCCGGAGGAACATAAATCAACCCTGAGTGGGAAAGAAGCAATGTCATATTTTGCCTGTAACACGATAAAGGATCTCTTCAAGAGAAATTTGTCATTAAGAAATGTCTCAATATACTTGTATAATCTTGTATTAATACAAGAAGATCAAAACCTGAAGGGTTTTTTTATCTAGTGAATAAAGACATAGAGTGACCCAAAACCTTGGCAAATTCCAAATAATTTTTTACAAGATGACAACCATGGAAATAAAGAAGTGTTTTCCAGTAGAACAACAGCTAGAACATTATGCAGCATTCCTGTAAAACTGCACAGACCAAATGGAAAAGCCCACTCTCCAAACCAGCTCTCTGGAACTGCCCTAGAGTATTAAAAGTGAAAATATTTTGAAAATCTAGCTTTGACTATTCTATTGCTTTACTTTGTGTGCTTCACACACCTTAAAGAAAATAAACCATCTGACCTTACTGCTTAATTCTCATAAACAAGAACAGTTGGATAATGTGTGGGTTGCACATTTTAAGAGGAAAAACTGGAGCAGACTTGGTTTCCCAAGGCAGGCCTTTCTTTTTTTACTTTACTAAATATCCTTCTCATCAATAATATCCTTTTAAAAGGTTCTGAACTGTATTTTAGAGATTTAGACTCGGGGTTCCTTTACACCTATCACCTCTGAATTTTACCTTACAAACTGTGAAATTTCACAGAAGTGAAAGGTGTGTATCCACTCTAAATATGAATCTTCCCAGGTAAGGCAGAGACAAGGGCACTTTGTACAAGCAGGAGTTTGGTGACAGCGGTGGCAGTCCTGCAGAGGGGAGTCCAGGAGGGATGGCAGCAAAAGGTTCTGGGGGCTGAAAGCTTGGAGGGAATGTTTCATGGGGATGAGATGTTCCACAAGGAAAGATTTTCTGAGGCTGAATTTGAAGAGCTGTGTGCAGAATCCTGAGGTGCAGAGGCCGAGGTGCTGACAGGGCGGTGATGTGACTTTTTGTGGGGTGCTGCCACAGGACATCCCCAGCAGGGCTGCTCCCTGTGCTCTGCTCTGCCCTGCCCCAGCTGGCTCCCAGGAAAGCTCGGGAAGAGATTCCAGTGTCCTGGGCTGGAGCCTGAAGCCTCCCCTAGCGTGGGAATAGCACGCACAAGAGGATGCAGGGGCTGATTTACGTCACAGCACTGCGTGTAAAACAACATGTTACAAAAGGGCATTTTATAGAAAGGAAAAAAATACTCACTGAAGAGCAGAAGAATGTTTGGCTTCCTGCTTTTAGCTTAACATGGCTCTTTTTTTAGGTTGCTCAGCTAAGATCACTGAATTTGTAGTAGGTGAAAATGCCAGGAGGACATTGAAGTGATCTTGAGAAAGTGCTGGGAGTCTGTACCACGTTCCACAGCTCTTCCAAAACACACCAGTGTGCTTGTTATGGTAAATGCTTGAGACCAAAATACGAGGCAATGGCAGCACCACTGCCTGTTATATATAAAAATATAAATTAGAGAAATGCATCATTTTACAAGAACCTTGTGTCAGGCAACATATGTTATAAACCCATGCTGGATTGTGAGATCTTAAAGGAAGTGTCAATTAAAACCAAGCCAGCAGATAATTTGCAGTAAAACACAAGGATTTGTTCTTCCCCAACTTTTTCTCTCTTTGTTCCCCAATTCTCACTTTTGTCATTCAGCAAACTTTGAAGGTAAATCACTGACAGGAACAAACAGGTGAAACCTCTTCTCTGGCCTTGGAACAATCCACAACTGAAGTAAAAATGCTCATGAAGGTTATTCTGGTGGAGGTCTGATGCCACCTAAAGTCTCCACCAAGTCTTGCAGTAGAAGAAATTAGCATTTCTCCCCAGCATTTTAAAGCAGTAACAGCTCTGCAGTTATTATTTATAGTTCTTTGTGGCTACATTAAGCACAGCAGAAGTTTGCAATGTGAGAAAATTGGTTCAGGCATGTTGGATCCAAATTTCTGTCATCTCAGCCTGCGAGAGGCAGACGTTGTAGCTGTGATATGGAGAGCTTGTCTTTATTTCCCTGATGTTAAAACTCACTTGGTAATGATGTTCCTTAATTTTTAACATTTGGAAACCATGTGACTGCAAAAGGGAATCAGATTCAGTAGATGGAAAGGCAACATATGCATGACTTTTTCCATGATAATATCAAGCTTTAAAGTTAGGAGATACAAACCTGTATTTTAGAGTACTCTGCTGAGCAGGATCAATATCTTTATCACTGAACTTGGTTGATAAGCCCTTTAAAAGGTATTATAAAAATATGCTGTTGTCAAAAAAAATGCGCAATCTTTGAAAAATGTGTTGTTTTTACCAGCTTTCCTTTGGAATAAGTACTGGTTGTTGGGGGCCTTTTATATCTGATTTCCCTGAGTTTTCCTCAAGGATTTTTCTTTTTCAATTTTATTTTACTTTTCATTTTCCTTTGTTCCTGCATTAGTGCTTGATTTAAGAACATTACTCTTATGCATTTTTATGACTATTGATGTGGTCATAACAGCCAAGATCTGGCATTGCTTTTGGGTTTTAAGCATTGTTCAAAGTGGCTGCTTTTGAGTGCTTTTGGGAACATTGCATCTTGACTTCTAGATCAAACCATCCCCTGACTGCTGTGAAACAAATGGATTCTAGTTTGAAACAAACAGATTCTGGTTTTGTACCTTTAGTGTGAAGACTGCTGTGAACTGCCACACTGCACAGTACAGAGAGGGTAGGGACTGGAAGGGGACCAAGGCTGCCAGAAGTCACAATGCCAGACAGGCAGCACCTTGGGCATTTGTATTTCAGCAGGCTGAGTGTCTCAGCAGGTGTTGTGAACCAAGAAAAGCCTTTGCTAACCTGGTTGTTCCTCTCTCCCCAGCACCCTGTCGAGCTGCTCCCATGCTGTAGTGGCCCTGCTGTACCCCTTCTCCTGGCAGCACACCTTCATTCCTGTCCTGCCCTCATCCATGATTGACATCGTGTGCTGCCCTACCCCCTTCCTGGTGGGACTGCTCTCCAGCTCTCTGCCCAAACTCAAGGACCTGCCCGTAGAGGAGGTAGGAGCTGGCACCACAATTGTTTGCCTGGATAAAGCTGGACTCTCCCAGGAGAGGGCTGCCACTGGGACATAAATCCTCACATGTTTAATTTTTAATCTGCCTCTTTGTTTCTTCTCTGCCTGGTTCTCATGGGCAACTCCCTCTTGGCAAAAGTGCACCAGTAGCTTTATTCTCCTCTTTTATTCTGCCCCTCTTCCATACCTGGTGCCTAGTCAGAGACAAGTGAATATTTACCTTGTCACCAATAAGTAGGGTGTAAATACGCTGCTTTGTTCTGGAACAAGAGGAAGCCATCTGCTATGCCATCTCTTAATCCTTATGGAAGTGGTGCATGAAGCCATAGCCCACAAAGGAAACAAAACCTTTAACAATTTTAACTTCTAAGACTTTGTTGATACTTTATTGGAAATCAAATGAGAGTTACAATTCATCAGCTCTTCCAGTAAAATACCACAAAAATACTCAAGGACACATGCTTTTCTGTCTTGCTCCTATTAGTTTCCTGTCATTTTTCTAAGGAATTTTTTTATGCTCACTTCCAAGGCCCTGTGTGCCTCTGGCCCACGTAAGTCTCTGCTCCATTTTCCTTCCTCTTTCCTAACATTGCTCTTCCACATCTTCCCAGCTCCATCTCTCAGCTTTGCTGCTTTCTTATCATGAATACTTCACACCCTTACCCTTTGGAATCCCTGCTGCCTCCACACTGTTTTCTTTAAACCCCTCTGAAACACTTTCCAACTGCATGTTAACAAAAATTATTAGTTATAACTTGCTTAGATTTAAGGAAAAAACCCTTTTAGTTTTTTTAATGTATGAATCTAGTATGAAATCTGTTGTATCTATGTTAAATTAGACTTGTAGCTGTAAAGAAAACCTTCACGTTGTTTCATAAAGCACACAACCTCTTGTTTCACAGTAGGAATTTGATTCATGTCAAGGCTTGTTCAGCAGATGATCTTTTGCTATTAAAAAGCAATAAACAAATGAATGTTTTCTGTCTCTTCAGATACATTTCACTGCAGTGTTTTCTTTCCTGTAGGCTTTGATGGTTAACCTGGGATCTGATCGATTCATCAGACAGGTAAAGCACAGCTCAGAATGCTGCCATGCAGTCTAGCAAGCTGTTTACTCCTACAGTGTGATTGGGTTTCTTTGATCAGAGGGATTTGGCAGGAATTGTGTGTGCACAGGGAAAGTGATGAGGGAAAAAAAGTTCTCATTTTCTGTTCCACCTGCAAATAAGAACTTCTCAGGTATGCAGAAGGGATTGAGGCTGTGACAGTCAGAAGGAATCAAGAACACAGTGTATTCACAGTGGAAAGAAAACAACCAAAGATAATCACATCACCTTAGCAAGAAAACTCGCCCTGTTGGAGGTGAAAAGGACAAAAATAGCAAAGAAAATTCCCGAGTGAGAGCACAAAGGTGGAGAATAGTTTAATGTGATAGGAAAAGCAAGAGCCTTGTAAACAAGGAGATAAGGGATCACCATCTCCTGACAGTCACGTGGCACTAAATAATTTCACACCAACAGTCTGCAGGTCGGATGAGGAAACTTTTTTGTTCAATTCCCTGTCTGGTGAACAGTGGCTGCAGAGCTAAGGCTCCTGTGCCTACTTGGCTTCTGCTGAACAAGCATAAAATAAGATGAAGAGAGCAACAGGGGCAAGACCCAGAAAACAAGATAGGCTACAAAACAGTAAAAACAACTGTCAAGGACCAAAGGAGCTGCCTAAAACCCACTACAGCAGCTGTGTGTACACCTAGCAAGGCTTCACATGATGTGTATTTAGTTAAAACACAACTATTTGGAATTTTTGTCATGTAAAGAGCTGATTCCACATTTCTGTGTTTACCTGCTCTTTGGATTATCACTCCCCACTTTAATCTTATTAAGAGTGACAAGAAATTTTTTGTTTAGAAATATTTGTTAGTTGCACATAGATTCTCATTATTTTATTTATGTATCCATGACAGTAGCAGATACAAGTATTTTCCATCTGAATTCTAAACCTTCTGAAAATATTTGCTGTAGTTCCTGCATAGATTACTGTGGCTTAAAGATTTTTCTTTCCTCTATCAGATGGATGATGAAGACACACTATTACCTAGAAAATTGCAAGCTGCTCTGGAGCAGGCTCTAGAGAGAAAGAATGAACTGATAAATCAGGATTCAGATAGTGATTCAGATGATGGTAAGTTCATTTGGAAACAGGGACTTGTGTAATAAACAAACGTAGGGAGAATTGTGATTTTCCATGCAGGAGAAACAAAGATGGGACCTGAGGTCTCAAATACCCTTGGTGACATCAAAGGTTGTCTCTGAACACACAGGGAACGCGACTGACGGCATCAACCCACAGTGATACCTCCCCCATGATTTATATTAATTTCTTTGTAAATGACATGGACTCCCATGGGTCCCTCTGAACCTTTGCTCAAACAGAGGTTTGCAGTTAACTTGGCCCTAACTCAATCCAGATAATTCTCCAGCCTTAGGGGTGTGTCTGAGTTTGGAGTTGCTTTTGGCATTTGGTATTTTCAGGGGAGAGAAGCAGGTACTACCAGAAAAGAATTTTAGTCCAAGAGGGGTTGGGTTGCCTCTGAAGGTTCATATTTCTCTTCAGGAGTGATAAAAAACAGCCCAGGGTGAATTGAGATGCCTGTGGTTAAAAGGTATGAAACAGGTCCCTATTCAGTTTTTGAAATTTATTTCTAGTCATATGTATTACTTATACAAGACTGATTTAACATCTCAGAAACGATGAAAACCCAAATTCTACAACAGACCCTTTTTGATCAGTTTTTGGTACAGGCTTATTATCCTCAGGAAGAAATATTTTAATGCTGAGTCATTCAGAAGTTTCTGAAGAGAACTGGCTCAAGAGTGAAAATAGGAGGTTTGATGTTGATGAAACACCCATCAAATGCTTAATATTCTGAGCTGTTTCCTGAGGATTTGTAATTCTCGCTGACTCTTGGTCAGGGAACACCAATTCTGCAGACTGGCACCCGTGGTTACGGCGCTGCCACCCTCTGCACCTGCATCCAGGTGTGCAGGGAGCCGCTGCAACTCCAGCCAGATGTTTGCACGGCATCAGGGAACAGGAACATGCACAGCCTGGCCCTGTGGGGATAATGCTCACAGCTCCGGTAGCAGCTGATTGTGGTGTCTTATTGCCGCCTTATTTTGCAGAATGTAACACCCTGAATGGATTAGTGTCTGAGGTTTTTATCCGATTCTTTGTGGAGACAGTTGGCCATTATTCCCTGTTCCTAACCCAGAATGAAAAAGGAGAGCGTGCCTTCCAAAGGGAGGCTTTCCGTAAATCTGTGGCCTCCAAGAGTATCCGCCGCTTCTTGGAAGTTTTCATGGAATCCCAAATGTTCGCTGGCTTCATCCAGGACAGAGAGCTGAGGAAATGCAGGGCTAAAGGTAAGGGTGGGTGTCTCCCCTGCGGCGCGGGTTTCGCTGTTCCGCTGGCATTGCGGCAAGGCGCGGAATCGCCGTGCGCTCCCCGGGAAAGCGGAAACGCATCCCGAAAATCCTGCCCGGTAACCGGAAGGTCGCTGGGAGCGGAGGCTGCCGGGTTGGGAGCTGGGGTGCGGGATCAGCGGGGCACGGCTCACCCCGGTGCCTGTCTGTCCGCCGCAGGGCTCTTCGAGCAGAGGGTGGAACAGTACTTGGAGGAGCTCCCGGACACGGAGCAAAGCGGAGTGAACAAGTTCCTGCGAGGCCTCGGTGAGGAAAATCTTCAGAAGTGTTTCTGAAATGAGTTTTCATGGTGCTGGTGGGTTTTGGTTTGTTGGTTTTTTTTAAATTAATTTGAAAAAGCCGTACCCGAAACGAGGTAATCAAGTGGTTTCAGCGTGATAGGAATTACAAAAAAGAAATCAATGAAAACATAGTTAAAGGTGGTAAAACCAGATTTAATTGTGGTCCTTGTTAACACTTTTTCACTGGGGGATGGGGGAACCAAGCCGTAATGGAGGAGTGGAACAGGAAGGGCTGGGAGCAGTCGGTGTTCTGTAGCTCAGCTCTCCCTGCTGGTGGCCGAGTGCAAGAGTTACCCCACAGCAATTACAAGTCAGACCCATTTGCTGTCACTTTTGATTGACTTCCGATGTCTGCTGGAGACTGACAGTGTGCTTCCTGTAGGTAACAAAATGAAGTTCCTCCACAAGAAGAACTAGCTCCTTCCTGCTGAAACACCAGCCCAAAGCCTATTTATTGATGGCACTGTGTGAGACACCTGCGGCCCTGGAGAGCGGAGCGGGAGGAGAGGAGTGAGCTGACAGCAGCTCCAGGCCATGGCCCGTGGATGCTGTGTCACTGTGCCACGCGATGGCTCCTCCGTGCATTTGGGTAGAGTTTGTACATAATGTGCTGTAAGCTTTTGTAACTGATTTTGTAATGAGCGAGAAAACTGTGGTAAATATTTGTATATTCCTGAGAATACCAGGTGCTTGTTTTTTGTTTTTTTTTTCTTTAGTATGAGTTGAGTTATGCTTGGTGCAAAAACGAGTAGCTGGTTATGTGCAGCTGACTGTCTCTGCAGAACCACTGACTTCAAGGGATGTTTGATGCCTGAACACTGCGGGGTGAATGAGCTCGGGTACGTGGGAGAGGTTGTACGCACGGGGCCGCTCTCGTGCAGCACAGGCACTTGTCTGGCTGCTTGTTTCCTTCAAATTAATTTTAAAGCAGAAATAACAAAGTAACTTGATGATAAGGTACTTGGTTCACGTGACAGAACCTCCACTTGGTTTGAACTCTGGTCAGTAAACTCCTTATAACCCATTCTGCACTAAGACTGCTAAGCCTGGGGAGATCTCAGCTCTCTGACTTGCAAGCTGCAGCGAGTAGGTACAGTACAGCCTTTCCTAATGTATGTATGTATGGATCCTAATAAACTCTGTAAATAGACCTGTTTGTTTATATTCATTGCAAACCTCTGCACTTCCTCATGTGGAGCAGGTGCAGACCCAGCAACTTGCCTGTGATTTTTAAATGAATTTGTAATTAAAATGTAAAGTGGTTATTACGAACCTGTCTTTTGGTAGGTTTGCTATTTCACATGTAGTTTGGGGTTTCTTCACCAGGGCTAAGACAAGGTATTTTATACTCCTTTTTTAAAAATTGTATCCTAACAGAAGCATCTGTTTAAACATTTTTTCATGGGTTAGCAGCAAATTATTTTATCGTTGTATCACAGATACTGCTCCTGATTTATGGTATTTTCAGTTGGCTTTGTGCTGTGCATGGTGCTCAAGTGTCACATTCTTCCTTGATCTGGAAACAGAACTCCTGTTGAGGTTCTGTAAGTTTTCCCATAGTCTTTGGAAGAAAATATAAAAAAAAAAAACAAAAAAACCAAAGCTTCAATATGTTGCAAGTCTGACAGATAATGAAAATTAGCTAAATCCTCTTCCCTTTAAAGGAGCCCCACCACACTCTGGTTTTCATCATTTGCAGCATGGCTGCTGTAGTTGGAGCATCTTTGAGGCTTGCGCAGTTCCTAACCTGGCAGTGGTTCTGGTTTGCTATCAGCCTCATAGAGCAAATTCGAGGGGATAGTCACTAAAAAGGTGAAGTCGTTTCCTTTTTCAATTACCTCCCTCACACTCAAAAATACACCAAAGCTTCTTAAGTGTACATAAAATGTCTGTTAAACACTGTGTGCTTTTGATTCGGGGGAAATGCCACCACAACTGATAACTTCCATTAGTTTTTTAGTTCTGTAATATGCTCCAAGTTCCATAATTATTCCTAGATGTAATTCTTGAGAGTGGAAAGAATAACGTAATTTGTACAGGTGGCTTCTGGGCTTTTTGTACACAACAGCTGCTAGTAAATGTTTGGGGAAATACATAATTCTTCTTAAGGAAATGATGGATAAAACTATCAGGACATGCTGTGGAGTTACTGCAAAGGCAAGGCAAAGCCAAGCAATGCCAGTGTACAAGAAGTGGTGCTGTAAAACCCATCTCCTGCTCCAAAGCTGCTTTCCTCCATTTGCACTTTAAAAATTAAAGGAGAAAGCTTTTAAATACTGTGTTATCTGTCAACATGTTCCTGCTTTTGTAATGTGAATCAGAGGATACCACTGGACAAGGTGAGATCGTGGCCCAAGAAAATCTGTAGGTGCCTTTTTCAGACTACAGCTGTGTAAAACAATGCTTGTGTTACCTGGAGGTCTGTGTTTGAGGGGACCAGGTGAACAAAAACCAAGGAGTGCATTATTTTCCCTACTAAATTAGTTAAAACTAATGGTGTTCCTGAGCATGGAACATTGTAAGTGCACCAGGAAAATTTTAAAGAAAAATAAATCCAGTGCTGAGGCCTGTGTTTAAAATTTATAAAGTTTTGTTTAAGATCTTAACAGCATAAAACCCATTTAAAAAAACCCTAGAAACCAAGCTTAAGGAACAGTAGCACTCCAGGAATTCACACTCCAGGGTGGCAAATAATTGTGTTCAAGGACGGACGTAGTGTTCATTTTCCTACTGCTGTTTAATAAAGTGACCAAACTTGCAAATTTTCCTAAATTCTGGTCAAAACGCTGCTTTTCCGCGCCGGGAAAGGACGGGCGCTGTGCCCGCCCCTCAGAGCTGTGCCCGCCCCTCAGCGCTCCTCCCGCCGCTCCCGCCTCTGCGAAGTCTCGCGAGATCTCGGCCCCGCCCCCGCGCCTTTGCCCGCTCTCGCGAGAACCGCGCCCTTTCTCTCCCTCGCGCACGCCGGCAAGATGGTGGGAGCAGTGTCCGGGCCGGGCCGGGCGGGGATGGGATGCGATCGGGATCGGGACGCCGCGGCCGCTGCCCCTCGCTCCCGCGGCGGGACGGGAGTGCTGAGTAGCGGAGGGTGGTGGGGAGGCGCGGCTCCGAGCCCGCGGCGGGCGGGAGCGGTGCGGTGAGGCCGGTCCGCCATGGCGCCGTGCTGCGCGGGCCCCGGGGCGGGCGCGGGGTTCTCCTGGCGCTCGCTGCCCGCCTCGCTCACGGCTGCTCTCCCCCTTCCCCGCAGCCTTCCAGGCTAAGGAAGACCCGGAAGCTGAGAGGACACGTCAGCCACGGCCACGGCCGCGTGGGTGAGTGCAGAGGCGGCCGCGGGTGCGCCGGGGCCTGAGGCGGCGCGGCCCCGCCGGGCCTTCCCCATCACTGAGGGGATGCTGCTGCTCTTCCCGGATCCCACAGAAATGGGGCTGTGGGGGCAGGGCCCGCCGGCACCTTGGGAAGTAGCGAGCAGTGCTGAAGGAAGGCCGCAGCGTGCGGGGCAGCTGCCACGGTGATGGCTGATCAAGTCTTGCACGTTTTAGACTCGCTGGATTTGAAACTTCAGCACTGCTCAGCCGATCGGTATTGGCTATGCGACATCTTAAACTTACTGAGCAGTGCAGGATCCCTTTCAGCTCTATGCATTCCAATCTTGTCACACCACAAGACGAAATAATTAGTTTAAGATGACATTGAAAGTATCTCCTAAGTACTATGTGTAATATTAATGTAACAAGCTTAAAATTTTTCTTCTCAGGCAAACACAGGAAGCATCCTGGAGGACGTGGTAATGCCGGTGGTTTGCACCATCACAGGATTAACTTCGATAAATAGTAAGCTAACATTTTAAATACTAGCCACATGCACGCTCCTGAAGTAGAAATAACTGACTTTTATATGTGTATAAACAATTTCCTGTAATCCAATGTGTTTTTTCCTTTAATGGGAAGTATGGCATTATAGCTGCTCATGTCCCCACTTACCCTAAAATCAAAGGGCTTTTCACTTGGCATCTTGGAGAGTTCAGTGTAGCATTAGGTAAAGTTGACCAAGTTTGCCTGTTACAGTGTGGTCCCTGCTTAGCAGGGCACACAGAGCAAATTCAGAATGTGATGTTAAATCCAAACTGCATGCTGTTGGCTGCATCAGGTGAAGGTGAGGGATGTTGTCTGATTCCCGAGACTATAGAGTCACATCTGGCCCTGCCTGTGGTCCTGGTGTGCTGGAGTCCTCGGACAGGAACCACTAATCTCTATTCACTGGCTGTGCCCTCCCTGGCTCAGTCAGTCACCGGGTTAGTGACAGCAGTGCCAAAACTTCCCAGGCAGGGCTGCCCTGCCTGTGGTCCTGGAGCTGGGGCTTCCCTGGAAATACAGACTCAGCAGTGAGGGGAATTGAGTTGGGAGTTGAAGGGAGAAGAAACACAGAGAATGTAATTTTTCCTTGGTTTGGGTACTAATCATCATTACACCTAAATTCTACACATATTAATATGCAAAGAGGTGTAATGTGCCATTTTGGAGATTTTGATTTTGTAAGATGCTTGTTTCAGCGGTAGTTTAGATTTCTGCTTGTTCAAGATGAATTAAAAATGTGATCTAATTGCTGAATGTGTTTGTTCCACAGTCACCCTGGTTACTTTGGGAAAGTAGGCATGAGACACTATCACCTGAAGAGAAACCAGAAGTTCTGTCCCACTGTCAACTTGGACAAGCTGTGGACACTGGTCAGCGAACAGACGAGGCTCAACTACGCCAAGAACGAGGCCGGACTGGCGCCGGTCATCGACGTGGTGCGCTCGGTAAGTTCCTGCTGGGACCCAGCCCTGCCATTCCTGCTCTGCCATGGGTGCCTGAGCTGTGCCTGTCCCCCTGGGGAAAGGCTGAGCTGCAAATGAGCTCCAGTGCTCCATTGCTGGGAGACAGATCCTCTGTGGGCTATGAGTGGTTACAGAAGCACTTTGGCTTCTGTTACATTTTTCCCTGTACGAACTTTTTCTCATACTGGTGTGTGTTTGTGGACAGGGACTGCCCTCCTTTGGTTAGGTGGTGAAAGATGGCTTGTTTGAAATGTTCCTGGAGGAACAAAGCCATGGTGAAGCCCCCTGTCCACCCTCGAGACTAGAGTCACATCTCCACATGTTTGGTTGTCTTGGTGTGCTATAGTTCTCGGACAGAAACGTCTGATCCATATTCACTGGCTTTGATGTCCTGTATCTCGGCCAGCCACCGAATCAGAGACACTGCTCTGCCAGGTGCTGATGTTCTGCCTCCCTCTTGGCCACTTGGGGCCCACTTCTCACCTCCAATGACTTCAGCAGCTGTTCTGTTAATTGTCTTCATGTCATGATTGTCCTTAAAATGTGATGAGGTGATCATGGTTTTGTTTTTCACTGGTGTGTGCTAACAGGCCTGAATGCAGGAGCCTGCAAGCTGACCACAAACACTGAACTTCTGTTTTAAATCTTTCTAGGGCTACTACAAAGTGCTGGGCAAGGGGAAGCTGCCCAAGCAGCCTGTCATTGTGAAGGCCAAGTTCTTCAGTAGAAGGGCAGAGGAGAAGATCAAAGAAGTTGGTGGTGCCTGTGTGCTTGTGGCATAAAAGTTTTTGTTTTATTCAAATTTTTTGAATAAACAATGCATAAAATCAGCTGATTTACAGAAGTTTGGGTTATTCTGATTTTTCTTTCCTGACTTGACCAGAGACAGTTCACACTTCTAATCTTAACTGCATAATTTTTGATCAGTAGTTTGACTGCTTCTCACTTCATTATGAAATTGCCTGACTATAGTGTTCAGTACCTGCCATGTGCAGATACCTCATTGCTTTGCCTGTATAGGGTGGCAAAACTGTGTTCTGTATTTGTGCCGCTCTTTTGTTAGTGATCCTTCCTACAGCTGTCTGAAAGACTTGATGTGCTTTACATGGTGGTTCTTGAGCACTAAAATGACATCCAGGGGAGACCTGTGGGGATGGAACAGCAGGAGCGTGGACAAAGAAATGCAACGTGATAGTAGTGAACCAATAACTGTAACTTCACGTTTGCTATTTCTGCCCTCCCCAGGCTGGGTACGCAATTCCTGCAGTTCCCACCTGTGGGACAGAGTTGGTGCCAGCTATCCTCGACCTTCCTTGCAATGGCACAGCTCTAGAACTGCTCTGTGTGAAGTTCTCATGTGTTGGGTTTAAAATGACTACCTGAAATGATCCTTGCTTGGTTGTAACATCAAATTAGGACTTCTGGTGTCTGCAAGGCTTTACCCTGCCTGCCAAAGCAGGATTTAAAAAAATCAAAGTAAAACCAGTGAGCTGGTTCTCAAGTGCAAGACCAAAACCTATAAGCACTGTAACTTTGTGCTCTCTGATGAAGTTGATGGAAATTACCTTCTAGTATGTGTGATGGAATCCTAGTTAATTAACTTCTAGTATTTGGCAACAATTAAATTTAGAGGGCTATTAGGGTGAGGTTGGTGTGTGTTTCACTTATAAAATAGTTCATCTTAGCCAGTGGTCATGCTGCTTGTGAGTAGCTATGACATAAATGGACAGTTTTTTCCAAAACACAGAGGAGTTTGGGAACCGTCTCTCCCTGGATGCTGGCACTTCCATTCCCTAATCTGGCCCCATCCATCCCACCAGTTCTCTATCCAAGACCAGTGCACCCCTCCAGGCCATGAGCAGCCAGTTTCTCCAGGGGAGTGTGTGAGAAATGGTGCCCAAGGCTTTCCTGCAGTCCAGGCAGACAGACAGACAGACAGCAGCCACAGCATTTCCCTCATCCACCAGGTGGGTCACCTTGTGAGAGGAGCTCAGGTTGGTGAGGCAGGACCTGCCTTCCATAAATCCACACTGACTGGGTCTGATGCCCTGGTTATTGCACTTGTGCATCTCCTGGTGCTGGAGATGATCTGCACCAGGACCTTCCCCAGCTCCAAGGTCAGGCCTGTAATTCCCTGGATTCTCTTTCCAGGCCTTTTAGCTCATTACATGCATCAGCCTTCTCCTCCTCCAGCTGTCTGACTTGGCATACCTGCCTCAGAACAAAATTTTAAACACGTTTTTTTCACTCTTACTCTTCCCCTTCCTACTAAAGAATTCTCAGTTTTGTATGTTGTTCAAAAGGCATAAACTGAATTTTTCAGTAACCTGCTTCTGCTCATCCGGCCCCAGATTGGGCTTTTAGGGTGACAGAGCATTTCCCAGTATCGGGCTTTGTTTGCACTGATTCTCTGTGCATGGATGCTTTGGGCTGTGGTCTCTCTGTGTCAACAATGTGGTACTTTCAGACCTCAACTTCCTACTGCACACATTACATATTTTTGTAGCTGCAACTTTGTCTTAGCAACAGGAGCTGCAAGAAATGACAGAGATGAAGTGAGCTGAGAGGCTGTGCTGCTTTAGTGACATTTGCCTCTGGTAGATGGTTGATGAAGATGCACTGTAAAAAGTGGGCTCGTGTAATAGGCACTGATAAAATGTTAATTAAACCACAGCTGGTACAGCTGGCACAGCTCATTTCCAAAGGGACCCTCTGGATTTGGAATTGGAATCTGAAGTTTTAGTGGTAGGTTTTAATTTATCTAAGTAATTTTTCAGTCTGGTTGGTGGATATCTACCTAGTTGAATGGGTCTTGGGTATGAAATAGGATGCAGACTTTAACATAGGTTCCATTTTTCTTCTAAAATATTTAAAATATTGATGACTTCAGGATACAATGATTAAAAAAAACTACTCGTTGTTCATTTCCGAGACATTCATAATTTTTTTGCATTGCAGAATAAAAAGCCAAACCCAGATCTGCTTCCTAACCATTTCCACTGGAATCCACCAGCAGACAGAATCTCTCAGGAGAATGGGTAGCCCTAAGATTAGAGCTGCTGCTCTTCTGTGCTGGAGAAATCGAGATTGTAGCTTCAATTGCATCCTGCTGGTAGCAGGGCCACTGTGCCAGGGCAATCAGCAGCTCCATGGGGCTCTGGTCCCAGGAGGCTGGATCAGCTGGAAGAGTGACTCCAGAGGAAATGGGGCTTTACCTGCTGCTTCTGCTCTGATACAACTTGCAGGAGTTGCCCTTTTCAGTCTGGATCTGATCAACATCTCTGACAATCTAGAACTGAAGATAAAACATGAACTGCAAAACTCTCAGTTGACCTTGGGGAGCTTAGGCTAGTGGGAGGAACACTGGGAAGCTCAGGTTTGGTCTATAATCTGATCTGTGGTCATCCTGATAGCTAAAATTTCATTACTGCAAAGTGAATTTTCTATAAAGAAGATTGTCAGAAGATGCTGTACCTTTTTAAAGGCAGCTTTCTAACATGCATTGCTGAAATGATGGATGTATGGGTATTATTTTGTTTATTGAAAACTGTAAAATATTTGAGTGAAATTGTAAAAGCAGTCAGAGAATCTCATCATTTTATTGCACAGTTTCAGTGCTTCTAAGCAGGAAATGTAGAGCGTGTGACAATTCAGCTTTGTAAGTAGATTGATAGAGCAGATTAGTTCAGTTTTTACAGAAGTTGCAAATACTAGAGAGATAGTGGGATCATGGTTTGTAAACCTTAAACCACACTTTCCTGCACAACAATCTGCAGAGATATCCTCTGTAAAGCAGGTATGTGATTTTCAGCTGCAAGGAACTTCTTTTTTCACAGGGGCTACATGAATGTTGTTTATTTGCTGGTGCATCCCGTGTTGCCCTCTGGTTTGTGCTTGGGTGATCAAGTGTTCTGTGAAGTGCAGGGCTTGTCATGAGCCATTTTGTGACTCTTCATATTTTTGGGGCCAGACTTCAGCCAGCAGGGATGGAGACCCTGGATCTGTTGAGAAATTGTTTGGTGTGCAAATGGGAGCTGTGGAGGAGGGAACCCAGGATGCTCCCCTGCCTCCATTCCGTCTGTAAGGACTGCCTTCCAGATCTGATCCAAGGATACAGCTGTATTCCCACTGAGTATGAGGTTCTCTATGAAGGTAATACTTAAAAATCTCTGGCTTGTGCTCTTTGCAATACAGTATTATAAAAAGAGATGGACTGAGAAGTACATTTTGAAGCCTATTCTTCTACAGCACTACTTTAAATTGATAAACTAGGAGAGTAAAGATTTGTGTGAGCAGAGAATGGGTTGGGAACAAGCCACCTTTGTTATGTTTTTCATCCAACAGCAGTGTTTTGAAGAGAAATGACACAGGCAAGATTTTAACATATTTTCAGAATGGGCTGAATGTTTCACTTACCAAGTTGACATTATGAATATTCGATTTTCTTAGCTTAATAAATGAATAAATGCTACAGGATGGCTTCCAGAACAAAGGTTTTTTGCAATCTTTTTGGCATGCTGGACCTTTCTGTGGTACTGGTTGTGGTGATAATTTTGTTCTTCCTTCACCCCCTCTTTCAATGCCTCCCCAACAACACAAAAACACCCAGTTCTTTGTTTCTAACAGAGGTAATAATAATTATTGTTATTACAGTATGTGCATTCTGGTGCACTGAAACTCTTTATCTCGTTGTGAGTGTTGTTTCTCTCTATCTTAACCCTTGTGGCTGTAACTCACCCTAACAAGCTGAGTAAACTAGTGAGGATAAGAAGCATTTTTTGGCTGTGCTTTTTGAAATCTTTGAGTTATTTGTACACTTTTCGATTGTGATGTTAATAGAAAATGTGTAACTTTTTTTTTTTTTAACAAAGCCTAGATGACAGAATATAGTAATTTTTAATGGAATGAGTCTTAATTCCAGACTCATTACTAATTTACAAAAAGAGCAAAGGCATATAGATAATTTGTATTTTCACAGGCTTTGAACTTTAGTTGAGTAGGAGGCATCATTTATTATCTCTTCTGCAGCAGAGTTTAGAAACATGTAGGAAGAGAAGATACCTTCCCTGAGATGAGGGTGATCGCAACTGGAGAGATGACAGAAACAAGACTAGTTCAGATTTGAGAACAAATGGAATCAATGTGGAGAGGTCACTGTTGGAAGGCTGGAAAAACACAAAAGTTAAAGGAAAAGGCAAAGGGAAAAGGCTATTCATGTGTAGGGTACAGACAGAAAAAATATGGAAGTAGAAGGAGAGAAAGAGAACAAGGCAGTCATTGCAAGTAATGTGTCCTTCAAAATTTTAATGCTCAATCATAGTAGGCCTAAAGTCTGAGGGACCTCTCTGTAATAAAATACTGTTGAAAAAAGCACTCCATTACTTTTTATGTATCCTCATTTGACATCTCAGCCATTCCTCTCCTCCTTCTTTCTGATTACCAAGTGGAAAAATGAATTTCTACCACTTGCTGATCTTGGATGAAGTGCAGCTACAGGTTCTCATGAGTTGTCAAAATATTGCATATTTCTTTAAGGTGGATCAGGAATTGTTTGTCTCTAGCAGAATGGAATGAATACAAGTTTATTTCTGTATCGCTGAAGTTTCTCTGTTTATTTCTTCATTCTTGTGTAGATAGGGAACTTCAGTGGGAAAGAGCAAGACTAGAGAAAAGAAATAATGAACAGTGATGAGCCAGTAAATGAAGTGGGACACCAGGTGCAGAGACTCAGTTAATCTGTGAGCAAGGAAAGCAGCAAACCAAAACATCTGTGTCTCTTAATTAAGCCAATGACTGAAACTGCAGCCACCATAGGTCAGCCAGGATAAATTTGTGAACACTTCTGGCATGATGTTACATGTTGCTTGTTTTATCTGTGCTGATCTATGAGTTATGAGCAGTAGAATTCCAGTTTTCAGCATCATCTTTAAGTTTGATTATATGCAGGTACCAGTGGTAAACTGTAAGTGCAAGTGCTAAACCATTTTAGCTGAATAAATGTAAAATATTGCCTTTCAGAAAAATGTGTTCCTTGCTCACTATGAATTTTTCAAGCAAAATGTAAGGATGGAAAAAATGAATGTACTTGCAAATTAAGTCATTCTGGCATTTGTCGCAAAAAGAATATTTGAATGTGCAGGTTTTTGTATGCTTTGCTACAAGTTGTTCTCTGCTAACATAAAACTCTCTTCTAGTTTGTTGTTTTGTATTGAAGTTGCTGAGAAGCTGGAGGTAAGCTCACGTTTGATGGGGGTTGGTGTTGGAACTTTTATTCCTGTGTGTGTTTGAGGTGACTCACGAATAAGAGCCCTGAGGAAGCAGCCAGAGCTCCTATGGAAAAGCTGCACAGCCATCAGAATTTATCCCTAGCTGTGAGAACTGAGAGTTTGGGAGTAATTTGAGTGGAAAAAGGAATCTTTGTGAATTTGGCTCCTACGTATATGCTTTTTCTATGGAGGGAACTTTAGGCTTCTCAGTCTTTTATTTATTTATTTTTTAAGGTCAGTGTTGTTTTCCTATTTTTATTTCTTGTCTTCCTGTAACAGAGAATCCACATTTTCCTCCTCTGCAGATCTGCATGTTCTGTGTTTCCACTCTGTTTACTGCATGGGAAAGAATAATTTTCAGGAGAGAGCTTGAGTAAGAAAAGGAGAATGTTCTCACATCTCTTAAGATGGAAATGTTGGTTCTTACTTCCTTGAGTCTACCTTTTTCTCACGAAGTTCTAAATACATTCAAAACCAGATTCGTCCGGGTTCCTGTGTTTTTTCCCTCCTCCTTGAACTGGAGGTGGATGCCAAAATAAATTACCCCACATCTGCAAATCTTCCTCTCTGTAAGATGTTCAGTAATATAAATTGATTCAGTGCTTTAAATATCACCAACACATTAATTCCAAAAGTAGTCAAATGAGGACCAGTGGAGGTGCATTGTTGGGAGAAGTTCATGTTTTTGCAGGGCTGTCTCAGCTAAAGGATTTGTTGGGTTTTTTTTTCGTTAAAGAAAAGAAAATCACAGGTAACTGCTGCTCAATCACAGTTAGGACCCCTGAGAACAATGCAGATCAGAAAAGATGAACTGAAACACCTTGCAGATTTCTGCTAACTGATATAAACCCTGAAATTCTTAACATTCTGTGACCAAACTGTGTAATTAGCCTAACCTGTAATGTAAAATCTTAGTAGTAGTTGCTCACCTTTATAAACTGTTTTGTGAAGCAGTGGATTTAATTGGATTATGTTTTTGTATTGAACTTGTGTGTTGAGCTGTTACTTTCTGCAATTTTTTTATATAAAAATATTTTTTTTCCTTCTGTATTTCTCTTGATTGGATAACAAAGCTTCTGGAAAATGGTGGCAAAATTTCTACCTATTTGAGTGTTCTCTGCATAACTCAAACACAACACAAGCACGGACAGTTTTTAACTTAATACTTTTAAATGTAATAGGGTTGTGTGTGTATTAGAGAAATGCAAACAGATTGGGGAAAATCAGACTTTTAAAGAGATCAAATATACCTTCAACTATTGGCAGATGTCCACTTGCTGCATTTTATTATTTCCTGCTGGAAGTAAACAGTTTTCTTCAGCTTGTATGGTAGGTGCTATATATATTTATAGAACTATGGACCCTTAATTGTGAACACGTGTTAGTGAGGCACATGCAAAAGTCAGCAAGGTGTTGGTCAGAGAGATCTTCAGGAGGGTTTATTTCAGGAAAAGGATTGAGCTCTAGGGCTGCTTTGGCTCTAGGCTCATTTTCAGCATGAAGTTTTGGCATAGGAAATTTGGAGCACTGGTTTCAGGAGACTCCAGGTGTTGACACACAGTGCCTTGGCTTGTATTCAGCCTGTATTTAAATAATAAATCATAAAAAAAAAACAGACAAGCAAAAAACACCTCCAGAGTTCTTTAAACCACAATTTAGTTTACAGTGAGGCAGTTTAGCTGCCTTGCTAGAGCTGTGGTATCTCCAGGATACCCAATAACTGTTTTGATGCACTCATTTAAGGCAAGTGATGCAATGCAATGATCTATTAATTCTGAAGGAGAACACCCTTTTGCTTCAATTAAAGCCACTTAGAACCAAGTGCTAAAAAGGGGAGTAGAAAGATTATTCTGAAGAGAGAAACTCATCATAATGTATATATTTAGTCAACTTAAAATGGGTTTAAAGTTAGCCAGCCCCTTGCACTGTGCTGTTTGGCTGCCAGATCCAAAAGGCAAGTGAAACAATGAGGGGTTTAGTTATATAAATATGAAACTGTAGAGTGGGAGGTTGTCTTCAGAGCTGTTTCCTATAACCTATAATTGGGTCTCCAAGGAAATGTAAATCATGCCTGCAGCTTGAGCTGTAGTTAATGCTCTCTGAGAATAATTATTCTGATGGTTTTTGGAGGAAAAAGAGCAGAAGAATAGATGCAACATGTGGACAGCAAGTACAAATGTGGTGTGTGTAGCAGCTCCATTGTTTGTTTCTTTATGCTAATCGATTCTCATGATAATAATAAGTAAATTATCTGCATTGATTTATTTCTGAGGCAGTCAGCTTGAGGGTTCTTTCTATTTAACCCTGACCAGACTGGAAGATCTTGAAACAAAACTGTGAGCTGTGGCTTTTCATTGTTTCTTTTTTGGTGCCCGTGAGTGGTGGAGAGGTTACAGCTGACACTTTAGAGATGATTTCTGTAAATGATCCATAGCTCTGTCACTTAGAAGTTAGATTGCTGTACTATAGGTGGAATAAAAACCTTGAAACCACTCAGAAATTCTTTCTTTATGTACTTTTACAAAGGGGCCCTCTGTCTAAGTGTTGTTATTGCTGGGTCCAATGCAGTGGGGCAGCTTCCATTAGCAGAGCAAGGGCTGTGGGATGTGAGAGTCTGACCTGTGGGGAGCTGGGGCTTGAACAGGATGAGGCAGAACCTTGTTGTCTTTCCTGAGAGCTGATTTTGGATATTCCAGCTGTGGAGCTGGAGTGTCCAGACTGGGCACCTGTGTCTGACTAATGGATCCTCTGCCACTGAAATTCCATTTTTCCCCAACCCTCTGTTGAGTTACTCTGGCTGATGGGAGTGTGAGAATGGAAATAACCATGGTGGCTGCTGGAAAAGGGCTGCAAACTAATTCAGCCAAGGCAACACCTGCTGCTTCAGCTTTGCAGGGCTCAGAGGTGGCTGTACCTGAACACAGCCAGAGTCACACACCTCTCTCTGGTGCTGGAGCCTTTTGTGGTGATGTTCAGATGCTGGGATGGGGGTGAAAGGAGCAGTGGGGCTCTGGAAGGATTTAGATGTATTTGGATGTAGGATTGTTCCTCCACATCCCTCATGTGCTGACCCTTGGCAGGAGTCTATTCACTCCAATGTGGTCTCCAGAGATTCTTAGTAGCTGAGAACTCAAATGCACTAAGGATATCTTATATGTGGTTTAACCTGCATATAATTCTCAAGTAGGGCTTTATTCTGTGTATCACACTGAAACAGGGCTTAAATCCAGCATTAGGATCCTTGCTAGCCTTTCTAAATTGATGGTCATCTCTTCAAAATGGGATGTCATAAATAACGATTTCAAGAGCTAAACAGCAGGAGGCACTGAACTTCTAAAAGATAATTTATGCAAATGTTCCTATCTCCTTCCTATCAATTTAATTTCCACGCAAAAATAGCATGTGTCAACATCTCTATCAGCTTTTTGCTACTTCCAGAGGTTTGCATATCAATACTGGCCTCCCTTTAGGCATCATGATTGTACCTGATCTCCTAATATGTAAACAGTTGTTTGAGTCCTGTAATTGCTTGTTGAGTTGCTGTTTAGATCCAGAAATTGCATCATTCTCATATGTACAAACATAGAGTCTCCAGGGCTTCTCACTGCTCTCCCCTTCACCCACAGTGCTCTGATAATGATATATTTAAATGAGCTGTCTGCAAAGTGCAGGTTCTTAAAACAGATTAACAGTGGTGTTTGCAGGCAGTGGTAAGGTAGGAAGGCAAGAAAAATATTTAGGTTATGGTCTGCAAAAAGTACTGTGGGAGTGAATGGCATTGTAAGACCTGCTGCTACCTGGGCTGGAAAAGCTCCTTTTTTCCTTCTGGTCTAGTCTGAGGATGGAGTGACAACCCAGCCAAGAAAGGAAGGATGACACTGCTGTTAATTTTGACTATGGGATTTTTATTTGGGAAAAATACGACCAAGGCAAACTTTCAGAGGCCTGAATGGATCCTGGAGGCAAGGAAGAAGGCAAGAGGAAAAAACCTCTGCACCTTGTAGTGACTCCATACAGCTTTCTTCCCTGCTGATTTGCCAGAATTCCTGGCCAAAGAAGAGGGAGCAGCCCCAGGGAGAGGTGCAGTGACTTCAGTCTGCACCACAGCACTGCCTGATCCTGGCAATTCCTGTGTGTGCAGTTCTTACCCCACACCTGTCCCCCAAAACCGCTGAATCTGGGCAGCTCTCTGGCTCTCTATCCAGAGCACAGGTAAGGGATTTCCAGGAAAATGGAAACTTTTCCAGGAAAATGTGCCTTACTGGTGGTTTGCACCCTGAGCACAAGCACAGCCTGATGCTGCTTGTGGCTGTTTGTCAATATGTATGTAATTATTTGCTTAATTTCAGGTTAATTGCTCCACAGTTCATTTTGTAGCGTATTTATTATGCCAAGCTAACTTTTGATTCTTTGGGGAATTCATATTGAAAAGGATGGGGCATTTCTAGAGAGCCCAGGTTTTTATTAAGTGGAAAAGGTATCAAATAAGCCCAATTAGCTGAACAAGTATCATCTCCAAAGCCACCATGCTAAGGCAATCCCTCTTTTAGCAAGATGCAAATCTGTCTCCTGTGCTTTTATTAAAGTTTTACATATAGGATTCAGTATTAGGTGCTTTTATTAGCCCACCTGTGAGGAGGAAATTACTTCCAATACTCTACTGCTGTGGTGTCCCCAGTATTTTTCCTCTTAACTGCTCTTTTTAAAGATTTAATTTTTTTTTTAATTTAAGCTGATGACTATGCATGTCTTATGTTCATCTCAAGGAAGTTTTAGATTTGAAATCATTATAAATTTATTTGGATATTTAAGACACACTCTGACATTTACACAATCAAAGCTGTACTTGGTGGTCTGTGGTAGTCAGTCTAAAACAAAGCTCTGGAACAGCACTGATCTTAGTAGCATAACCTGGATCTAAAACCTGGGGGGAAATTGTGCTGTGTCATCCAGGGCATCACTTTTAGATGTCCCTTAATATGAGTCAGCAGTAATGTCATTTACCTTCCAACTGTTGATGGCATTTCTCAGCACGTATATAAGGGAGGTTTTTGTGCAGAACTGAAATCCATGCATGATTTATGTTTTCTAAGTATGAAAGTTATTGAAGTTTTTTTAATTTAAAAACACTAAAACGATGGTCTTGCTCATTATCAAACTAATGCATCCTAATTATGCTGTATTCTATACTTTGCTGGTTTGTAACAAATTAGCAGAATTTAAAGCTCACATGAAAGTGCCTGAGGCCATAAGCACTCCATAAAGTATCATTCAATTGGTTTAATTTGATTTGACATTCTGCACTAACAGAGAAATATTGGAACATAATAAAATAATAACTTCAAGAGTAACCTTTTTTACCTTGTGTGCTGTGTTGATGGAAGTTGTCCTTGCTGGGACAAAGCCTTTGTTTCCCAGAAAGCAGCTGCTCCCAGAAATGTTTTGTGAGTGCTCACCCATGGGGCAGTAAATGAGAGAGTGACTGTGAGAGTCATGGGTTTCTTACCCCAGAAATCACCTGTTGGCTGTTTCCCTTTTGGTCCATTTGCAGAGTACTATGGAGTTTTCCTCCCAGTGTTAGCCACATCTAGAGCTGTCATGGGAGAAAGGAGCTGGTCCTGAGTCTCCAAGGGCTCTGTGAAGTCAGGAGCTGGTTTCTCACTGACTGCACTGAGAATTAGAGCACATCCCCTGGGACTTATTTGAGAAGCTGCTTGCAGAGCAGCTATCTTGCTTCCTATCTTATCAATCAGAATGCATGTGTCCTTTTATTCCTCCAGCTGTGCCACTTTGTACAGGGCTGGCAGGAAACCTGAGGAGTGTTTCAGCTCCCAGGAATTAGCACTGCAATTCACCAGTGCTTGTAGTGAGCACCATTTACAGGGAGCAGGAGGCACTGGCAGTGTAACACAGCTTGTCTGACCTCCTCCTGCTTTTACATGTCTGCAGAGGCACCTAAAAGTCTCCTACTCTGTAATTTGGGAAAGCATGGAGAGGTTTCAGTGCCACCAACATAGAAGGATTGTGTTGTGCTAGGGTGTGACACGGGAAAATGTGATTAGCTACAAATGTTGTAGGTAATCCAGATTAATTTTTCAGCTGCAGTCCTTACAGGAAGGATGCAAAGTAGAGGGACTGTTAACAGGACTTCAGCTTTCTGCCATCGTGGGCACCTTTATCAGATAATAATTCCTGCCAGCAAACACCCTTAAACAAGGCTCAGTTTACACTCCTGATGAGCAGAGCACTGGAAATTGCTTGTGTTACCCTTTCCCCTGGGGTAACTTGTGGCTGAGTAGCAGAGTCACCTGTGGGCACAGCCTGTTCTTCTCATGTCTGCACGAACGCCCAGGGTTGTGTGAAATGCACAGTAAAATGAAAAGTTTAGGTAGGTTGTGGTCTGCTACTTGGGCTCCCAAATCACAGTTCTGTGGTAAATGCAACCTTGAAAAATAGAAAACAGTTATGCTTTTGGTTTTATACAAGATTTGGGCTAGAAAAGATCTAAACCTCATGGAAGTGGTTCTTAGTAAAGGATATTCTTCAAAGGAGATGTACCAGAACTCAGAGTTTCTTTGAAGCATTTGTGAATGGAAGTGAATGTGTTCAGATATCTGAGTAGTGCTTTTGTCAGAAGTGGAAAGGTAGGAATGTTTTGGGGTCTGTGTGTCCCTGTAAACATAAAATGCTGCTGTTCAAGGTCCAGTAGCCCAGCTCTGAAACTGGGGACATCGAGAATTAGCATTCTGCCCCTGGCCAGGGACTGCAGGAGCCACGTCCCAATGGACAGGTAATACCAAGCACCTGGAAGACAGGAGATAATAAACTCTGATAATGGTGTAATGTGAAGAGTAATAGACAACTTTAGGTTTAATTAACTCTCCATGTGCAAAAATAATTTTGAGTTAAGGGAGAAAAGCACATTGAACAGTAGAATGTCATTGATCTTGCTTTAAAACCTTGCTTTAGTTGAGTTTAAACCATTTAGTCAAAGAAAGTACTCGTTAGTTTTAATAAATAGATGACTTGGCAAGGTGAGCATAGCATTGAAATTCTGTTCCTGACAGAAAAAAGAAATGGATTAAAAAAAGAAAAAAATACACCTTGATAGGGTGAAACAGACTGACACACCACCACCCTCTTTCACACCTACAGTATACAGGAATGTGGCCAGAAAAATTCAGTGTCCTTTTACAAAAAAACCCCAAACCAATACAGCCAAATATAATAGAGCTCCTAGCCCAAGAAGTCAAGGCATGAAATATCAGAGGTGTAAAAATGCAGGTGCACAGTCATGGACAGCTGCTTGAACTCTTGGTGCTCAGCCCAGGCAGACACTGAGCTTCACCCCAGTTGTGCTCAGTTATTAATGAGGGTGGAGCCAGGTCCTGCTGCTCACTTTGCTTTAGGGGAGATCATGTTTTGCCACCTCTGGATTTACTATAATAATTTTCCTTATTAAGCTTTTTTTATCCTTTCTCTTTTTTCTGACTTGTTGCTTCTGCCAGCAGTGTGTTACTCCCCTACCACTTCACTTGGATTGCATCCTGCACTGTAAAAGTGGAATTGAGGAGTGTGTGTTTTATGCTTGGGTACAGCTCTGGTGGGGTAAAGCTGGTCCAGAACCGCAGAAAATCTCAGAAAGCACAAGTAGATCTGTAGCAAGGGGGTACAGTTTAAAGTGCAGCTCAGTTTTAATCATCTCCAAGGTGAGAATTTGGATATCATCAATAAACACGGAAATAAGTCAGCTGAAATATGGTGTTTTTCTAGGAATCTTGTTGCTTTGTTTTTATTTTCTGTATAGTGAACCGGGTCTAGCCACTTAGGGCTTGAAGGATGCTTTAGTTTCCTGGAACTGCCCATGTGATACAAAAAAGCCACAATACTCAAGTGTGGTTGATATAATTTCCTGGTTCGCATGGCTGGTGTGCATTGTTTTATTTGTGGTGGTTTCCTTTTTTTATTTTTTAAAATTCAGGTATACTTTCCTGCCCTGTGTGCAAACAGACCTGCTTTGCAAGGGATGTAGTTGAGAATTTCTTCCTCAAGGACTTTCCCAGTGGTGATTCAGCTATGGCAAAGGTAAGTGAAAGCCACCAAGTTGTGGCTTGGTGAAACAATGCCAGGTGAACACTGAAAACAGAGCAAATCTCATTTTGAGCAACAAAGATTCTCTTCTAGTTTGCTTATGCAGCACTGTAATTACTTCATTACCAGAGATATGGACATACTGCCTTCATAGTAATTTTAAAACTTTAGTTGAATAATGAGTTTTACTCTCTGTATTTTAAATAGTCCATTAAAAATATTGATACTAATCTATCTGTGATAATCAACATATTAGGAAGGTGCTGAATGTCTTGGATTCCTTATTGTCCTCTTTCTGCTCTCAAGTCCAAGTAAACAGTTGTGGAATTGTCAGGGTTAGAAGGGATCTCTGGAGATCATCCAGTCCAACTCCCCCTGCCAAGGCAGGGTCACAGGAGCAGTGACACAGCAACACATCAGGTGGGTTTGAATGTCTGCACACAGGGAGACTCCAGGATCTCCCTGGGCAGCTGTCCCAGTGCTCTGACACCCTCAGTGTAAACTTCTTCATGTTGAGAATTTCCTGTGTTTCAGTTTATGGCCATTGCTCCTCATCCTGTCCCTGGGCACCACTGAAAAGGATCTGGCACCATTCTCTTAGCCCACCTCTGAGATATTTTTATGCATTAATGAGATCCCCTCTCAGCCCTCTCTCAACTAACCAGGCACAGCTCCTGCAGCCCCTCCTCATCAGAGAGATGCTCCAGACTCTCCATCCTCTTTGTGGCCTCCACTGGACCCTCTCCAGGAGCTCCTTGTCTGTCTTGAGTTACAGAGACCAGAGGAGAATGCTCTGGATGTGGCTCTGGAGCCGAGCAGAGGGATGGATCCCCTCGCTGTACCTGCCACCACAGAAGCTGGCTCTTGACTAAATTGTTACACCAACATCCCCCATTAGGTCATGTGAGCAGCTAGAATTTCCTGATTGTCTGTTTTAATGGTAAAAAAAGTCCCATCATATTGCAGTTTCCCACTGGGGAATGGATTCAAAGGAAGGTATTGGGTTACTCCTTTTGCTTTGAATTGGCATTGTACATAGGAGGATTTAACCTCTGTTAAATACCCAGTGAACTGGCAGGAATGTTCTCACAGCTTCGTAGTTTGAGTGGAAAGGAGGGACAGAGAAAGTTTGATTTTGTTAAAAACTAAAGAATGTGTAACCTAATCCACAGAGTGTTCTGGGGAAATCAAAAGATAATAAATTATAATTTATAAAAAATAAAAATATAATAAAAGGCAAGCAAACTGTATTGACATCTTCAGGTGTACATTGCTTGCAGAGTGCAATATGAGTTGATCTAAACCAAGATAGGGTGCATTCACATGCACTCTCCAAAGAGAGGAAGAAAATTTGTAAGATACTGCTGAGTTTTTAAAATGCACTTATTATACTGGGACTTGTTAATTACTGTGACTTGCATCATTTACTTTTCAAGGAGAATTTATGTAGAAAGGAAATCAAATGAAAATATCTAATGCCTTCAGAAGCATTAGATTATTTTTTCAAACCATCCTTAAAAGGAGGTTTTTCTTTTCTGTAATCCCTCGGGAGTCCTAAGAGCAGTTCAATAATGCAGATTTCTCACTGGAGCAGAGGAGTACCCTAGAGCAACTTGTGAACCTTCATAGTTTTCATCTTCCTTTTTATTAAATCAAATTGTGTAGCCTTACTTGCTTACTATCTTTAACCACTGCCATCACACCCCAAATAAAAGCCACAGTTTCACCACCAGTGACATCCAAAGGAGAAGCACCAGATCATCCGCCTGAGACAGAGCTGAGCTGCCATCACTGTCTTAATTTTCCTTCTATGTTCCAATGGGAGCCTGTCAAGGCTTGTGACAAGGTGTCTGGAAGCAGCAAGGTGTCTCAGTGTGTGAGAGGGCGAAGCATGGATGACAGAATGTGCTACATGCCAGCAGCAGCAGTTTCAGAAATACACAATTCAGAACCTCTTGCCCAAAAACCCATTTCCACATGATAAATAATGTAACTCTGGGAACGCTCTGCAGCTTCAAAGTGATGTTAACACAGCACAGTGTCAATACAAATCCCAGTCAGACTGGCAGCTGAACTGTTGCAGGTAAAGCTGTGCTTCAGCAGTTCTGGTCATGGCACAGAGGGCAGAGCATTCCTCAGCTTTTTCCTCAGCTGGATCTAGGTGGGTACATCTTAGTCTAGTCACTTCTTTTTATTTAACATTTTTTCCCACCAAATTAAATGTTCTTGCATTTTGGTTATATAAGTTTTACTGGGCTTTTTGGTTTAAATCATTATATGTACCTTTCAGAAAACATGGCTGATAAGCACATGGCTAAAATAGCATATTGACTTGCACAAAAAATTCCCTCTCTAGACAATTAAACCCATTTAAAACTTTGCTTTGTTGTCTTATTGTCAAGAATTGCCCAATCTTCTTGAGAATGAATATTTAGAAACTCTTGAGCAAATGTTTGATAGGAGACCTGTTGTGAAATGCAAGACTTATGGAAGGAAATTATAAAAATCAAATTAATTTTAGCAGAACAAAAATTTTTCTTCTTGTGCTGAATTGAGTCAGAGCTTGACTCACTTGTGTCTCAGAATTTAGGTGGGTATGGATGTTTCACTACATGTTAAAGCTGTGATTTAAAACTGAGATAACCAGCCAAGAACTGCAAGAGTTCTTCCTTCAGACTTTCTATTTCCTGAGCCATGTTGAAGAGAAACCCTTCCCTTGCACCCACCAGAACCTGCACAGGGGTTATGAGCTGAGCACAGGCTGCTGTTTCCTTCTCTTCATGTTTCCCATCAAAGGGTTAGGATGCAAATATTTCAATTTACAGCTGAATTGAAGATGAGCTGATGCCCAGCAGAAAGGACACTGTGGGAAGTGATTTTTGCCATCTATTCCTATTTGCTTGAGTAGCCCTGAGTAGAAGCAATATTGAGGAGATGTGTGTGTACATAGCTATAGCAGATATTTTGTAATCTTGTAGGAAATGCTTCAGTTTAATGAAGTGGTGGTAAATGCTCCTTTATGCTTTGATGGTGGTAAATTTACATCACTGTGCTCACTCTGCCCATTGGTGGCTGTGGTGAGTCCAATACCTGAATATTGGGAGTTTTGAAATATGGTGTGTTGTGCCTAGAGCAAATCCTTTTTAAAGGAATTATCATTGTAGCTGCCTTGAAATTGCTCTTGAGTTCATTCTGGATACCAAATATGGAATTACCCACTTCATTTCTGTGCTGCTCTGTTCATTTCCCCCCCAGTGACATGTCCAGGCAGCATGACCTATACGGCAAAGGGAATTCCCTAAATTGTTGAATCAATGGAGAGAATACCTAATTAAGGTTTCCAGGTCTTCTCATGATCCTGTGCCTTGTGTTTCCAGTTCACCACATGTGATATCAGTGTATAAACTGAACTCATTTCTGGCCAACTCTTTAGAGGATAGGACCTGAGTTTTTCATTAATAGTATGTGGGTGTCCCCACGTTGTTTTCTAGATTGTCTCACCAATAGGATGTTTTATGTGTTTTTCTGAATGTTACACAGTTAAAACCAGACTCTTGAAATAATTTGAACTGCTTTAGTCTGAGGACAAAAAATATTAAGCTCACCAACCTGAATCATCCATGGTCTGTTAAAGAGGACAGTTTGCACAGCTGATTTGTTGTGTGTGTGTGTGTAATTGCACTTTTTGTCCTTAGAGCTGCTCCATGTGCAAAGAGAAGAGACCTGCCCACAGCCTCTGCACAAGATGCAATAAGTGGTTGTGCAGCTCCTGCACAGAGGAGCACAGACATGGCAAGGAACCTGGAGAACACTTCCTGTCTGTATCCCTGAGAGGCTGCACAGGTACTGGGGACATGCTGGCATTTCCTTTCTTCCTTCTCACATCTCTTATCCAGCTGCAAAGGGAGCAGTTGCAGGCTCTGTGTGACTCAGAAGGATATGTGTGAGCCAACAAGAGATCATGTGATTTTTCTCCAACTTTAGGGCCATTGCCACAATCAGCATTCCATACTATTGGAAAAAAGAGTTTGGATATTTGTGTTTCACAGATAGGATCTTCTCCACGTGCCTTTCCAGTCTATGGAGTGATGGCACAGGGTTAGGAGGGCTGCAACAGCAACAGGCATTGCCCTTTTGGTATTTCTGTCCCAGTCTGGGCAGTTTCATTGAGGAAACCATGACAAAGCAATCCCTGTGCATATGGACAAGGTGTGTGGGAGAGTCACAGACAGCCAAAGGCTGTGATCACTATGGGATATTCCTTTCCTAAGCCTGGAATGAGAAATGTCTCCTGAGTGCATATGAGCAAGCACAAATTAAGCCCACTGGCAAGTATGTCTCATCCTTATACAATGGTGGTGTACAGAAAGTATTACCATCTCCTATTATTACTCATTATTTTCTCTACTTATATGTCAGAAATCTGCTGCAGAGTATGCTAACCTAAACTTATATAAGCAATTTTAAACTAAAAATAAGAATTTGCGCTGTGCGCTTATTCTTCATAAGGAAGATGAAATACAGAAAAAGGAATAAAAATAGCCCACTGATTATTATTTTTATCTTATTTTTTTCCCTTTAGGGTTTTTCTTGTAGAAGTCTATACTTGCCATAGATGCAGTTTAAGTACTGGGAGGTCATCTCAAACAGAGTTTGAGGCACTTGAGACAAAATATGCCATTGCCAAATAGAGTGTAAATAAAATAAGTCCAGAAGAATGGTAATAATAAAAAAGCACAAATTACATTTAAATGGTTTTTGGGTCTTTTCTAGAGAATAATATAAACTGAAGTCCCTCAGTCTCCACTCAAATGTCCTGACTGGATAGACAATATGTTTTTCTTCTCAAATTGATGACAAGATAAGGACTGTGGTTTTGAGGCTCTATTTGTAATTTCATGTCACTTTAGCTAAGATTACCAGCTCATATTGTTGACAAATACCGCTAAGAAATTGTGTGTGGCTTAGCTGTGGGTTTGTGTGTGCTATATAAATAAAAAGATGCAGACACATAAAAACATGAGCAAGAATTTTAGTTTAGTACTAAATTCTATGTGCTGAACAAAACATGAACAAGCAACTTGGTAGTTCATAGATGGACTAGTTAATATAGAAATTATTTGGAATGTAATTTGTGCTTTTGTATTATTTTTATTATTATTGGTGTATGTTTTATCTATTTATGACAGATGTCCCTTCAGAACACTTCAAAAAAAGCAAATATTAGGATATACTAGAACTCAGACTGTTGTTTGTTTTTTTGGTTTTTTTCCTGGAAATAAACACCCACCATCATTAGTCTGTGCAGGGTGTTCTGAAAACAGCCACCTTCTTTGCAAGCCCTTGGAACTATTAAAAGATCTTGCACTTTTAAACTGTTAAAAAACTGCTTTTCAACTTTTAAATTGTTCTGTCTTTTGCCCTTTTCCTTGTAAGGGCCAGACCTTCTTTTGTCACTGTTAGATTGCTTGGGTCAGAAATGAAGTAAAGTAGCAAAACTCCCTCACCAAACACATTAAATCCTTCCTATTTCTATTAATTTTAATAAACTATTTCTTGAGGGACAGAGCTGGCTCCCCTGGGAAACCTTTCTGCTATAATGTTGTGTTCTTGCAAGGTAAAGCACGTGCCTGTAAAACCCAAAATCTGAGTTATTGTGAATTATGCAAGTGGAGGCAGAACTCTCATTAGCTGAAATTGCTTTTCCAAAGTTGACATCAGCTGATCAAAGGGGCAGTGATTTAAAACTTTGTTAATTATTCAAGAGATCTACTTGAGATAAAAAAAAAATACAGGCTGTAGAAAATGTTGGCTCAAATGATGAGTGATCAGAATTTAGGACAGCTGAGCTTTCTCTGGTCACCAAGGGAGGTTCTTTTTAAGAAGCTAAAATGGGTAGTTGTGGTTAGATATTTGCTTCTAGAAAAAACAGGATTGTATCCTTGTTTAGTACCTGATTTCTAAGTATTAAACTTATTTCAGAACTGAAAAGTGTTGCTCTGAGCTGGGTGAAAAGTAGGTCAAGAATAGCACGGCTCAGTGGCAGCTCTCACTGATATGTCAGTTGAGTCAGGGGATTACTGGGGCTGTGGGTCTGTGTTGCAATTAGATAATACTGATTTTATTCTTAGTTTGCGTTTGAAATCTGCTGTCTCTTAAATCTGACATGGTGTTAAAAATCCCCAAGGAATTCTCTGGGATGATTGCAATCACCCACAGGCTAAAGGACCCTTCAGAGAGAGAAAAAGGGGGAAATCCTTTTATAGGATTGTGACTTCATGATACATGGACCTTAAAGACCACATCTCATTATCAGTTTGAGTTTAATATGGAAAACTTGATCTTGAGTTTACAGAAAAGCAGCTTGTATGCTCTATGGCTGCTGAACACTTGGAAAGGCTTTTCCAGCCCATAAACCTTCAGAAAGTTAGGGTCTTTTTTTTTTCTTTTTTTTCCCTTTGAAGATATAAAATCTGATCACCTATGGGATGATCTTTGACATCCTTGTTGGATACATATTGGTTGTACAACCTCATTATTTGCTTGTCAGCTGCAGGTTATAATACAAAAGTACAAATTTGCAATATAATCAGAAAAAAATTTGCTGTCAAGGTGAACTCAGTTTGATCCTTTCTACTAAGAAAATATTGGAGTGTTTTCCAATATTAAAAAAACCCCTAATCTAATTTCCTCCTTTATTAATGCTATTTATTAGCATTTGATTCAGTATGACATAAACCAATAAACTTCCCTGAGGAATAAAGCATGATACTGCAGTAAATAATTCATAACAATGTAAACTATGTTACATAAAATCTTGGCCTAATCTGTCACAAATTATCTTCTTGCACATTGTTAAGAAGGTGGAATGGAAGTCAATTGAATGGGAGGAAATAAATCAAGCTCCTCAGAAATATTTAGAGTAGGTAGCAATCTAAAAACTGGGCAATTTGACATGTGTTTTTTGGAGTGTGGCATGGATTTTCTCCATATTTGCATTGCCATTGTTAGCCATGAGATTTTCTTAGCCTTTCCACTGCTCTGCTGTGAATTTTACAATTGGGAAATGAGGTGACTGGGCCAGTATAGTTTGCTGTGCTGTATGTGTCTGTTATTGCAATAGTTATCTTCTGAATCTATAAAATCTTCATTTTGCTACAGGATGACATCATGGCCTCTGGCCTAGGTTAGGTTTTTAAAAAATGTATAGATAAGTAGGGGGTTTGGTGTGGGAAAATGGAAATATTTCTTATTTTATATGAGCAGATAATGATGTATAAATTATTAATGCCTTTACATAATTTAAAGTTTTTATCAATATGTGTTATCTAAGAATGATTGTTTTGTTTAATGTCTCACGTGTTAGTAAAGAATAATGGGATAGTATTGGAGTACTGTGAGGAAGCTGTGGAGTTTTCTTTTGGTGGTAGAGGGTTGGCTTTGCCATGGTTTGTCTTTTTCTGGCATCTTTTGTTGACAGTATTCCTTTTTTCTTAANATTCAATATATATAGCAAATAAAATACAAAAAATTTTACAATAGTTTTGTTGAGTGGTTTACCAGACCAGGGCATTAAAGTTGTGAGGCAGGTGCTCCAAATCTTGATACTTTAAACCCAGGAGAGTTTAGAGGACAGTATGATTTGTTTTGATGGCTTGTTCCTGAGCTCTTCTGGTGTGCTCAGTTTGTAGGATGCGTAAGGAAAAAATACAAACAATCCCATAATCAGATGGTTCCAGGTTCTGCAGCTTTAAAAAATGTCACTGGGAATTTCCAAGGAATTCTGAGTTTGGCTGCTTTTTTCCCGACCTCTCCTTGTCAGTGACAGCTTTGCTCTGCATTCCTCAGCAGCTGAAGATGATGAAGCACGGGAGCTGTCCTTGTTTTGTGGGGTGCACCCTCAGGAGGCACTGCAGGTGTTCTGTGAGACCTGTGACACCCTGACCTGCCGCAGCTGCCTGCTGCCAGAGCACAGGGAGCACAGGTACCAGCACACCCCACTCTCCCCATCCTCCTTTCCCAGCTGCAGGCTGCTCTGCATTTAAAACCCACTCAGTTTGATTTATTGAACGCCCCGCTCTCGCCTGTTCACCCATCAACACGGAAAACCACAGGGTGAGCATTTCCCCTTCTCCCACAGGTTCAGGCACCTTGATGAAGCTCTGCAAAATCAGAGAATTATCCTGGAGAATGTCGTAACTAAGGTGGAGGAGAAAAAAAATGGGATTCAGGTTTCAACTAAACAGATTGAAGATAGGTAATTGCTATATTTTTTTTCATGCAAGTAGGTGATAAAAATAATATTGTCACTAAATACAGGTTAACAGAATTAAATGCAGCTGCTATTTTTTTTTTCTTGGAGGGTAGAAAAGAATAGGAAGGTTAAAAATATCAAATTCATGTTTAAGTGGTACTGACAAGTCATGGTGTAATACATGATTCTGTACTCTTTGTAAGGCATGTGACAGCTGACTTCAGAGTTAAGATTTCTTTGTATAATCTGTTTCTGAACTAGAATTTGACAATATAAGGATAATTTTTAAGATAAGTTCTTTCTTCAAGAAGCCTCAAAACAAGGTGCAATTTCAGTCAAGATGAATATAAAAACGAAACTATTTAATTATTTGAACTGGATTTCAGCTACTGATTATGCATTTAGTAGCTGTTGGATCTCTCTTCTGCATTAATAAAACCATTTCAAGATTACAAATCTAATTATGCTGTTTATAATCTAGTATAAACTGGAAGTTTTGGATATATTATATATGTATTTGTTGAAAAATAAATGCAGTGAATAAATGACACACAGCTGGCTCATCCAGGGATATGTACCTCTTACCCATAGGTTGCTTGAAGTAAAACATCTGTACAAGAAGGTGGAAAACCAAATTAAAATGGCCAAGATGGTTCTGATGAATGAAATTGATAAACGAACAAATATCCTCCTTGAACAACTGGAAGTAAGTAAGGCTAGTTTATTTGATACCTTGGGAAATCAAACTAAATTAAATTTAATCCCAGTGCCACTGGAAAGAATATAGACTGTGGGAGCTGTTGTCCCATTCCTTATATTTTCAAATATTTGGGTTTTTTTCTGCAGAGTTTTATGTGGAATCAATGGTTGACAGAGATTTGGGGTGAAGTGGCAAAGTGTTTCCTTATCATGAGTTAATCCCAGTTTCTAATGCATTTACAGAGAATATGTGTGCACCTTTTGAGTACTTAGAAAACAAACCAGCTTCTGATTTTAATGTTTAATTTGTAGGAGCCCAGTAGCAGCACAATTAATACCCTGTTTCAGAAATGATTCTTTGGTTTAATTTTTGTAACAGAACTGTTGAGTTTTGACCCTTCAGTTTTTCTATGTCCAGTTGAAGTATGTAAGATTTTATTTTGAAATGTGATGAGGAGAAAAATTGCTGATCAGAATTTCCAGACTTGAAAGTGGCCCAGGTGCAAATTTGATCCAACTTCTACAGCTTTCTTGGGTTATGTTATTCTGTTAAACTGAGGCCAGAATGATGCAGATTGTTTGCTCCTGGGGAAATCATTGCTCTTCCTAAATTCAGACTTATCTCCTGAGTTGGATTTGCTTTCTTTCTGTGATTTAAAGAGATTCTGAAGAACAGTATTGCAGCAAATACTGCAGTGCCAGTGCAGAACAGTATTGCAGCAAATACTGCAGTGCCAGTGATTGCATCTGTTCTGTGTGTCTGAAGAATGACAGCCCTTTTCTACTGATTCATGTTGTTAACAGAAGATCACCAGTGAGAGGANAAAAAAAGGCAAGAATAGACTGTACAGAAATAACACTTCCCATTTGCATGCCCACTGTCCATTCTTACTCTTTATCACATTACTCTTTAGAAAATCCTTTTAAAGACAGATTTTAGGGTCTATCAGCCCCAGCTGCTGAAGTTTATGAACTGCATTGCAACAAACACAAATTTGGAAAACAATTGCTCATGTGGCTTTTTAAGAGCAAAGGATTTCCTTGCTTCCACCATGACAGCAAATTTATTTAATATATTTGCTATTATATTTAATAATATTTTAATAATTTAATATATTTAATGTATTTTATTTGCTATATATATTGAATATATTTGCTATTCTCCAAATATTTGGAGAATAGCAAATATATTCAATATATATAGCAAATAAAATACAAAAAATTTTACAATAGTTTTGTTGAGTGGTTTACCAGACCAGGGCATTAAAGTTGTGAGGCAGGTGCTCCAAATCTTGATACTTTAAACCCAGGAGAGTTTAGAGGACAGTATGATTTGTTTTGATGGCTTGTTCCTGAGCTCTTCTGGTGTGCTCAGTTTGTAGGATGCGTAAGGAAAAAATACAAACAATCCCATAATCAGATGGTTCCAGGTTCTGCAGCTTTAAAAAATGTCACTGGGAATTTCCAAGGAATTCTGAGTTTGGCTGCTTTTTTCCCGACCTCTCCTTGTCAGTGACAGCTTTGCTCTGCATTCCTCAGCAGCTGAAGATGATGAAGCACGGGAGCTGTCCTTGTTTTGTGGGGTGCACCCTCAGGAGGCACTGCAGGTGTTCTGTGAGACCTGTGACACCCTGACCTGCCGCAGCTGCCTGCTGCCAGAGCACAGGGAGCACAGGTACCAGCACACCCCACTCTCCCCATCCTCCTTTCCCAGCTGCAGGCTGCTCTGCATTTAAAACCCACTCAGTTTGATTTATTGAACGCCCCGCTCTCGCCTGTTCACCCATCAACACGGAAAACCACAGGGTGAGCATTTCCCCTTCTCCCACAGGTTCAGGCACCTTGATGAAGCTCTGCAAAATCAGAGAATTATCCTGGAGAATGTCGTAACTAAGGTGGAGGAGAAAAAAAATGGGATTCAGGTTTCAACTAAACAGATTGAAGATAGGTAATTGCTATATTTTTTTTCATGCAAGTAGGTGATAAAAATAATATTGTCACTAAATACAGGTTAACAGAATTAAATGCAGCTGCTATTTTTTTTTTCTTGGAGGGTAGAAAAGAATAGGAAGGTTAAAAATATCAAATTCATGTTTAAGTGGTACTGACAAGTCATGGTGTAATACATGATTCTGTACTCTTTGTAAGGCATGTGACAGCTGACTTCAGAGTTAAGATTTCTTTGTATAATCTGTTTCTGAACTAGAATTTGACAATATAAGGATAATTTTTAAGATAAGTTCTTTCTTCAAGAAGCCTCAAAACAAGGTGCAATTTCAGTCAAGATGAATATAAAAACGAAACTATTTAATTATTTGAACTGGATTTCAGCTACTGATTATGCATTTAGTAGCTGTTGGATCTCTCTTCTGCATTAATAAAACCATTTCAAGATTACAAATCTAATTATGCTGTTTATAATCTAGTATAAACTGGAAGTTTTGGATATATTATATATGTATTTGTTGAAAAATAAATGCAGTGAATAAATGACACACAGCTGGCTCATCCAGGGATATGTACCTCTTACCCATAGGTTGCTTGAAGTAAAACATCTGTACAAGAAGGTGGAAAACCAAATTAAAATGGCCAAGATGGTTCTGATGAATGAAATTGATAAACGAACAAATATCCTCCTTGAACAACTGGAAGTAAGTAAGGCTAGTTTATTTGATACCTTGGGAAATCAAACTAAATTAAATTTAATCCCAGTGCCACTGGAAAGAATATAGACTGTGGGAGCTGTTGTCCCATTCCTTATATTTTCAAATATTTGGGTTTTTTTCTGCAGAGTTTTATGTGGAATCAATGGTTGACAGAGATTTGGGGTGAAGTGGCAAAGTGTTTCCTTATCATGAGTTAACCCCAGTTTCTAATGCATTTACAGAGAATATGTGTGCACCTTTTGAGTACTTAGAAAACAAACCAGCTTCTGATTTTAATGTTTAATTTGTAGGAGCCCAGTAGCAGCACAATTAATACCCTGTTTCAGAAATGATTCTTTGGTCTAATTTTTGTAACAGAACTGTTGAGTTTTGACCCTTCAGTTTTTCTATGTCCAGTTGAAGTATGTAAGATTTTATTTTGAAATGTGATGAGGAGAAAAATTGCTGATCAGAATTTCCAGACTTGAAAGTGGCCCAGGTGCAAATTTGATCCAACTTCTACAGCTTTCTTGGGTTATGTTATTCTGTTAAACTGAGGCCAGAATGATGCAGATTGTTTGCTCCTGGGGAAATCATTGCTCTTCCTAAATTCAGACTTATCTCCTGAGTTGGATTTGCTTTCTTTCTGTGATTTAAAGAGATTGTGAAGAACAGTATTGCAGCAAATACTGCAGTGCCAGTGCAGAACAGTATTGCAGCAAATACTGCAGTGCCAGTGATTGCATCTGTTCTGTGTGTCTGAAGAATGACAGCCCTTTTCTACTGATTCATGTTGTTAACAGAAGATCACCAGTGAGAGGAAGCAGAGGCTGGAGCAGCAGCTGCAAGGTGTTGTGGTTTTAGGCAGACAGGTAGAACACGTCCAGAACTTCATCAGCTGGGCTGTGTGTAGTAAAAAAACCATCCCATTCCTCTTCAGCAAGGAACTGGTAAGAGCAATGTGTTGGGGTCGAGGGTGGTCCCTGACAATCCTTTTTAGGGTTCTCAGATATTCAGGGTGTAAGTGGCAAAATAAAGAAGAGCAGTGCAATGACCACGGCTTAGTAACATAAAACACTTTAATACTAATGAAAGCAAAAGTGGGATGAGGCCCAAAAATCCAATTACAGCAACCAAGGGGATGAGGTCTCTTTAGGAGCCAGTGGTCAAAGACAAGCATTAAGGGAGGTCCAGGGTTTAAATAGGGGGTAGGAGAGGAGATGGAGTTGAGGCAGGGTCCAGTGGGTACAGGGGAAAGTGGTGCAGAGGTGGGGTAAGGGGAAGCAGGGTCCAGTGGGGTGGGTTGGGTGGAACACTGCACCAACTGAGGGCCAATGGGGACACAAGGAAGGGAGAACATTCTGGATGTGGGAGTGGTGATAATTGATTATTAAATTAGATATTAACATGAGCAATCCCATAACTCTTTGGGAACTTTTCTCTGGGGTCACTGCAATAAACAAATGCTTCCCATGGTCTAGGATTGGGATACAACTCTTCTTCAGTGATGGTTGCCTGACCTGGAATACCTGTTAGGCTGACTCCCACTGCAATGCTTGTTGGGCAGTAATTTTTTAAGGATTTGGTGTTGCTCAAATAAAATATTTTCCAGGATGTTAGAATTGTGAGTAAAACCCCTGTCCTTTGATGTGTCAACAGATCGTGTTTCAGATCCAGCGCTTGCTGGAGACAAACTGCAGCACAGACACGGGCCCTCCTCTGAAGATCAGGTTCACTTGGGATCCCTCCTACTGGACTAAGCAACTCTCCAACTTGGGTAAGAAAATTATAAAAGGCAAATGCCCAGAGTTAGGCTAGGCAGATGCACACAGCACAGTGGCTCCCCTTTTTTGTTTTGACACCCAGTTTTGAAACTCTTGCTATGTTCTGAAGAAAAGTGAGTGTGGCTGAACTTTCCATTTATATCCATTCAGCAAAAGACCATTGAGGTGTCTGCTGCTTTCACTCTTAGTGGCCAAATGAGCTGAGCAGTGTTGAGACACTTGCAATTGATAGGCACAAAGATGCCTTTCAGACACTGACTGTGCAATAATTGCAGTGTTACCTGTATAACAGGTGTCCATACTGTGACTTTGTTTCCCAGCAGCTACAGGTTTCCCAACTGCAATGGGTTTTTACTGCAAATTCAGCTCAGTGGGCTGATCACTGATCCAAAGGACCAGTTCTCTTCCCATTTTAAGGTATTAAAACCTAAAAAAGGGTAAAACACTATCAAAAGTGTTGCAGGGAGTAATCTCTTGATGAAAAGCATGAACAAGATAATTTCATAAGTCACTTCTATTTCCAGGTTTTATGAGTCTCACCTACATAACATTAATCTATTTTATTTTTGTCGCTTGCATACTGGAAGCTGTCTTTTGTACCTGTGCTCGTGGATGAGGAGATAAGCTCATACTTCAGTAAAAAATGAAAGTGCAAGCCATATCCATCAGTTAAGATAAAATAAGGTCAATTTTTCAAAGTGATTGCTGGGTAATTCAACTGAGCTCAACTGACATCAGTGGGAGTTTGGTGTGAATTGAAATAACTAGATAAATATTGGAAAAATTGTCTTGAATGTATGTTGGCAGACTGTTTGGGTAGGATATTTGAAATGTGAACGATGACCATTTCCTTGTGTACAATTTTTATTGTATAAATTTTTCAAGGCCGTAAGGAGGGAGTAAATTTGCTGGTATTTTTTTTTTTTTTTCTCCCAGGGCATTTCACAATGGAAGGTGGGCACATTTCTCACCCAGATGTGCTACTCTGTGGGAATATTCAAGGGTTCCAGCCCTCTGTGTACCATGGGCACCACTCCCCAGCCCCACAGCTGGAGAGCAGCCAGCCACCCCAGTTCCCACCTGCGCTGCAGTGCTGCTCCCACTGCCTCAGCATCCCTCACCCAAACAAAGCCCAGCCTTCTTACCAAGACATGAGCCACCACAAGGGCTTCCACCAGCCTCCTGCACTTCACCAGCAGCACTTCCCCCTGCAGTACAGCCTGCAGGACAGGGATCCCCGGGGTGTCCCCCAGCCCGGGAAGCTGGAGCAGCATCCGCGCTCGGAGCCGGACGTGTCCGGGAGGGTGGGAAAGCCCTTCCCACCCCAGGGCTGTGCTGGTGTGCCCCACGAGGCTCAGCAGGCTCACACCATCCCCCCCCAGGCTCCTCTGCAGGCATCAGCTGTGGGAGTGCAGCTGGGCCATGTCCAGAAGTTAAAATCCAGCCCTGTGCTGCAGCCACCGCCGCAGGTGCCACTGGCTTCCCCCCAGCCTGGGAACGATGACAGCACCCACAAGCAAGTCATCCAGCAGAGCCTGGACATCATGAACCACCAGCTTGAGCTGGAGGAGATGAAGAAGGATCTGGAGCTTCTCCTGCAGGCCCAGGGACAGTCCAGCTTGCAGCTGAACCAAGCCAAGCCACCTCAGCACGTTCAGCAGACTATAGTTGGTCAGATCAACTACATAGTGAGGCAGCCAGCCCCAGCACAGCAGCAAGCCCAAGATGAAGCACAAGTATGTTCTCTCAAAGTAATTCCCTACTGCATTTAGTCAGTGTAAGTTCAGAAACTGGACACACCTTTGAGGTTTCATGTATTTCTCTGAACTTTCTGTTGGTGTCTTGTCCATGTATGCAGCAGGGAGGTTTCATGCCTCATGCAGATTGGCCAAGATTTTCTGTCAAGTGCTGCATAACCACCCTAAATCCCAAAGATATGAATCTCTGAATAGACAAGGTGAGCAGCAACAAGGGAGAATAAAAGCACTGTCACTCCTCATTTGTAAATAGGTGACTGGAGAACTGCAGTAGTTTCACTCTGCATTTCAACTCTCTTTTTTTAGTGGAAACATTAAGCTCTGAGTCCTTAAAAAGCATTAGATTCTGAATTACTATTAGATTCTGATTACTATTGAAGAGAGTGAAGACAATTTCTTGGTCTGAGAGTTATTTCCATTCTCTTGCTGCTGCATCATGTCATTTAAGATTATCATCATTATCCACACATGCTGTTGTGCTACAGTTTTGTCAGCAGGGCTAATCTCTTCCCTTTTCCTCTGTTAGTAAGAATCCTTTTGAAAGAGGGACAGTGCTTGGTGGTCAGCATCCAAACTACAAGGCAGATCAGCTGCAGAATAAAGTGGCTTGGAAATTCATTTAAAACAGTGCAAAGGCTTGGACTTCCCAATGGGTAAATTCAGTGGAGCTGCCACCTTGAATAATTCTCAAAGTAGATTACCTGCAAGGGCAGACTGCAGGCTTTTGGTGTAGCTGTACATTTCAGCAGCTTTATTGAGGCTTTTTTTTTTTTTTTCAAGAATTCATTAGTATTTCAGAAAAATCTTTCTCCATTTATCTCTGTGCTTAGGGTTGCCTTGAACACCTCTGTTGTTTTAGTCTTTTTGGGCTTGTCATAGTGCTGTGAGTTGATGTGAATTTGTTACTGTTTTTGTTTCTGAGGTGCTGAAAAGACAAATTCTCATTTGTGGTTTGTAGGTCTGTGAGGGCTCCACAGAAGCTGATGCCCAGAAGCCTGTCACTCCTCTGGACAAAAGTGACAGGCCCTCCCTGCCACAGTCATTAGATGAAGAAGCCAGTGTCAGGAGCCACTCCCCTGAGACCACACTGCAGCAATCAACTTTCCATCCAGTGAGAAAGGTATAAAAAACTTCTTTAAAAAAAAAAAATTAAAGGGAAAACATGATTTGATAATATTGAATGGGTGGCATTGGAGTTTGCAATCAGGTGGAAAAAATTAAAATGCAGCAAAAGTCAGCCAAATGGCTGGTAAGTTTTGGAAGACAGTCACAGCCTAACCTTGTGTGCATCCCCCAGTAAGGTGCCAGGATGAGCAACTCTTCTGGAGGCTGATAGTGTCCAGGTCTGGCTGGCATGATTGTTAGACATGAGCTGGCAAATAAATAGAAGCTCTTTTTCTTCACTGCTTAAATTCTGTCTAGCTCCTGTGCCTAGGGATTTAATTACTGGAACTTGCTAACTACTGTACCAGAAGCAGTTAATTTGGAAAAAAATAAATAAAGCAGGAGTCAGAGGTGCTGATGAAATCATGCCTGAGAAGCAGTCTTCAAAATAGTTGCCCCAGAAACAACACAACTAATTACTGCTGAAGGCAGGGTGCCTCAAATTCTTAAATTCTTCTCATTGTTATAAGCAGAAAAATCACAATTTCTGTATATCTAGAATATTTTGATACACAATAGAGCCAGGCTTTGGTCTTCCCACCTGCTGTGAGGCTCTGACCAGTGAAGAAGCAGCATGAGCACAACCAGGAAGGCCAACAGTGATCAGTACACCCTGGCTCTGGATATCACCTGTGCTTTTGAAGCAGAGAAGCTGCCTTTTACCCTGTACAGTTTGTTTAAAACACTCCAAGCAACACATCATATTCTGGTTTTTCAAATCTATTACTTCAGTGCATGACTTGTTTTGTGTACCATGTAGAAGGCTTTCATAGTTTTTTTTTTTCCCTTGGAATTTGTCTGCGGAATATTGTGGAAGTACTTGTCTTTCTATCCTCAAAAAGCAAGTTATTTTTCCTTCCTTCGTATGTGGCTATGTTGATGCAACATATTTATGATGCAATACCCATCCAGAGAACTGTTGGAGATCCCTTTGGGAGTTACAGGGATACAGGCCTGGAAGCAGCATGCAAATAGGTTTGAAAGCCACGAAGAAATCTGTTTTATGGACCTGTAATGGAAGGTTATTCCCAACAGCTTAAGCAAGAAATGTCAGAAAGAGGAAAGAAAATGGAAGCAGATGTGCAAGAGAGAGAGACTAGTGTAGTCTGATGGGAAAAGCAGGAGAAATAAAGGAGGAAGGGCTGATTTGCTGTAGAAGTTGAGAAGGTGCCAAAAGGAGGATGCTTCTAGGGAAAAGAAAAAGGATTTTTTTTCCTAATGGTGCTGAGAAGTGTATGCTCTTGTGCAGAAAGCACAAGAGGTGCCTGGTACCTCTTCAAGAAGTGAGAATATTTAACAGCTACAGAACCTCATCTTTGCTTGTATTCATCTCTTCTAATGAGCTGTTTGGGATGAAGACATCTGGGTGGGATGAAGATTCTGACAGCTCTGGCAATGGCAAATCAGAAATCATGAAGGGAAAAAGCACAGCAATCAAACCCTTGAAATATATTCTTCATGAACACTCATTAAAGATGTCTGAGTGCTTTTGCTGACAATTGGATTAAATCTGAGTTTAAATGGTAGATTAGTTCCTGTTTAGGAACAAGGGAATGTCCATTCATTCTCATCTGATTCATCTGATTAAATGTTTTCACATCTCCAGATAAAACATTCTGTGTAGGTGTTTGTCCATGTGCTCTCACATGGTCTAAATTCAGAACATTTCATCTCTCTCAAGATTGTCTTGGAAGATGTGGAGAAAGTGAATGTGGACAAGTCTGAAATACCTGAAAAATATGGTAGAGAAAATGGCTAGATAAAGCTGCTGCCTGAAGAAGAACTGTTGTGTCTTGTGGAGAATAATTGCTGTTGGACTTCTTGGCCTTGTGTTGCATTTCTGCTGAACTCTGGCAGCCTTCAGCTGGGCACAGAATTCCTAGTGGAGTACATAATTCCTTGTCTGCTGAGATTCTTTCATTAAAGAGAAAGCAGTGTGCACCTGAATTAACTGTTTAGTGAAATGGTTGCCAAGGTCTGTCCAAAAAATACAGAAATAAAAGCTGTCATTAGCTCAGTGGTTTCCTTGATTTTGGAGTGGGGCAAGGTTTGAGTGCTCATGTAATTAAATCTCTGTGCATTAAGTTTTAAACATGTTTATGGTACAAATTTGATATTATAGACTGATAACTAGATGAATTGTCTGCATACAAAATTATATTTATTTGTAAAGTGATATAGAGAAGATGCTCTTAATAGTTCATGATTTAAATAGTTTGGGATAGTTTCCCTTTGGGGAACATTAATAATGCTCATTTTGGAACATTAATGGTGATATTTTGTCAGTCTTTCTGTCTTCCTGTATATTCCTCTAACTATTCTTTTTCTGTGAATTAATATTTTTTTTTGTGCAGAGTAAGTGTTTCTGTACTTAGACCATTGATTAATATAAGTCAAGTGTTGCACTTTGCATAATTCTGGGCTTGATTAGCATCTTTTAAAGAATTCCACACTAGGAATGAAAGCTTTCTTTTGATGTGGAAAATGGCTATAATTTTCTCTTTGTATTTCTCTGTCAGAATACCTCACTCACATAGCCAGAACCTCTGGTTTGGATTGTGGAGTTGTTCTGTCTCCATGCCTGTCAAATACCCAACCTCTCCAGTAAGAATGCCAGCAAGACAGAGAACAAATTTCTGATTAAATTTTGGGTTACCTGCACTGCATTTCCAGGGAATTGTGCCAAACTCTAACAAACAGATTTTACACAAGCTATGGAATTGCTAAGTTGCAGTGTGAAGGAATGAGTATCAATTAGTTTATCAGCTTTGTGGAAAGGGTTACCAGCCTTCTGCAATGATATCATCTTGCTGCTTTTACATAGTATGGTATCAAGTTATTAATTTGTGCACAGGACTAGAGAGGTCACCTATTCTGGAATAAAGACAAGAATAATAGGACATTTTGGACCTAATTGTGCTTTCAGGAGTAATAACAGGAATAAGAGTCTCTGTTTTGTTTGCACAGACCTAATTGTCATTTCTAGCTGTGATGAGCATGAGGTCTGCATCTAGCATTTGAAGAAATGCCATGATTACTGTACATCTAGGGCACAAATTTGTAATTTGAGCCTCAGGCACCACTGCAGCAGACACTGGTGTTGATGCAGGGCCAGCTGGACATCTCTCCTCCTCACACTCCATAAAGTGCACCCCCTTCTGTAGTTTGGAGCAAGACCCTTACCTCTGTTAGTTCATCTTCTGCTTCAAGTGAATCTGTGAATATGTATCAGTAAGTTATCACTGAACAGCTGCATCTGATCCTATACAGATGCAGTCAGCAGCAGATCCTTAGGGAAGGGCATCAGAAGCAGACAAATGGAAACTGGTGTAAACTCTCCCAGATTCTGACAGCCAGCACTTCAAGGGCTTTCTGACCAGATAATTGTACCCAGACAATTGTGATTTAGAGCTCCTTATAGACCTCTTGTCTGTGAATTAGTCTAATTCATTATTTTGAGTCTGTTTTAATGCTAGTGTAGAATACTCCTCGGCATTCTACACCAAGTTTTACATTGCATGAGAAGTTCCTGTGTTTGCTCACCTTAAGTCTCTTGCCTGATAGTTCAGTCAAACACCTTCTGGTTTATGTGTTAGGAAAAACAGTGAATGATCACTCTGTATTCACCTCATTCATAAGATCTGTATTTTATAGGTATACATTGAATTTATTCTTGAAAGTTTCCTTTTGAAGCTTAAAAGTGACTGCTTGTCTCTCTAGAGTTGGGTTTTTCTTTCATGAAAGCCATTTGGTCCTTCATGTGTTTGACCATTTTCCCCATACTTTGTGATTTTGATAAATAATTTTTGAGGCAGAGTGACCAAGATTAGTAATGGAAGTGTAAACACGTGGAAATGTTGTGTAGTGCATTGTATTTGTTGCATTCTTTTTGATTCAAAACTCTTCTTAGTTGAAGAGCTCTGTTTGTCTCAAGCACCATAAAGTACCTGAAATGGGGAAATCCTAGGAAATATTCCATGCTACCCAAGCTGCACTCTGCTGAGCACTCTGAGAGGCTTCTCTTTTATTCCAAGTATATCCTATGGTAGCATTTCATGAAAGACTGATAGGGTGACAGTTCATGGGGGAACTTGTTTTATTTTTTCTTTAAAAGCACATGCAATTTGTGGTAAGGGGGCTGGAGGATACGGTACAGATTTAATTTGATGGTAGTATTGCACAGAGCATGTTGTGATTACTTAGTGACTGGAAGTAATATCTTAATATCCAACCCTAGAACTTCAGATCTGAGCTTGGGACCAAAATGGGTTTGTTGCTGCTATTTTTTTCCCCTTAATGAAGATTAATTTTAGAGGAATTCATGATGAAGGAAATAATAGCCTGGAATTTGGGGTACTATAAATTTCTAAAGTAACAGACTGTGGTTTTTTACTTTATAGAATTGAACTGCTCACAGCACAAATGCCTTCGTGCTTAATGCAATTAGGTACATTTCCCAGAATGTTAATTTTACAAAACCTTTTTCCTTTGACCTGAAAAAAGGAAGATAAATAAAACATGATGCTGCTTGCTCCATGCAATCTCTTCCTCCTTCTGCTTTAAGCCTGCTCCAGTTTATTCAGACAAATTTTTAAGGAAGATTTGGATTCTTTTTTTTTTCTTGTGAAAGCGGAAAGGAAATCCTTTGGATTGTGCTCTGAAGCTGGGAATGGGAAGCATGTGCAGCCCACTGTGTTATCAGTGCTGCTGTGTTAAGCAACTGGATTGGAGTGGTACATTTGTTTAACCTTCCAGCATAATGAGCTGCCAGGGGGATTGCTCCACTTAACAGCAGCCGTTCATTACTCTGCAACCATTTGCAGCGTGGTGTTTCTCCCAGTGCAAAGAGAATTGGTGCTCCCCAGTTTTTAGCTCGCTTTATCAGTGGCACTTAGTGTCAACAGCCCTGAGACTTTGCCAAAACAAATCCTAACAAATCCTAATCCCACTGTTTCAAGGTAAGTATTTGCTTCTCAGAATTCTTCTGTATTGGTGCTGCATGTTTACACTGGACCTTTTCTGAATGCAACAGTGATCAAAGAAATATTTGAACTGAGCCATATGTCTATATTTTGTTCTCTGAAGGCACTTTGCATGTTCTTTTTTTCTTAATTTTCACTACCATAGGTAAGAAAATTGTGGTAGGAGGCATTTTGGGGTGGTAATGCTGCTGCCATTCTATTCTAAGGATCATCAGACCAAAATTAATTATGAGACAATGAGAATTCCATTTATAGTGACGCAGATGTAGTTCAATGTGCCAGACTGTACATTAAAATGTCAAAAAGTTCAAAATTAACCAACAGCTGAAGCCACCCTCTGCCCAAGAGCATAATTAATGTTTGTTGTTGTTCAAATGTTGCAATGTAAAAGCAGTAGAGCTTTTATAAAACAGATAAATCCTTTAAAGGCATCCCATTTGCAAAAACTAGCTGAACTGTCAAGGGAAAAGAGAAATTTTTGCTAATGGCAAAAGAAATGATTATTTTAGGGAGTGAATTAATAGTCTATTAATGAGCCTTGTTCCCAGTGCATTGTTCACTTCACACTTGACAGCAGCTCCATGGATCAGGATGGAATGTGTCTGTTCTTAACTGTGAGTTTTAATATTTTGCACTGAAAGATCATAATGTTGCTTCATCATTAAAATAACCACAAAATTAACTTTTGCCCCAAGGGAAAGACAGATGGCAGTTTGATGGCCTCATTATTCTTTTTAACAAGAATGGGGTTTTACATTGGCTTATATAATCTAAAAAGATCTCTGAAGAAACTGATGCTAGCTGGAAGAGTAAAAAAGGACACAGCCACACCATGCAACTGAATTTCACCTTTCTGAAAATTATAGCTATAACCAAATCTTATGTGTGTGTCTCCATATTATTTTTTCCTTCAGTAGGAGTCATCTCAGTGACTACTCTCAGTAAGTAAACTTTGTCTCACTGGAGCCAGGAGTGATCCTGCATTGCCTTAGGAGGGGGAACATCTCACCTGAGTTCACACAGAGGGTCAGGTCCCACTGCACGAGGGGATGGCACGTGCTTGTAAATGAGTCAAGGGAGATGTGGGCAGTGATTGGGGGAACTGAATGGCCAGAAGGTCTCCAGTTGACTTGGGAACAAATTTGGGTGGTGTGCCTGCCATGTGTATGCCCCAGCATGCCCATTCCCAATGGAGTACAGCCCTAGGGTGGTTCCTATTGACTCAGGAATTTGTGGATGCTCCATGCTTTGGAGAACCTGACTAAATGAATATTTAACTACCTCACAGGGGTTTAATTAATGCTCACAGTGGACTTTGAAAAAAGGGGAAAAGGCAAGGGCTGATTACAGTTCATCTTCAGCTCAAGCACGAATTCTGCTTGTTTTAGTTTTTTGTGGGTTATATGGGAACAATTCACATGTTAATTTTGCCATCTGAAAAAGGCTTGTGATAAGATGAGTGATGGAATGAAAAGGAAAACGTGTACTTGGTAGGTCCTGTTTGTCACTGCAGTTGCAGGAACCTGTCACAAGCAAATTGTGGTGGCAAATAAACACTTTTGATCTCTGTGGACTTTAGGATGTGTGGCCATGAGAACTGGATTCCTTGCTGACCTATGGAGATAACTTTGGTTTGAAACCTCAGCATTCTTAGCAATGCTCTATCAGACACACTGTACAGCAAGTTTGGGCCTCCTCTGGTGCATTTCCTTATTGGCTGTGTTCTAGTTTCCAGCTCAAAGTGGGAAGAACATGTGTGACTAGTTCCAGCTGCTTCCAAAAAGTTGTTATGGCTCAGATATCTCAGATTCAGCAATGTCCATTTGACTCAAGAGGGGGAGAATGACCAATTCCCAACCCAGTGCTCCCTTCTGCATGGGGGCACTGTTTAAAGCAGGCTCACTGCAGCTCTGTGTGGAGGAATGGCACAAACCTCCCCTGGCTCTGCAGAAGAGCTGACCTCTTTCTGTCTCAAAAATGCAGGCATGTTTTATCTCATCAAATTCAGTGGTCACTCTTCAGGCAAAGCTCCCATTGTAGCTTCTCTTGCAAATTGACAGAGAGGAAATTAAGTTGCATCCATTGTTGGGTGGAAATTCGGGTCTGTGGGCAGTGTTACCTTAGCACAGAGTTGCTGTGCATTGCAAGCACAGGAATGAATCCAAGACTGGCATGGGGTAGGATTTACACAGACACATCTGGCAGCTCAGTCTAGGCTGCAGTCTTTACCACTGTGGGGCTAAGATGGGCACAAGCATCAAAATCCCAAACAGAGTATAAGTTGAGAAAAATGCTGATTAAATTTAGGAAATGGGTCCTATCGCAGATTCACTTCTGAGTCACAGGTCTCTAGCAGAGAAATAAGTACAATGATAAATCTAAACTCTAATTCAGATGCAATTGACACATTTCTATTGTCTCAATTTATATTAAAATGACTGCTACCTACTGTATTGCAGTAAAATGAAGAGGATAGAGTCAGTCAAATGTAAAGGGTGAAACACCAATGAACTATGGTGAAATCAAGGGAAAGTTATATATTCAAGTGACTTGAAGATCTGTACACTATGTGTTTCACATGGATGCTAGAAGAGTGTTGTTTTCAGTACAGTCCCAAGTTCCAGGATGTGATGAAGTCACCTAGATGAGTGGATTTGCTTTGGTTTCTGTAACAGTGTCTCTGTGGGTTTGGTAGTGACAAATCATGAGACAGTAAAAAATGCATATTGATAATTTGGTAAATATTCCCTTTCTTTGGAAACTGGACATGCTTCTTCATTAGTATATGTAGGATATTTCTGCATTTCATCTATGATATTTAAAGGGGAAATGCTTTAGCTTTTAATGGGACCAACTCACCAAATATCATAAAGTTTTCAGCATCATTAACGGAAGCAATGCCTTCATGTACTTGTGTCAGAATTAAATCTTATTCCTTCTGAATCTTCTTTATGAATGATCTGATGATCTTTTAATAAAATGGCAAACTTTCTGATTTGAATCTTATTTCTTCTGGGAAAATTTAATGGAAAATTATAGGGTTTATGTCAAGGATTAATTTGGTACGGTGTTCTACATAGATTTCCCAATCACTGTAGGAGTTAAAAATCAGAATCTCTTGAACTGATCTAAGGAAGACAATTTTTTGTAAGCACCAGAAGAGTAACCCAGTTGTGTCCTTTTCCAGTTTTCATGGTGGAGAATCTAAAACTTTTGGAAATAGTATAGGATTACAATAGATTCTTACAGCCCTTGTGACACAACTGTTTGATTATGTCAAGCTGAAACCGAGCATCTCATCTATTACAGAAAGAACAGTAACATTTTGCTGCTGAAAAGCTTATTAATATATTGGATTTTTTTTTTTTTTTTTGCTTTTCCCAGCGTTCAGCATCCTTAAGCCTTGTGGGCTTTCCAAACAGCACAGAAATGGAATTATCTCCAACGAGGTTATCCAGCTCGGCCGACCCACAGGTGAAAGGTGCAGCTGCTGTGACACTTGGCCCGTCCCCAAACGCCCTCTGTGACTGTGACACTGCACCAGAGCCCCTGCCCAGCTACAGCCTGGCACTGGGCAGGGCTCCCAGTGGCCCCGGGGCTCCTGCTGGCCTCACACCAGGTGATGCACTCCAGGGAGGCACTAAATGCAAGGTAGGGATTGCTCAAACTCTCTGCTGACAGGGAATCCACTTTCATTTACAGCACGTTGTTGTTGGCCAATCAGTCAAAACAAATTAATATTTCAATGAGTAAATTCTTTCTTATCTGGTATTTGAAGATTGATTGCAAATTATTTTCTCAATGTGAAAAGAAAGAAAACTGATAATAGAATTCTGCATTTCTTTCTTCCCCTGCCCCCCTCTGCAGCTAGAAAATGAAGACCTCAGTGCTGTGGATTGTCTTCTAGAAAACAGCTTGGCTTCTGCTGGGCAAGAGGTAGTTAATGAATTAACTCTTTCTATGCAAAAAGTGATGGAAGAACCTATTAATCTTTCAATCAAAAAGTCTCAGCATTGCACTTCTCCTTCTGAACTGCTCAGCAACACTTCTTTCCTGCCTGTGAATGCCAGAATGAGACAACCTAGAAGCAAAGAAGGTACCAGACTTTTAAATATTTTCTTTAGGTTTTGGGATTTTTTTTTTTTCTTTCTTAACACTGTGCATTGCAAGCACGGTAAAGCAGTATGCTTATTAATATACTTACATGTAAATGTACTTTACCAGCAAGCTTCAAATGTTATCAGAGTACTTAATCCAGTGGAAAAGTGTGTTTGATCTCATTTGTGGAGGAAAAACATGGAAATTATATGCTTTGAATTTGTAACATTCCTCATCTGTGAAGCAGAAACGAGTGTGTCTGTGTGAAGTACCTGGAGTATTAGTTCTCTTAGAAGCACTCCTGTTAATGAGACCTGCAGTTATGACTATTGAAGAGCTGGTTTGAAGAGTCCAAATTCAATTAAAAAAACCCCCACATTACTTCCTAAATGTAACGTGCCTTCTGCTAAGTCCTTCACATCAGTAGCATACCAAATTTTTGTTAACACATTGCACAGCATGTGCCTTTGCTTGGCTCTGTCTGCTGTGGAACATTCCCTTCAGCCAAGGCCTATTTCTTCAGCCCTAATGGAGAATTAGACTTTACTTAACTCTTTTCGTGGGCAAATTGCCAACATCACTCTACACTGTAAAGCCTCATTCCTGCAAACTCTGAAACTCAATGGGACTATTCATGCAAGCAAGGGATTGCAGGATCAAGCTGTTATCCCGTGACTTATGCCAATATTTGGCTGCATTTCTCTATAAAGGATGAATTAATATTTCTCTCTCTGTGCTGTATTTTCTATTCAGAGAATTCTAATTAGTACAAAGGAGGCCTAGCCCAGTGAGCCAGGGAAATGTATTTGTCTTTTCTTCTATGTCCTGTGCCAAACCGTGGCAATTATGCCACAATCACTTGTGTGAGTTGTAAGAATCAGGAGCACCCCTAAAAAGCTGTGTCCCAGCCAGTGTCCTGGGGAGGAGCAGCAATTCAATGTCTGCTGTGGGGTGTGTGACACCACACACACAGAGGCAGCCCCAGCATCCAGATTCTCACTGTCAGTAGTGGATGCTACAGATCTGCTGGGTATAAAATGGTGTTTTATATCCCTCTTGTACAAGCATTCAGATTCTCACTGTCAGGAGTGGATGCTACAAGTTAGCTGGGTATAAAATGGTGTTTTATATCCCTCTTGTACAAGAGGGTGGGAAGCCTTGGGTGTTGGATGCAGTGCTGCTCTCTTTTCACCAGGAAGGATCAGGAGTGAGCAATTCCTGTCCTGACAGTGTTTAAGGGTGTGAGAGGTGTTTAAGTGAGGGGAGACCTGAGGGGATCCAGCCACCAGTGCACCATAAAAGATGAATTCTGCTGCAAAGGCAATGTTAACTCTGCTGGGGGCTCTTGGTGGGACTTGCTGGCTTCAGCATTGCTGTGCTGCCAAGCCTCATTCCTTCTGGGATATGTCTCCAGTGACTCATCCTTTTCTAATAGCAAACCTAAACATTTCAGCTTAGTTTAAAACTAAATAATTCTTATCCTAGGCACACAGGATGTGGTAAAAAATTGTACAAAGTATGATCATTTTCCCTCTTACAGCCGCTTTTCTTTCTTGTGACTTGCATAAACACCCTCCCCTCCTCTTCTCTTTCCTAGACTAAACAAATCTCATGGTTTCAGTCTCTCTGCATGGGTCAGGGGTTTGATTTTTTTCAAAACCACCTCATTCCTCTGTGCTATTTTGGGTTCCCTGCAATGAAGGAGTGCTGCCCACGGCCAAATGCAGTGCTCAGCTGAGGCCCCTGGGGTGCCATGCAGGATCAGGCTATCAGCTCCCTGTGTGTTACATTCCTTGCTGCTGGATCCCTGCACAATGGCATTCCTCTCTTCTGCAGCAGCAGCACTTGGTGCTCGACTCCTGTGCAGAGAACAGCCCACTTTAACCCTTAGTTCCTTCCAAAAACCTTCTCCTAGCCAGTTGTTCTCCTTTGGGATTACATTCATCTGACCCTTCATGAGCATAGTTATCTCAACTCAGTCTTACTGATTTAAGAGATTTTTTTTTTCTCTGATGCACTAAGGTCTGTTTTTAACTGAAAACATTCTCCACGGTGCAACCCCTCTAGTTTGGTGTTTGCCACAAATTTTATGGGCACTGTTGTTTGATGGGCCTGGTTGCTGATGGAAATGTTGGTTAATGCAGGAACCCATCACCACTGGAACATCCTCTGCTTTGGCAGTGTGCAATGACAGCTGCTCCCTCAGCTTGCTGTGCAGTGTCCCTGCAGTAATCCTGTCCATGGCAGGGCTACCCTGAGCAACAATCACAAGTGAATAATGCCTTAGGTGTGATGGGAAATGCACCTTTCCTTGATAGTCTTTGTTTTATTGTTTCTTATGTCTGCAGAAAAGAGAGTACCTTAGAGATAAATTGCTTGCAGGCCACGGCTGAGGTGCTGTTGCCCTGAGCTAGATTTTCTTTTAAAAATCATCTTTATCTGGCCCTTTCCTATCTTGAGATAACCACGATATTGTGTTTATTTCTTGTTTGTACTGGCTATGTCAAATTAATTCCTAACAAAGGAAGGTGGGATTATGAAATTTTTTCAGTGGATTTGTATTTCTGAGGGCATCCACTGGGACATTTGTCTCTATCTTGTCCCATCTCCCCAGAACTGTGTTATTACTTGTGTTTAATGTCAGTCCAAACTACAGCCATTTGCTGATACAGCTACATAAAGCTACAGCTAAATGCTTATACAGCAGACAGTTTTGAATTCATGTGTTTATATGTTCCAGAGGCTGGAGGAAAGGAAGGAATTATAGTGTAACTTTTGTCCCGTGGTGGCAGATGGGAGACACAATTTTCTTCCTGTTTTCAAGTAGCTGGAATTATCCAGAAGCTTCTTAGCCTGGAGCTGGAGACCACAAAGATTTCCTGAGCCTTGGGGGTTCAGACCTCCTTGGGTCTGTTTTTCTCAGTGAAGGCTGTATAGCAAAGAGAATTACTTACATTGTTCCATGTATGTGATATGGCTGTGTACATATATAATTCCCCAGGAATGAAACCATTTCCACAAAATATTTCATGTGTGCTCCTCGTATTTAGAACAAAAGCTGTGGTTAAAAGTAGAAAAGAAAGACAAAGGCTTTGCACCAGAACAGAAAATAGCATGCACATTTTCTATACATATAGATGAAATTATTCCATAATTCACTTATAATATCATATTAAACACCAGTCAGAAGTACATGAATATTGAAGTACTTTCTACCCTAATCTGCCTGTGATATTATAAATATTTTATTCATTTTCTTATCTTCTGTTCCAGATTCCAATAACTGTGAGAAGGAACATTTTGAAATGGATATGAAAAGCAATCAGAATGTCAGGTAGCACAGTCTTTTTTTTATACAAAAGCATGGGCTGTGAAATTTTATGCCTGTATTTATAAAATTTGTCATACTTAATGATGATGGAGAACTTAAAAGGAATTCTAGATTCCCTTTAGATGATAGTTCTGAAAGTTGTAAAGTGCCCTCACACTTGAAAACAACAATGGAAATGAAGTGGTGAATTCAGGTATTTCTGTGTAATTTTTTAAAACAAATAAATATGTGCAAACTTATCTCACTCAAATGATTAGAAAAAGTTAAGCCCCAATGAAAACTAAAAGATATAATGAGAACAAGATTAACATCTCCTCAACAATTTTATAAAATTTGATTTTCAGCCACTGCTGTGATGATATGGTAAAGCTGATGATGTGCTGTGTTCCTGTTGAAGCCAGCCACACTGAAAAGTATAAAATATTACTTTAATTGCAGTGATGAAGAATATACAGAGCAGGGCAAAGCTTTAGAACAGGAGTTAGTAACAGGAGTTAGGAGTATAGTATAGTATAGTTAGTAACACATATGATTAATTTAAAGTGATCACATTCACATTTCTTAAAGAATTGGTTCGTGATAAAAATATCAAGATTTCCAGCATTTGGCCAGCACAGTTACAAAGGAAAAGGAGCACAAACAACAAAAAATGCATGAAACTGAGCGAGGAGGAGAATTTTGTGGGATGTGGATGAATTTAACCATGTGTCCTTGGAACTGCAGAGCTGTCCCTAAGGAGCAGAAGATCCCCTATGTGAGACTGGAACGTCTGAAGATTTCTGCCTCCGAGGTGGGGGAGCTGCCAGTGTTTAAGCTCCAGCCCCAGGATGAGCAGGAGGGCAATTTCCTCCTGGTAATTGAGTGTGGGACACGCTCCTCAAGCATGTCCATAAAGGTCAGTGGGATTGCCTTGGGGTTTTACCTGCCTTCTCCCCTTCATCCCACTGGTTTACAGGCACAGGTGCTGGAATATTGTACAGTAAAAAAAAAGTCTGCTGATTTATTTGGCCCTCAGGTACTTCTGTGATGGGTTGTGGCAAAGACAATATAGCTTTGAGCTTGCTGTGGAGCTCCCTGCATCTTCCATTTCTGAGAAGTTTGTAGTGTTTTCGTACATTAAGGAACAACTTGGCTCACCTGTCTGGTTACAAATACAGGATAAATAGCTTAAAACTGGCCTGAATATATATTGGAAGGATAGGAACCAATTACAGTGTAACAGATTTTTAAAAGATTTTTATTCTATTGCTTCAGTGGAGTCTTGAGAGTGAACTTCTTTCCACAGAAGGAAACAACAATTTCTGGTGGGGAAAAGAAAACTTTTTTAATATTTGGGGTTTTTTGGGGGGGATGGTGGTGGGTTTGAGCTGTGCTGTTTACCATCAAATTTGCAAGTGAGATTGTAGAATATCCTATTTCTACCACCTGTGGTGTGGAATCTGCACAGCTCTCTCCCTGTGCTGTGTGGAGGGAATGACCTGACCAAGGTGGCCTGGCCAGACAGTGGCAAATGCCAAGAGCCTGGGGCTGCTGAACCTCAGTGCCCTCCCCAGCAGAGCTCACTGCAGAGAGGAAATTGGAAGCACTTGTAAAATTGTTGGTGGTTGTGTCTTCCAAGTGCAAGAAATACTTGTTTATCTGCAGATAACCAATGGTGCTTTATGCTTGATGGGTGAAAATGATGGTTGTGTGATCCCAGATTTTTCTTCCTTCAAGATAAATAAAGATAATCCAGCTGAAGGACAGAAATCCAAAGAGGAGAACTCAGAGGACAGGAGATTTCTAATTTCCCAGGCTTCAGGGCAGACACAATCTCCATCTGTTGATCAGAAACTCAGCAATGGCATCTCCAGCACGAAAAAATCCCCAGTAGCTCAGGAAGTCAGTCCAATTGAAAATGAGGATTTCTGTGCTGTGTGTCTTAATGGAGGAGAGCTGCTGTGCTGTGATCACTGCCCCAAGGTCTTCCATCTCTCCTGCCACGTTCCAGCCCTGCTCAGCTTTCCAGTGTGAGTATGGATGACATTTCACCACTGTGAAATGTGTTTGTGGGCCTTTTTCTGGGCTTTTTGCACCACTAATTAGTGGTTTGTCATCAGTCTCATCTGTTTTGTTTCGGATCCAGGGTTATTAGAAAGGCAGTTGAGCCAGTTTCTCGTGTTTGGTCTTGGATGTTTATTATATCTTATCAAAATTTACAGAAAGCACAGCAACACTTCTAGCTGCTTGCTGGAAGTAGGAAAAATGGTTCCAAGCTGAGCCTGTTTCAAGGCCTTTTAAAGCTCAACAAACCAATAAGAGTTTAACACCTATATTATTTATACTTTTAGCCCAGTAATAGATTCCCATGACCCTTAGAGTGACTCTAGACTGACCAATCCAAAGGTAACTACCTAAGTTCCGTGAAGAAGCAGGAAGAGAAGAAGATGAACAAGAAGAAAGACACCACCCAAAATTCTCCATCTTGTCCCCTAACTACCACTATACATAAAAACCTCAAATTTAAAACCCATCACCCAATGAAAACACACATATCTCACCCACTACACATTTATGATTTCTAACTAATTTTTTATATTTCCAAGCCTTCTCCAAGGTTTCAGCTCCAGAGCAGTGTTTTCCAGGGTGTCTGTGCCTGGAAGCACAGAAAGCTCAAAAACTCCAGATTCCTGAGATCCAACTTGCTGTTCCTGCTCACTGCCTGGGGGCAAAGACATCCTCAGGGATTGATGTTTCAAGGCTGAGCCTTATTCTTGCTCACTTGCCTTTTTGGATAATTTTTTGTCTTACATGCTAGCAACAAGATGAATTATGAAAAAGAACTGTTTCCTGCCACTGTGCCCTTTCTGCAGTTAACTAGCCAGCACAGCAAAGGAGCTGGCAGAGCTGGACTTAAACTTTTATATGACTCACTGGAGGAAAATAAAATCCTAACTCTCAAGTAGCATCTGGAGTGTAGATATCAGCTCTTCTTGGCAGAACAGAGATTAGCACAAGGGAAGGACAATCAGTGAGTTTTTATTCAGTTTGTTAGCAAATTTTATGGAAATGTAGGATTATCAGGGCTTTTGTGGAAATACTCCAGCCACTGCTTTCCCTAAGATACGTTCTCCTGTCACAGATATATTGTATGCAATGAACCAGAAGTAGGTACACATCCACATACCAAACTTAAAAGTGCTATGCAATTCTGAATTCTGTTATAAACCATTACTAAGTGGAACCAAAGTCTACTTCGTTTGAGCCATGCTCAAATAATTGTCTCAGCTGAGAAAAATATGTTGTAAGGTATTAACTTGGAGATTCTAGTTTCTTCTTTCTGTTCAAAAACCAGGACTTTTCAGCTCTTGGCTTTTCATTCTTTTCTCTAATAATGAAGTTATTATTACCTTCTAGTTTCAAAGCAATGTGAAAACCAAGCTTTCCTGTTAGAATAAGCTTTCTAGGCAAAGTTAAACTAATGAAGTAAATTAATTCCCTTAACTAAAGTTCTATATACATAATTATTGAATATATAGTCATCAATAGTTATTCAGACCCTGATGTTGTAGAAGCTGTATCACTGACTTCACAAAATTCTTCAAGATGTTTCTGAAAATGCATCTGCTAGGATGGACACACATGCCCTTGCAAGATTATGTCTATTTGGTTTGGGGACCTGTGTATTATCTCACCTTTTCTGATAATGTTGATTTCTTAGATAAGTATGTCAATTATAATATCAGTTGATAATAAATATCTCAGTTATCAAGAGGGTCTGGGTTTGTCTTATGAACTAATTGCTGCCTGTTTTTCCTTAGCATGTTTTTTTCAGAGCAGCACTTGAATCAGTGCAGCTGCATGCACTGCTGGTAGATGATTTCAAACACAATTTTGTAGTTTTCTTTTCCTTTATGACAGGAAAAGAGCTGTGAATAGAATCTGAAATGATTATACTTCCAACTGGATTCAAATCCAATGAAGAATATCTAGTACAATGGGCTTCAGATTGCCTGCAATCATGATGCTACTTAAGGATGATGCTTTCCAAAGAGTGATTTCTGAGATTTGCTGATTGACAAGCTTGTGGAAAAAATTCCCCACGAGTTTTTTGGCTTCTTGTTTTGCAGGGGGGAATGGGTGTGCTCTCTTTGCCGTAATCCAGTGAAGCCAGAGGTGGAATATGACTGCGAAAACACACGCTACAGCCACAGCTACAATGCACAGTATGGCCTTGGTGACTGTGACCAGAAGGTGGGAATCTTTATATACTGCACTGTTTAGAGCAGGCCACATGATCTCAGCATGAGCCTTTGCTTTGTCATGAGAGAGGTGATGGTTTTCACTTGGCTGCTACCCAGTAGTAAATACAACAAAAGCCTTGTTATTATTTGGTTACATCATTCTCTTCTTTCTGGACATTGCTGTTCAGCTTAAAAATGTTATAGAAAGATGAAGCAGGCAGATGTGGAATTCTTTTCTACTTGGAACAGGGAAGTCACACTCAAGAGCAGAGTTTCCATGAGTCAGTTTTGCCTGGTTTGTGGCACATTTTCCTTTAAAACTTGGCACCTTCTCAGACATCTGCTTGGGCCAGTGCAAGGACATTTTTGTGATGAAGACACTTTTTGACTTTCAGTTGGATTGAAATCATCATACAGACTTCTTCTAATGTCCCATTAATTCCCTTGAAGATATTTAGGCTCTTAACTCAGCCTAGAGGAAAGATTATCACTTTACATACCTATTACTAGTTTTCTCTACCAAATCTTCCATTAAATAAGTGCCTTTTAAAAAAATCCATGGTATTTGGAAGGCACAAAGTCAAAACAGATGTTGTGTGTATTTTGGTGATAACTGGACAGAGAGGAGGAGTCCACACAGCTGAGTGCAGATTCTGAGCTGGCCCTGTTTCTCCCGGATTTGGTACAACTGGGCAAAAATTGTTGGGATTTGGGTCTCAAACAGTGAAGTCCTATTTAGAAAATTGAGTTGATTAAAATTTCCATTTCTTTTTAGAGAAAATATGGCTTATAATGTTTATGTAGTGCATTTTTTTTCCACTAATGAATGAGCCAAACTCTAGTATAAGTGTTTTAAAGTTAATGATGATGAAAGGGAATAATTTTCATACAGTACTACCAACTTACATGGATTTGCATGAATGGATATGAGCAGTGGGAAACATTGCCCATTGAACTATTTCACATGGTAGTTCTTTCAGTTGAGAGCCAAGGAATAGATCTGGAGTGCACAAAGCAAATAATGAAAGTGACTAATTCCCAGGAATTTCCAGAAAAATGTTTATTTTCTTGCATTTCTTGACTGTCCTTATTTTCCAAGGTATAACAATGCTATGAGACAAAACATCCCCCTGACTAGAGCGAAGTGTGCCATTTTGCATCAGAAATGGACAGTCTGCATGAGAATTCTCTTTTTGTTAGTATGGTTGATTAACTAAGGGCAAGAATGAAACTCCCCTGTTTTGAATTAAACTGTGTTTTGATTTTGGCTTCCACAGAAGTGTGAAAAGCTGGTGCTTTCCCTGTTCTGCAGCAGTATGAGCCTCCCCTTCCATGAACCTGTCAGTCCCCTGGTAAGTACTGCACGTGCAGGGATCAGAGGGAATCCAGAGAACCTCACAAGTTTCTCCTTTGTCTTCTTGAAAGAAATTAATGAGGGTTTTTTTTCTGAGCAGTGTTGCTTCCTAGGGAAGGGTGGGTGTTTGCCTCTTCCAAGTGCCTTGAAGGTGTCAGGCCAGAGGCAGGGGAATGTTTGGCCAGTGTTCAGGCCATGTTTGAGTGCCAATTGAAGAAGCTGGTAGAATGGCAAAGCTGTATGAGGGGTTCCAGTGATCAAAAAAGCTGATTTGCCATGTACATGGAGAATGTTGTACTGTCATAAGAGAGGTCTGCTCTAGAAGCAGCCCTGAACTCCCTCTTTTCTTGTGCTATGCACAGAGAGGGTAAATGTGACTGTGTGCAGGGGAAGATGTAGAGCTATCTGCTTTTTCCATGTACTCCACATTTGCAATATTAACTGTCTGCTTTAAGGAAGATGGAGACTCACACTACTGTAACAATAGAGCACCATGTGCTAAAAGTTGAAGGGGGAAAAATAAAGGTTTTATGTGAAGGAGTAGTTTAAATAATGATATAAAACCCATTCCACCTAGTAAAGCTTGCAATGAATTGATGGATCAAATTACCTAACAAGCAGGCTCAGACCCAGAAAGGTTTAAGGAGTGGGATATCCTGGTAGCTGATGCCCATTGAAAAAGACTTTTCTTGAACTTTTACAAGAGTGCACAGTATCTTTTTTTGAGTCACTCTTGACAGGCTACTTCCCACATTATCAGATGAAAGTATCACAGCACATTCTTCTTGTAATTGTAAAATTTATCCCCAGATAACCATAACCCCAATTTAACCATGATCAATAACATATGTAACATTGATAATTAGCTGACATTTTCCCCAAGCAAAGTGCAAGCAGCAGAGTAGTCACTGAAGTGTGCTATTTTTAGGATCAATCTTGCAAACAAATGTGTTTTAACCAAATCAAAAAGCACCCAGGAAGATGATGTGCAAGTGTAGGCACTAAAAGATGGGAGCTCTCTACCCTCATGCAAGGACTCCTCTGCAGTGACTTCTGTCCAAAATTGCATGGAAGTCACTGGAGAGGAAATGTTTTAATTATAAAACGTCACATACCTGTCCTTTTTTCTTGTTGCAGGCCCGGCATTATTATCAGATCATCAAAAGGCCAATGGATTTGTCCACCATACGAAAGAAACTGCAAAAAAAGGACAAGTCCCACTATTCTGCACCCGAGGAACTTGTGACTGACGTGCGTCTCATGTTTTGGAACTGTGCAAAGTTCAATTATGTATGTTTCTAATATTTATGGGTGGGGGGGAGACAAAGCAGGGGCTGGCTCTTTCAGGGCTGACACACTGGTGCAACTACTGGGTCCATGGAAATTAGATATAGGTTTGGGATAAACACAAATATTAATCAATTTTATTCTTTGGAAATTATATTAGGGTTTTTTTGATGACAGGAATGAAGTTTATGTGAAGTTATATATGTATCTGAGAACTTGAGATACAGAATTAAAAGGATCTCGGATCTAAAACTAAAGAGGGACATCTACACAGACAACTCCATGGAATGTTGCTGTGTTTGCTGTGAGAATCTAGTCACAGCCAGCAAAATACCTAGGGAAAATAAGATGCATAGAAATTCCTAAGCAGTGATGACTGCTGTTCTTTCTAGTTCACTGCACATCTCTACTTCTTAGAGGTGCACGAATGTGTTCCTTAACAGCAGCTTCTGGTTTTTATTACACTGGAAATGCAGAGGGACTAATGGGCTGTAGAAAGTGTGCAGAGGCTAATGGAGATGTAGCAGACAGAGCCAAGGAGAGGTGTTGGGCTGGGCTAGTTATCTGGGTTTGATCCTAGATGGTTTCTGTGTGTGGCAGCACTGAATGGTTATTCATTCCCTTACAGCCAGACTCCGAGGTTGCCGAGGCTGGGCGATGCCTGGATGAGTTCTTCGAGGACAAACTGAAAGAGATTTATCCAGACAGGCATTTCCCTTCAATGCAGCAGGATGACTCTGATTCTGAAGACGTGGAGAGCCAGAACAGCCAGGTGCCGTGCCAGGATTTCCAGTGGCCGTCGTACGGGCAGGAGTGCGTGCAGCCCAAAAGGAAGCGGCGCCACGCTGTAAGACTGCAAAAGCAAAAGCATTTGGTTGCTAAGTGGCCTCCCTGCTAACTAACTCTGTTTACAGCTACTGATGGGAAGTTTTGGCAGGGATGGCTGGGAAAACTGTCAAGCTTCTCTCACGGACAGTGTGATCAGTTCTACAATTTCATGTCACGGTCCCTTGAGTGGAATAAAGTGTCAGATGTGTATAAATGTGCGAGCAGGAGCAAATGAAGCCTCTCAGGCTGCACGGTTCTCTTCCTAGCAGAAAGCTCTGTCAAGGTTTGTAAAAAGACTAAGCCCTTTAGCTATTCATTGTTTGTTTCCTTTGTACACAGGAAAGCGAAAAAACTAAAAGAATGATGTTTCAGCCAGCTAACAGCCTTCCTCAGGTATGACCTCCCCAAGATATGAGATTTGAGGAATCCAGCAGCATGACTGGCAGAGTTAAGGTGTGTGGGAGGAAAGCAAAGCGCTCGGGTGGTTTAAATAAACTCTCCTATTCTGCTGACCATATGCCTTATTTCTAGATCTTGTGGATAGACAACAGATCCAAAACGTTTAAATCTGTCAATATTCCATCTGTGTAACCATGTGTGTGTTTTACACTGAAGTACTAGTGTCTTGGACATAGGTAATGATAAATAATAATAAAAATAACATACTAATAATACCTCATACTGCAGTACTGTTTAATGATCTGTTCCATGTGACATCTCTATTTTATAGAGCACAGGTAACCATGTAATAATCTTGCAACCTCAGTGTGAATGTTGGCCATGCTTTGTGACGAATAGAACATGTAGCCATTGAAGCTGTAATCCTGTTGTCTTATTCAATGATTTTTCTGGGAGCTTGGCTGCTCCAAAGCCTGTGAGATAGGGTATAATGTGATTATCTGATTAGCTGTTTCTTTTGAGGCACAGCATTTCCATTAAAAGTGCAAAGAACAAGTGCTAATAGTGCTAATACAAGGGCTCTGTGAGAGCTGGTTCTCATGCATACTGGGTGCTCTGTTTGCAAGGCATCATTCTACTGGAATCTAATTCATGCTTGGTAAAGCAGTGTGGGATTTCATAGCTCTCAAAGGCAGCATTTTTATACAACCCAAGGCAGTTGTTTTTCTATAAAGCACATATTAGAATTCAGCAAATTAACTATGGAGTGAATTACATGGTTTTAGAAGTGCCTATAAAATAACGTCATTTATTTCTGATTTTCTTTTTGCTTATTATCTGTAGTTATGATTACCAGCAGTACCAGAAGATAATGCTACATATGTAGAAGCTCAAGCAGAAAGGCTAAGATATTTTTTTCTCCTTTTTTTGGGCTAAATTTCACACTGTATAGGCAGAACACAGCCAAGAGCAGATTTAGAGTTCACTTGAACTAAAGTTACACGTCACTGTAAAGTCTGAAGGGTGGGATGGGTAACAGGACATCACACCTGAGCAAAGAGTGATAGTTTGGAAACTGCTTCCCACCCTTTCCAGCAGCAGGTGAGCCACATGGCCAGTGCTTTCTTCATGTGTGTGAGGGGCCTCTTCCCTCTTAGAGCTCTGCCCAGCAGGATGATCTGGGCTGGGACTCAGCTCTGAGACAGGAGGTTGTTGCAGACCTCAAACGCACTTAAAGCACATTTAAATTAGGTTCCTGTAAATAAAGATGATATTTTCAGCATAGTTTATATGGGCTATTTTCTCTGGTAACCATGTATGTTATTTTAGATAACACTTTGAAGTAAAGGTTTATATATAAAATAATAAGACATGAATGTTATATTCTACTGTCTGTGTGATTTACTGTTTGCCCATAACTTGGTAGTGTGCTAATGTTTTCTTTGGAGAAATTAAAATCTGGATATTAGAAACTGACTGGCAAACTGTGAGATGAAGGGACAACCTTTACATTTTCTAAATGTGAATTCATATATGTTTGCTTTCTGTCAAATTCCTCAAAACAGTGAGAGTCTTGGCACAGGGCAATGAGTGCAGGTTTGTCACTGAATTAATCACCCTTATCTGTGCTACAGGTATCACCTTTTCTCAGAGTCTCCACCAAAAACCTATCTTTTACCTTTAATAATGCAAAAATGACACACATTTTAGATTTCATCTAGGGGCAGTGGTAGAAATGTGAGAGATTTTTGATGTCTTCCTCTTTTCGTGGAAGAGCAGAGTCACCAAGAGCCTCCTTCTGTTTCTTAAAGGCTGTAAGGTTATTAACTGTACCATTAGTTTTGGAGAACACCTGTTTAAATAAAATTTATCCAGGGTATATTATGCTTTTTTTAACAATAGAAGTTTTCCAGTTTGTCATTGTAAACAGAACACCTTTTGTGTGTGTGCTGGTGGAACTGAATGACCTGAGCACTCTTCAGGCTAACTTAAATTCTGATTAATACTCTAAGACTAGTGACTATTGAAAAAACCCTCATAAACCTCATGTCATGTTGGTAAGCAGAACAAAATCTGAAGTCCTATGTATGACTTCATATATTTTCAAACATGAATCAGTGGGTCAGCAAATTCACAATACAGTGCAGGTGAATAAGAACAATATATTTTTACTACATGTAATGGGTTGCATGTATAAAGGGAAAATCCTTTCTGTGTTTAAACAGTTGGAAAAGAGATTAATTGCAGTTTCACAGTAGGTCTGTCAAAGAAGAAATGGCAGATACAGATTTGGCTTTCATTCCCCCCCCAGACAATTTCAAAGACCTGCTTGTTCCAGTATCCTGACAGGAGAATGGCATCACAGTTAATACAAACAGGTGTTTAACCATGCAGATTAACCAATGGCTGCATGTTTAATGTGTAATGTGCATTGCTGAACAATAAAACATGTGAAATGTCTTTCTGCACATCAATCTGAAATTTTTGCTCTCAATCTGCTTTCAATTCCTGTATGGATGGTATAATTTAACAATCATTAGCTAAGTTGCTCATAACTTCTGATAGCAAAACAGAGCAGTTATGAAAGCAGCTATGCTAACACAGGGAGACAGCTTGCTGTTTGTGCTAATATTTTCAGTATCAAGTAGATTTTTTGCCTTTCTGTTTTTCAGTTGCTCTAAATTATTGAGAAAACAACATGACAAGAACAAGTAACAAAAAATGTTTGTTGTTTAAATGTCTGTACATATAAAGTGCCAAGAAACATGCTACTTATTAGTGAGAGGAAAAACATATTGTAATGTATTAAACTGAAGGAATCACAAGAGATATTCTAAAACTGAAAATGCCAAAAATTGGAATAATTTACCAGAAAAAAAAAAAGAACAAAAATCCTTTATTGGCAAGAAGTCAAACAGAAACTGCAAGTATTTTTATATTATTATTGGTTCCTCTCTGTTTGGTTTATGGGAAAATAAAACTATCAGCTTCTACTTTCTGACTGGGAGCCTACTGGCTTGAGGGATGAGGAATCCTTCTCTCAGGGTTACAGCTGTGCTGCTCTTCAGACATAATTAGGAGAATTTATAATTAGAGGTAACTTTTTATTTTATAAATAGGAAAATGTAGAAAATCTTCTGGGCATGCAAATCCTTCAGCTGTTAAATACAGGCAATAAAGTCTATTATAGACAAAAAAAGCTAAACACCAGCAGAGTTTCTCTGATTTTATTTAGCTATCAAATGAAGTAATCTGGGGGAAATAAAGATAGGCAGTAGTCATAGGCTGAGGAGGATGCACATCTTTTGAAGCTGTAGTTGTAGACCAGGAGCAAGAAGTAAGAGAAGTGTTTTTTTGAGAAATGCTACCCCACTGTCTGTTCCTGGCTATTAGTAAATGTTTGTGGAAGTACATTTTAGTGTTTTTCATGTGTGTTCTCATTTAGTACACTGGTAGCATTTACTACCAGTGTACCATTTAGTACACTAAAATGTACTTCCACAAACATTTACTACCAGTGTACCATTTAGTTAAAGGAGATTTTTGTAGGAGCTTCTATTAGGATATATAAAAGTAGGAAGACAGTATTCGGATGGCATTTTTTTTGGGAAAAGTGTTTGCTATGGTGGGAATATTACTGTGGAGATGAGAAATTGTAATGTTCAAATTTGTTGCCACATATCCAGGTCCAGTTTCTCTCTTCCAAGTGTTTGAAAAGAGTTTCTTGAAAGATAATTTTCAGATGACTTCTTCCTATTTAGGGTGGAATTTGTAACAGGCTCCCTGTAAATTTTCAAATCAGAGCTGATATTTGGATTTAAAATTTGAATTCACTTTAAAATTTAAATTTAAAATTCATTTTCACTTTAAAATGGTGAGATTTGTACATTGCAGAATTAGCTCATTGCCAAGTCTTGTGCTGACTGCCCACACCAGGGTGAGCATTTCTCCTGGCTGAAAGAACAAACACAGCACCCAGGGCTCCAGATGTTGAACTCGGCTCATAGAAGCTCACAGAACTTAATCTGGTTTTATACTGGGCCTAACAAATGTCAGGGTTTAGAGATCATTAAAAAGCATCAGAATTGTGATACCTTCAGATAATGACAGTAAAACAGACTGTTGTGCCAGGATACTTTGTGCAGTTATTCCTGGATTGTATGGTAATTTATAAGTTAGTTTTCATTCTGTAAATAATCACATTTACTACACTTTTAATGTTTCTTGCAGCAGCATTAAAAGAGGCCTAGATTGAAGTCAAGGAAAGAGTTTATGCACATGTCTATACCACACTGTGTAGCCTGTGGTGCACAGTGCAACTTTTCTGAATTTACAGCCCACTGGGCCATGCTTTCCTATGGCGGAACAGCAAATGCAAAACACCCTTAATTTCTAATTCTGAAAGTATTAATAGAATGGGATGATCACTACAGAACCAGCAGACTGTGCAAGTGTTCTGTATATCACAGAAATTAAACCAAAACCTCATAGAATATTTTATTCCATGGTATAAATAAAGGAACAATATAGAGCTTAGATAAAGTGAAAATCAATTCGAAATTAATCTTTAAATCCTACCCAAACTCTGTCCTGTATCTTACACATAATTTTGAATCCCTCAGGCATCTGCAGTGCAGTATATTATTAACATATACAGGTGGGCTTTGGCTTCTGAAAAATAACATTAAAGAATTCAGTGCTTTAAGCAAACACTGGACATCCCTCTGTTTCTTTTTCCCTGTGGCCTCTGAGGGCTTTAGAAACATTGGTTAACTGGCTTTCATCCATGTTTGTGATGTACTTTTAAATATTTCCCACTTATAACTGTGGAAAACAGCATTACAAGCTAATGGATTGAGTGAGCAGCAGAGAAGAAAATTGAATACAGCCCTCGGACCTGGTTGCAGGATTATCATGGAGCAGTGTTAAATGGAAGCATTGTGAGACATCTCAGGTTTGGGATACTGAAACCTGTTATTATGGAAGAGGGGATTTGGCTCTGACAGCAAGCTGCAAATGATGCTTGGGCTTAGCACCTGCAGTCCTGGAGCAGTGTCAGGAATCACACAGGGCTCGTTTCACCTACAGGGCAGTTCTGTTCAGTGAGGGGGAATGGGACAATGCTCAGTCACTGCTGCAAACTCACCAGTGCTGCAGGAGCCTGGGCACTGCAGACCCTAAAGCCATAGCCTCTGCCTGAGCCAGGGTATCTCAGGGATCATACAAACAGCATGGATTTTCTCCAGAGAATGAACCACATAAAGGCTCCCCAGAAATAATATCCCATACCACTCAAGAAAGCAGAAAGTCTTCATCTTTATTTTTGATATTTTAAATACCACAGCAATCTCTGCACCCTTAACTGGAGTGAGCCTGCTGGACAAGGAGTTCCCAACCATGACCTTTTGGAGGTGACAGCCTCACTTGGTGGCTCTTGCATCACGCTCCAAGCTCTTCCCAGTGTGCTGTGCTCTGTTGCATCATGCCAGCCTGAGCCCAGTGCCATGGGGCCAGGAATCCCTGGGGGCAGGACAGGCAGCCTGGGCTGCTGGAGAGGGGGGAACACCCTGGAGACATGCAGCCCCTCAGCTGGGAAAAGTGTGGCTCCAGCACACCCTTCAGCTGCTATCTCCATGACTCATATTGTGAATGGATGTTTAATGGAATGGGAATATCCAATTTCTTCCTTTCACTGGTCCTAATTAGGGCATACTGTAAATATATGAGAATATTTATAGCCACAGAACTCAACTTTTTACTCCACTCGTGAGAAACCTGCAGAATGAGCCCGATTCTGTGTTTGTTGGCTTTTACTGCTTCCAAATAATGCACAGTTTACATATAAATTTACATTGGTTGCCTCACCTCTTCCCAGATGTCAGTACTATAATGCCCTTCTCATTTTAAGTCAAGCTCCCATTCTTAATTCAGCAGTTTGTAATTAAATGATTAACTAATCAAATTTTTTCCTCCTGAGTGGCTGTGCAAATGCATTGAAGACTGATTGATTTAACTGGGGTCGCTCCGAGATAAATTGAAGTGTGAGAAACAAAGAAGAAGAAGAGGCTCTCTGAGAAGGGAGTTGGAAGACTTGTGACTTTTAGCCTTGTGGATGTTTTCTTGGGGGAAAAAAAAAGTGGCTCTTGAGCTAGGGATCCAAAAATTACACGGAAATTGGTGCTATTACTTGACCTGCCAAAACTGAGGTTCAGAATTTAAAATGTATGTGACAGCATTAGCTGTTTTCTCCTTTTTTTACACTGTGTCATCATATGGGAAGAAAGTGAGAATTCTTTTAATGGAATTGAAGGTGAGTAAACCCCAACAGCAATGCTGGGGACGGGGTGAGGGGTGGTAGTGCAGTCCTGTTGCTGGTTTTGTCAGAGAAGTTCTATTCTGTTTATAACTTTGCTCAACGATTTGAGCAGAGGTGTTTCTGCAGCTCTTGTGAAAAGATAATGTGCTTACACAGATGTAAAGGGGTGGGAGATGAAGATGCTCAGTCTGCTTATTTCTCACTCAGTTATATTTTCCAATTGAATGGGTATTTTCTCACGTTCCTGGGGAGCGTTTAGGTGCCAGAGGTGGTGGTACAGCCTAAATGGGTGGGTAAACTTCAATGATGCAACAAAGCTCAGCTTTTCCTAATATTTCCTGTAAAACGACACAGCCTGTGTGATCAGGAGATTCACTGCCCCGGGGTAAATCAGGTGGAGGTTCGGTGCTGGGCTGGCTGCAGCACATCAGCAGTGCTGGTACCTCCAAAGCAAGGCAGCTGGCTCCCTCTGCTGCTTTCAGCACCATCCCAGTCGTTTTAAGCAAGGAGAATTTTCCTCCTCCGAGTCCTGCCGGGTTCCAGTATCGTTGCACCTTCTGGTTTTAATATGGTCTCCTTCCATGGGATGTAGCTACAAGGCTGCACGTTCCCCCTTAGCTTAAAAATCTGTGCAAATACATTAATCTTTCCAAAGATTAATGTATGTATTTATAACCGAGAATCAAACTGTAATGTGGCAGCTGAGTGTAAGCATTTTAGGTAAGACCTCCATAAAACCATAATTACAGCCATCTGTTTCCCTTAAGTACCCAGCAGAAAACAGTTAGCACTTATATATATATCTCTTGATAGCTCTCTCTCAATCTGGTGTTATGGGGAAAGAGGGAAGTTAATTTCCCCCTTTATTTTCTTTCTAGAAAAAGACAGTGCTTAAATTCAAATTTGAGAGAAAAACATGCTGAAAGTGTTTGTCAAAGCAGGTTGATTTGTAGATGGAGAGTGTCAAAGCAACAGTTTTTCTCAAGTCTCTCTAACCCTTACACAACAATTATGGAACAGACAGAACAGGCACATTTCTAATAAAGTTGTGGCCATATAAATAGATATTAACAATAAAAACTCCCACATAATATTTCTTAAAAATATGAACAGTTTTATCAAAACTTTTGGATATGAAAAGTGCTTGGAAAATAGCTGTAAACTAAATTTTCATTGAGAAGATGCACAAAAGAGCCTTGCCCTTATGGCCTGGCTGTTCAGTGATTATTTGACCATATTAGCCTTACCTGGGGTGAACTGGTGAACACTCCAGGGGAAGAGGGGTGTGGGAGGTCAATTTCCACTGTGTCAGGGCTGTGATGAACTGGCTCTGAAACTGATACATTTTAGATGGCAAAAAAAGAGAAAATAACTGATTTGAGACATTTTTGGGAAGGGGAAAAAAAAGACTGTAAGAAGCTGTCTGCTTGTGGAGTTTTACCACTTATTGATAACCATATTGGTGACATCATAGAGTTAGTACATTTGATAGTGCACACTTTAAAATATGGTCACATTTGCCAGCTTGGGTTCAACCGAATTCCCTAAAGCTAAGCTCCTCGTTCCTTGTGGAATGTCCTCGTGCACCAGAGCACCTGGAGTGCCTGTGCGCTCTCAATGACTTTTGGGCTCATTTGAAGGAATTTGACACCTTCCACAGCCAAACGATCATGGGACACTGCAGCTGGAACGGGATGAGCGTGGGGACAGGGCTGTGCTGCGCTGGGCAGGGGAGGATGTGACCAGGAAGGGTCCCGGCAACCTGGCAATGCCCGGGGCAGGATCCGCTCATCCCGGGCCGGGATCCGCTGATCCCCGAGCGTGTTCCGGGGCAGGATCCCCTCATCCCGGGCAGAATCCGCTCACCCCGAGCGTGTCCCGGGCCGGGATCCGCCGGTCCCGAGCGTGTCCCGAGGCAGGGTGCCCTCATCCCGAGCGTGTCCCGGGCCGGGATCCCCCCATCCCGAGCGTGTCCCGGGGCAGGATCCGCTCGCCCCGAGCGTGTCCCGGGCCGGGATCCGCTCATCCCGGCTCCACCTCCAGCCCCGCCGGTCCCGCGGCACCAGCAGATGGAGCTCCAGGATCCCGATTGCTGAAGGGACCATGAAATCGGTGTCGGAGGGGCAGGTGACACCTTGATGTTTCCCTGAGGCGCTGCCGTTTGCCCTTTGCTGCGCAGACGAACTTGCACTGAGAAATGAATACGAGTGCAGCGCTTCTCAGCATCTGAGGAGTCAGGTTGGCTGAAAAAAAAAAAAAAATTCCTTAAGCGTTTCACAGAATGATAGAACGATTTGGTTTGGGAGGGACCTTAAATATCACCGAGTTTCCATCCCCCTAGCAGGTGTAGGGACACCTTGCACCAGACCAGGCTGCTCAGGACCCCATCCAGCCTGGCCCTGAACACAGCCAGGGAGGGATGGAGCATCTACGGCTTCTGTGAACACCCTGTGCCAGAGCCTCACCACCCTCAGAGGGAAGAATTTCTTCCTGGTACCCAATATGAGCCCACTCTCAGTTTAAAATCATTCTCCCTTGTCCTGCCACTGCGTGCTCATGTAATCAGTTCATGTCTGTGGTAGCTCCCTTCAGGTATGTGTAGGCTGCAATTAGGTCACCCTGGAGCTGCCTCTTCTCCAGGCTGAGCAAACCCAACTCTCTCAGCCTTTCCTCACAGGAGAGGTTCTCCATCCCTCAGATAAATGTGGTGGCCTCCTCTGGACTTGCTCCAGCAGTTCTGTGTCCTTGCTGTGCTGGTGCAGGTGGGTCTCAGCAGAGCAGAGGGGCACAATCCCCTCCCTCACCTGCTGCCACAGTGCTCTGCATGCAGCCCAGAGTAGGGTTGGGTTTCTGGGCTGAGAGCTCACTCTGCTGGGTCATGTCCAGTCTTTCACCCACCATTTATTGCTGGGTGTCTCTGCTCAAACCATGCTTCCCAAATTTCACCTGCTGCCAGTGACACTGCAGCTCTTAATATCAAATTATCACTGTCAGGGCAATTAAAGATACTGGCATTTACTAAGCCTATTCTGCATATTGTGTCTAAATAAAAGCTTCTGTGCATCCATATTTAGGCCCTTACTAGAATCACACAACTGTATGATACAAGACATCATTTTCCATCTCAGGGAACATATTTCCTCAGGTGTTCCTCGGGCAGGGTGGCTGGTGGCACTTTATCTGCTGTGTATTTCATGCCAGACCTATCCAAAACAGAAATAACTCTTTAGGCCCAAAGGAGAGAAACAGGTGTACTCACACATCACAGGATAAATATTTAGATAAATAGCAGGGATATCTAGAGCCCTATCTAAAGCTTTCCCATGGACTTTTGGTTAATACCCACTTATGCTGGGTTCTGTTCAAAGCACAGCTAAGTAGCACAGAGCAGTCAGAACTTTCTAAATTCCCTTTTCAGATAAAGAAGTTTAGATGTCACATGTCAAATGTAATCTGACCTCAGGGGTTTCAGCCTAGCCTTTAACAGGCATTTCTCACCCTTGAGAAAATACCTGGCTTTTGAAACAATGCTTCCTTTCAATAACTTTGGCTTAATGTCGTGGCATGAAGGTCTTGTACTGACTGACAGGAGCACAGCAGCTTTCACAGTGGTTCCTTTCTTCATGTTTGGCTTTTACTTGTGCTTAACGTTTTGAACTAGAAAATGAAGGGAATGAGAAAGTATCATTTTCTGTGTGAGATTTTGATGTGTTTTGTCTTTTAGCCTCACTATTGTTGTCGTATTGTCATAATACTGAGTTCTTTTTCTCCTGTTAACTGATGTCCTTTATCTGACAGGACTGTTTACTTTTGTTGGTCTTAAGTTTCTGGCAAGGTACACAGACAATTTCGACTTGAACCTTTTGGTGGAAGGACACAGAGACAATTCAGTGTGTCTCCTCTGTGCAGGCTACCAATGGAATAAACAAATAATGGACCTGTATGAGCCAGGTCAGCTCAACCCAGACAAAATAAAGGTAAATTACAGCACAGGCAGGCTGGGAGCAACCACCAGAAGGGCTGGAAAAAGTGATATCAAAATGGTTATATCCTCAGATCTGAATAGAGGTTGTGAAAGGAGCCTGCAAATTGTACATGGGCAACTGAGCCCCAGAGGCAGTTAGCCAGCAGACAGCTGGGGCAAATTCCCCTGGGAACAGCCCTGCTCGGGTTGGATTACACGTCCTTGTCATCACCCACCCTGTGTGGAGTCCTTCCACTCCTGCCCCGGGTGGCTGTCAGGGGGCTGTGTCAGCTGGCTCCTGCCCTGCTTTCCCGGGACAGCATGCCAGGAATAATGCACTTGTTTGGCAGCTGTGGATTGGAACATGAATCTGCAGCATGGGGGTCTTAGAGGAGCCCGTGTTGCTCTTGATTCACAAGCCACAGTGGTCAAACAAGCAATTTTTTTTGATGTAGCTGGCATGTTATGTGTGACCTCTTCTACTGGAAGTGGCCTTTTCTCAGAGGTACCTGAGTCACTTGCTGTCACCTCAGGCTACACTTGCTGTGATGTATTTTTTTTCTCAGACTGAAACTGAAGTAATTTAGAAAGGATGCCTGGAAGGACAAGAGAGAGATGGCTTAAGTAGTCGGGCTCTTCCCAAACTCTCAGGGATAGCAAATGTTGAGGAATTGAAGTATACTTATAACCCACTGATTTTTTTTTTTCCTAAATTGCCTTTTTTTTTGCCTGAAAGGCATTGCTTTTTGCTTTTTATTAAATAAACCTTTGCAAAAGCTCTCTTAGCATTGGTACTTGTGGTCACAAGCCAGGAACAGAATTGGAGGTGCTGTGCCTGAGTTGCAGTAAAATTGTAAATAGGAACTCCTCCCTGAAGCTCGCTCCATGCAAAGAAAAAGTCAATATCCCTAAAGAAATGAGAGCATAAGTGGTCAAATTTTAGTGGGAATGCCATGAAATAGTATGCAAAACAGGGAAAACCCCATTTTCTCTATAAATCACCACAGGAGCCACCTGTTTTCAGGTTATTCCAGGGCTGACAAACACATCCCTTGTCTTTACATCTAGGAATTTCTTAATCTTTCTTCAGGAAAAAAATAGTGTCAACTATGCTGGCATACAAGGAATGCATAATAATCTACCTGGAGAAATGGGTTCATCTTTTACCTGAGTCCCTAACAGCTCAGTTCCTAAATGAGTGAATATCTGAGATCTAACAGTAATTTTTGGCAAGGTGTCCACTCTTTTTTAATTATACTGGTTTCAAAGCCCTGTGTAATATGGTGATATCAAGAACTGGGGAGAATGTCTTTAAGCCTGTCTTTTTAAACTTCTCTTTTTTAGACTAATTCTTTCTGAAGCAAAACTGGGGAGTCAATAGTGGGTTTGGTAGGAGATGCCAAGCTCTTAAAAACACAGTGGGAGAGGCCACTGGGGTGAGCATGAACTGAGTGCCCTGAGGTAACTGAGGGAGATTGCAGCACCTTCAGATTCCTATTTCATAATGTATAATGAGCAGAATAAAAGCACTTTTTAAAAATAGAACCTTTTAATTTTTTTTTTAACTGGAAAATCGAATATATTTCAATCAGGTACTTCAGGCATTGGTACCTATGAAAGAAAAATGACATTATTTTTGGCATGGAAAGAACATTGGAAGATTTAGAAAAGGAAATGGATAGCTACTGCATGAAGGTAGCTTTTAATGTGCTGATCCCAGAGGTGCTGCCCCTTGGGCTGGGAACTGGCTGCAGGCACAAGCACTGATGTGATGTTTGCTGCCTCTCCAGTGGTGATTAACTTTGGAAAAATAAACTGAATTAGTAATTAGTTGAAATACCTTATATGTCATGCTCCTAATGAATGCTATCATTGAAGAATAGTACTTACATTTATTAGGAACATCTCTATTTAAGGGTATTGTTTTGTTGTTTTTTTCCTGAGAATTGCCTTATCTAGGTCTTAATAATTCCAACGCCAAAGGTTTAAGGTCTCTGTCACAGGCAGCCCATGCAGTAGCTCCTACTCTTCCACTTCTCCCACAGAATTTTGTGAATAAACAGGATGTACAAATACATAGCACCAGGCATGGATTCACCTTCAGGACGTGTCCTGTGTGCAGGGACAGCCTTGTGCCTCCAGTCCTCGTGAACCATGGGTGGATTTCCTGAATGGTTCTGAGTTTATTTGCATGTCAAAGGTGATTTATGGGTCATGGTGTTTGTTTTAAATGAGTTAAAAAGTAGAGAATTAATTTATCTTACAAGTAATAAATTGTGAGTATGTAGGTTTTTCTGGTGTACCAGCTGAAGATTTTGGTATTCTCTCATATTCAACTGTCTGTCTGTTTTTATGAACTGAATTTGCAATAAAGTGCAGGGTTTAATTTTGATAAAATTATTATTGGGTAATGTGCATTGCTAACTTTCTCTGTTTGCCCCTAATAATCCAGTTTATCCAGATATACAGAAAAGGCCATCTAAGAGTTACTTGACTGAAGTACAGTGCATTGGCAATATGAACCTTTTAAAACCTTTTTAAAAGGTTTAAATAGGAGCCTTTTAAAATCAAGTAAATAACTTTTAAATAACTCTTTTAACTTTATTGCTAAATAACTCTTGAATAAATAACTCTTTTAACTTTGCTGCTACTTTTTCCCCTCTTCCCCAATAATGTAGCTATGTCCTGACTGTATTGCAGTACAAACATTCAGAATCCTTGATCAAACCTTCTCCATACTTGTGCAGCCCTTGATCCTATAAAGCCCTTGCATTCTTCACATAGAAGCTTTGCTTTGTTTTGTATTATTAATTTAAAGACAGAAATAAGGGTTTGCAGCCAGTTTATTTTGATATTCTGAAATCAGTAAACAGTGTCCATGTCAGGGCTAAGGCACAAAGATTAGCTGCAGAGTCTGGCTCTGTTGCAGAGCTGTTCTGGGGTTAAGATATGTGCTTAGTGTTCCAGATCTCTGATATTATTCATACTTCTAGAGAAAAAAAAGAGTCAGTTAATGAGAAGCAAACATTGTTGAATTATGTAACATTACGTCATGCAGCAGACACGCAGTGAGAAGGCAGGATTGCATCTGAGTGTTTTCCAGCATTGAAAATGTGGCAGAAACATTGTTCCTCAAAAGTAATGTGCTCTTCCTGAAATGCATTATTTACCAGAAACATGGGAGTTGTGGGGGTTTGGGTTGGTGTGGCAGTGATTTTAATTCACCATCTGCCTCCCTAGACCCTAATAGCCTCTCATTTATTTCGTATTCATTAGGGCATAGAAAATGCTCAAGGTGTTTAAAATATTATGTGGTTTAAAAAGAACTGGATAAAAGAAATTATAATTATTAAGTATAGGGGGAATTACAGCGAAAAGTTTTTGAGTGCTTTCCAGGAGGATGCACAAGCTCAGACTTGCTTGATCTATTTCCACCTATGTCCTTTCACAGTCTCTTTTTCTGAGCCATTTGGGAAGCTTCCTTATCTGCACATTGCTCTGTAAGGGGTAGCTGTGCCATCTGCATATTATTGTGAATTAGAGGATCCATCCATCTACTATCTTTGATGAGTATGGCTTTCCTGCAGGACTTTGTTAAATTGTGTAAATTTAATTTTCATTTCCCTTCTGGAATATTGAACAAAACTAATTTTATGACTGTAGGGTTTGAAAGCAGAAGGGGCAGTAAGTTAATATAATTAATCATTGTGTCATTGCTGCAGAATAATGGACTAATTCTCTTCCTAATTTCCAGTTACTTATCATTTGAAATCTCTCAGGGAAAACAGCATGTAGAAAGAACAAGGAGCAACCAATTAATGTAAGTGTTTTGTTTCATCATCTTAAGCAACTGTAACAGAACTGAGGAAACTCTGGTTGTGATTTATTAGTTGCATTTCTTGAGTTTTTGTATACAGTTAGATATTTGCCTGAATTGCTTCATATGGAAAAAGTAATGGATTTCCCCATATTGACATATTTTTGTGCATCAAATATGCATTTTTAGAAAACAGTCAAGTACACAGAACAATTAGCTTGAGTTAAAATGAACAAAACAAGCCATATAAAACTCTCTGTTAAAAATTTTAGATATTTTTTTATGCCAACTCTGAAAAATTAAATCCCCCTGAAATTATAAAAAAAATCAGCTGTGATCTGCCAGCAGGTCCTAATTTGGGCCTCTTTAAATACTTATGCTTTATTCAAAGGGCTGTTTCGAATAATTATTTTACAGCTGATCATTTTAAATGTATTTACTACCTGTCACTCATTTCTGTGTGAGACTGTGAGCTCTACTAAGTCTTTGCAGGTTCAGGCTTAGACTGACACAACAAAGATGACCAATATCTCTGATATCCCCCACTGGGTTTGGAATCTGGATGATTTCACAGAGAATACCAAGAAGGTGAAAGAGAACAAAAAGGAATGAAGCACTGGGAAATATTGGATCAGAGATAGAGCTAAGGGAGGAGCTGGGGGGGAAAAAAGGCATCACAGGAATGATTGTGTGGAGCCCATAAAGATGGAGCTGAGTGCCAGGTGAGGTGAGGGAAAGGCAGAGTGGGAATGGAGGAGGGAATAGGAAGTTTTGGCATGTGTGAGATAAGACTCCGTGGGATGGGTAGGACAGGAAGTGAACAGAAGAGGGAGGTAATTTGGTGGCTGCTGTTGCTGTATAGACTTCAGCATCATTTCTGGTAGCAAGCTGGAAAGCATTCAAAGGCTGAGCTTTTAACTAAAAATTCTCATTAAGGCCCAGTAACCCTGTTTGAAAGGTTAAGGCAAAACCACCAAACAAGGCAGCAATTCCCCCACGTTTTTTTATGTAAGTACAGCTAATTGAACTGAACTTGGAGGAAATACTAACTTGAACCTTTTTTTCTACCCTTGAATAGGAATTCAGCATGAACTGTTTGTTAGTTTGAAGTTTTACTAATTTGGAACAACTTTAGTCACTGCTGAACCCGAATGAGAACCAAACTGAATAACTAGCATATTTGACTCTCTAAGTAGATGTAAAAATTCAGGATCAGTTTGTGACAATACTGTTTTCTGCATTTTTTGTTTTGATCTCACTTTTCATTTTTCCTGCCTGGATTCCTCCTAGGCTCCTGCTTTGACTCAGGTGGTGCTATAGCCTGTAGAAGAACTTCTGGTGGGATGAGTTGGAGAGAATTCACGTTGGGGTTTAGACTGGGTGAATAGCATTGCTCAGAGTCTTCTTTTTTTTTTGATATTGCTTGATTAGTGCTTCCATCCTCACAACGAGCCTCAGGAAGGGTGCAGAGCAATGACCTACCTGCTTTCCACACTAGGGACAATATTTCTCCATGTTGTGCTGTGCTGCCAAGTCAGCTGTCCTCACTGCCTAATTGTCAGATGAGCACTGCTGTGACAAGTCACTTGGAAAAAACAGGTATTGTGGGGGTTTTCATCTAGAACTGACATCAGGTGTTTTTAAGAAAAAAGCTGGGAGATTCACACAGAAATTGCCATGCAAGAGTTCATGCCAGTTATGTTGTTAGCAAACTTAAATGCTGCACAAACAAGCTTTTGGAGTTTGATTTTTGTTTTCCTCTGTCTGGAGAACATGGTGTCAAGCAGCCATTTTTTGTTTTAAGAATAGTCTCAAAGACTTGATTGTTCTTTGATCCTGATGCTGTGCTGAAGGTAGTTCAAAGTTATAAGGAGTTATGTATGCTGTGTCTTAATGAAATGCCTGTCTGAAATTGTACTGATAGCCTGCTGTGAAAAAATCAATTTGCCATCAGCAACTGAATGTACTTGATGCTCAATTTAGTTCACCCAACTATTTCACGTTTGTTCCCTGTAGTAAAACAAAAGGGTCCTGAGAATTAATTACAGTGTTAGCATCTGCTCGTGGCAGCTTTGCTGATATACTTGGTGGAATAAGATACTTAAGGAGGGAGGGAGATGGAGTGTAAAGTTTTTGCCACTGCCATTTCTTATGCAAATATCTTTCAAAGGACAGGCTCCTCTGGTGTTTCCTGTACTTTTGGCATTAGGGCACTCAGTTGTGTTTAAAACTAGCAAATGTTAATTGCTTCCAGATGATTTGTGTTATGTCACTTTTTTGTAGTTCATATTTCCATGACTATTGCTGGCTGCACAGTGGAGTACTGTTTATTTGAATGCTGGTAATAACATTTCTTAGTTTAAAGTAAATTCCAAAAATTTTGGGGGCTCAGTAGATGGATGAGAGGTTGCTGAAATTGCAGGTTCCTGAGATTCCCAATGCTGAATCTTGAGTTAGTGTAGTTCCAACCTGCTGTGCCAAGCACGCTGTGGAGCAGCCTTGAATGCTGGACGAGAATACTTCTGTCTTGTGCAAAGCTGTCTCTGACAGTTTCACCTTTTTTAACATTAAAAATTCACATGCCAACCAAAACTGAGGTTTTGTTGTGCTGAACGTAGAAAGTGAGCTGCAACACAAGCACACAAAATATCAGTAACTTTAGGTTTTTAATATTTGGTAATTTTGTATTTTAATGCATATTCAAGTAAATAAATCTTGGTCATTGGTCTAGGAGAAGGATCAGGTCCTGTACATTTTGTCTGGGCTTTTTATTTATTTTTTTTTTCTGAACCATCACAGGGTATAAACTATCTTTCTAGGAATGCCTGAGAAAGCATGATCTCTCAAATCCAAGAGATTTTCATTATTTGTAAGTTGTCTGTAAGTTCTGTCATGTTGGACTTGAAATGTGTTCCTCCACTCTATTTTGGAGAGGATCACCTTAGATTCCTGTGAGAGAGTGCTTGCAATTTCATCTTGTCATGGATGATTGGGATGCCTGTAATGGTGGTAGAGTTCTCCTGTTTGCATTGGAGCATAATTTCACTTCATGTAGTTATAATAAACCCCCTAAATTTGGTGAAGTAAGACCAGGCTCATTTAAATTTTCTGCCCATTAGGTTTCCATGTACCAAATGCTTTTAACTTCTTAACTCATAAGAAGGTTGTTGAAGCAGCGCCTGACACTGGTGAGGTGCAGTGGTAATTAATACTGAAAAGAAAAATATGTAAATTAAATATGTAATAAATTAATACTCTTATAAAACTGCAGTAACATAATGTGACATTTAATATGCACACCTGCATATCTTGTTTCTTCTATCCTCTAAAATTTTAACTGAGGGTTCAAAGCGTTTTTCTTTGCTCCCCATTGGCTCAGCAATGGAAGAGCATTTCTGTATTTTGCAGATATGCCTTATTAGAACATCACATGGCATGAAATTTAAACTCTCTGCATGTAGAACAGTTTTTGAAAGAACATTTGCTGCTCCTCCAGAGTAAACACATCTTCTAAATAATTATTTTTGTATCTACTTAGCAAGGTCATCCTAATCAGGAAAAAAGTAATATTTCTTTATAAAAATAAGGTTGTTATTTATTAAAAGTGCTGCTGAGAATGTTTGTGATCTCTTTAGCCATGAGCAGATACTCATGGCTAAGTGAATTGAAAACTAGTGGTTCTACAATTCTTAGATATAGTTCTTATCAAGGTATAAGTTTCATGTTCTGTTTGGCAATGCTGAGGGGACAGAAAAGAAGAAACCTGTTCTATCATTCTATAATTTTTATACTACATAGTAATTGTTACCTTGAAAATACATTATACATATTTACATAAGCTATAAGACTTCCAAACCAATTTCTTCTATGTTAGCTTTGGACCACAAGGAGTGCAGAATCTTCTGATCTCCATTCTTTGAATGAGAAATAATTGTCAAAAAGAAGAGTTTTTTTTTTTTTTTAATACTTCAACAGAACGGAGATGGGAATTTGTATGTGTTTTCAATTCGATAGGAAGGGAAACAATTAATAATAATTTTATTTTTTTTGTGGGTGGGGGAGAAGTATTCCTGATAGCCTAATATTTAATACAGCTGGGAGGAAAACTGTAGGTTTTGTACACCACTTAATTTCTTTAGACATTGAAATGTCTTCACCTGGAGAAGCAGCCTATTTTGTGTCTAGCATTTTTCATTAGAGGTACTAATTAGCAGTAGCTAACAAATGATGCTGTTATGCATTAATACTCAGAAGTGCATCCAGGATGGATGGATCCACTTTGGATCCATCACTGAAACTGGGGACACCTGCTCTCAGAGCTCTGGGCAAGACACCAAATACAGAAATGGTATTGAAACAGTGTGTACAGAGTATTTAATGTCGTTTGAAATAGATTGTTTTGTGGATTTTTTCAAAGTAAGCATCCTTTGTGTGGTTGCCTGCACTGCTTGGAACTGGACTTGACCATTTAGATTGTGCCAGGTAGAAGCTCCAGTGGAGGGGTGAGGGGACTATTGTCCTTACCCCTGTTTGGTGTCAGTAAAATGTAGAATATTCTGTTACACTCCTATGTAACATAGATCAGTTTTCAAGCCAGACCATTGCCCTGATTAATTACTTACTGTACTTGTTTATCTCTGTGCCAAAAAGACTTTTCCTTCAGCTTTGAAGTCCCTTCATTACTTATCTTTCCTTGATTTGTGGTAGCTACATACATCACATTGCAACCCTCATCTTCTTTTATGCTAGCAGAAGGGTTTCAAGTCCACCTTAAAATACTTCAGGAGTTGAACTCGTGTGTAGTTAAGAAAAATAAATTCAACAAAGTCCTTCTTTCAAACAACCCTCTCTCTGTTGACTATGGTTGGACATATGGGGCAAATGCACACGTAACAAAACTCTCCTTTCTTCTGTTCTCATTTTAGTCCAGCTCATAAATTTGCCAGATATTGATTTTTTTCCCCCTAAATTTTCTTAAAATAATCAATTATAAAATCAAACTGGAGTTATTATTTATGAGGTTACAGCACAGATGCTAATTTTTTCATGCTCCTGTACCTACCAGAAAACCAACCAAATGGACTTTTTATTTGTGGGATGTTTTTATTTTGTTGTTTCATTGTTTGTTGGCTGCTTTACACTGAAACAATGTTTTCATCTCCATCCTTACCCAAGGCAGAAACGTCTTGATTAGAACTTGTCTAATTTCTCACGTTTTCACTGTGTAGGTATAGAAAGGTTACAGGGTTGGATTTTTTAGATTATTTCTCTTTTCATGTATTGTGTGCAAACCAGAAGTTTAGAGGGGAGGTAGGGAATTATATTAGAACAAATCTTTAATAAGCCATCACAACAGGTACATATATTTATATATTTTATTGGAGACTATTCTGTTTCCACAACCCAATGCCTACTCAGATAAATATTTGTGTAAGAGGGTGGATTTTACCTTCATATCTTATTTCACTTATATTCTTTTTATTTTATTTTATTTAACTGTGGAAATCACTTCATATTCTTTGTACAGCAGTCTGTGCAAAGATTCTGCAATAGCTTGTGCTAAAACTGAAAAACTTTTAGGGGTCTTCCAGTTGAAGCAGTTTGGAATAAGTGCATTTGCATTAATTTTTATGGCAGGCAACCTTTAAGGAGGAATATTCAGTTCTGTTGGGTGGGAAAAGTAAAGTAACAGTAAGAATTAACTTTTACTCTTGACATTTCTCTTCAATAAATAACTATCTTACAACAGTACACATAATTCACATGCCCCTGTTTGTATTCTTAAATTTGGATAGATTTCTGCACTTTACAACTGTTCAAACTGCATGTTGATGGCAGTAAAAATGAATGATGTTTAATTTAGTACCACTGAGTTTTCATTTTGAAGGAATATCTTAAGTAAAATGCACAAATGTGATATACTCTGGAAGATCCTAGGAACAGTTTTCTGTACCCTTTTCCCCCCTTTCCAATCTTTGAGAGCCAACCTTTGAGATTATAGATGTTATTTTGAGATTTTTGCATAAAGAAGATAGCTGAGCATGTGTTTGTGTGCACTCAACCATGTGTGCTCCTGGGAACTTTTTTATTTAATGTAAGAGAGAAATTGGTACCTTCCCAGTTCATGATAACAAAGTATGGAATTAGGGAATACATACATTTGATTGTGGCAGAAAACCAAACACAAAAGAACAGCACTGAAAACAAGACAGCAGGGTTAACATGACTTTTAGGGTGAAAGATGTGTTTGGTTGCTTACCTTTTCCTTCTATTTGATATAATTACCTCATTTGTGACTTTGCATTAAAATCTGCCTTACTATCGTGTAGAAAAATAATTTTTAATCAGTGCTACCTTCAGTGCATTTTCAGAGACCTGGTGAAATCTGTAATTACTTGCAATTTTATAATTAATTTTAAATACATAATGACATAGCTGTTTACCTATGTTATCTATGTACTGGTATGTAACTCCATGCAGCATAGAATGCTTTTTTTTTTTTGGCAGGCCCATGTTTAGCTGAAGCTGGATTTAATTTTTCAATGATAAACCTTAGATAGCTTTTAAAATTGAGATTTTTGTGTGTAAGTACTGAGTGACTGAACTGTTTTGATTGGTATCAGACAGGTTTAAGGCTGGCTTTACATGTTTAAGCTAGCTTTATACATGTTACAGAGTTTTCATTATGAAAGCTTTAATACTGAGAATACCAAGTACCAGTACACAGAATACCAAGAGATTTTTCTGCAGTCATGTCTAAAGCACTTTCTCTTTTATATTCACTACGGGAAAAGTGTTGAACTGGATGCCATGACTCACAAATTGATCCCCATCTCAATGATAAAATCAGTAAACATTTGATCTGGAAGGAAGAAATATTGATGATTTCTGAATTTAAATTCTAACAAGTCTTTGTACAGTGGCCTCCACTTTCCATCTGAGGTCACAGCACCTTTCATAAAGGGTAGCTTGATCCTCTCTAGGCTATTATAAAAGGAAATGCAGAATAAAGATGCCACCTTGTGGGTGAACTAAATGATGCAGTAGACGATTCAAAATGTTTAACAAATAGATTCTATGCATTTGTGAGTGGCTGCTGGAAGTTGAGTTTATTTTTTCTTAAATATTTAGTTTTGGAGTTTACATTAGTGAATTTTTAATGAAGTATCTAAGTAACTACAGTTGGACCATTCTGGAGTAGGTGTTTAATGACTGCTAAAAATCTTGCTTGTAATCACCCCATAATTTTGGCATCAAATTCAATGCGTTGTTCCTAATGTATTAAAACACATTATGTATTAAATGTATTAAACACAGTTTTAATGCTATCATCCTAACCTGATTGAGTGACAAAAAAAACCAAAAAAACAACAAAACCCAACAAAATGAAGATTTTGTAGATATTCCCTGTATGAAAACAGAATGGTGGTGCATTCAGGTTCCTCTGCTGGAATTCTCAACACATACCAAGATTAGCACATTACATGTGTTAATTTGTCATAACTGCATGGCATGGATTTCTTGCAGCATTCAATGAAATACCAGGTGTCTACAGACCACGGTGCCATGGTTTTGAATCCCCTTTGCCTTGGGCAGGTTTATATAGAATGCTCTGGATGTTTAGGACTTTATTTCAGTGTTTTTAGATGAGTTCAGTGATAATGGCCTCTCACAGCTGCTCTGTGTGGGGAAGACAATTGAGAGAAGTGACACTAATATCTCTATTCTTGTATAGATTTTGAGAGATTAATTCATTTTGGGTTTTGCTTTGGAGAAACCACGTCTGCTGTGCACCCCAGGTTTCTTGCATAAGAATCTTACAAACTCTTTGGGGTCACTTAAGCTTGTTTGTGGCATTGTGAACCTTTGATGTGACACTGGTGTGAGGAACACTTCCTGCTTATTTGAGGTACTATGAGCAACATCGTGTTCCTTTGGTGGATTTATTTCTTCCTGGTTTGTCTGCAGGTTTCAGGAGGATTGTTAATGTAATCAATGTAAATACCTCGGCAGAATTCTTCTTTTCCATGAAGTTTGGCTCAGATTAGGCAAAGGCAACTCCTGTCCTCTCCCTTTTTTTGTGGACAATTGGATTAATGCAGGTGGGGGCTCTGCTGTGCAGCTGAGCAAGCCATCACTGGCAATTAATTTCTCCCCACCTGGCATCTCAGATTATTTTATAAAGGCATGGTTTTACTACTAGCCAAGAGATTGAGACAGACCCTTTATCTGGCAGCTGGAATGATAGAGGAATTCCTGATACCTGGTCACAGCTCTGAAATCTGCTCCTTGCTGGCCTGCAGCCCCATGAGCTGCTGAGAGGACTGTGGGAGCAGCACAGAGCCTGCCCTGTAAGCTCTCCTGGGGGCTGAATATTAGTGTGGTGGCTTTTCTTGGCTGATGTTGACCACGAGAGGTCAGGTATTAAAAAAAAAAAATCTATTGCAGCACACTGTAAAATATTCCTAGCCTGAAGATGTTTTAGGCTGTTCTGTGTTATGCTCTGAGTTGTCTGCCTTGGGAAATAATCAATGACATCAGAACCATCCAAGAAGTCAAGCAATAAGTGCCAGGTGCAGATTATTTTTTGTGTATTTATGTGTATTTTTGTGCACACCTTTTAAGCATGCCAAGCTTTAATAACCCCATGTCCCCTTATTTCAGTGGTGTTTATGTGTATTAAAACACTAGAGCAAGAAATTAACATTGCATTTGCTGGTTCAAAATCTATTAATGCAGCTGTCTATTCCTAATGTCCTGTAAGAGTGCTTTTGATTTGAATGATTTTTCTCTTCTATGGCAGCTGAGCATTCTGAACTTAATGCTTTGTGCCCTGCCCAGATATTACAGGGTATACAAAATATACCCTGAAGTTCATTCAAACATTTAAAACTTATTATGTCTAGCAGAGACAGATTTAAGATTGCTGAGGTTTCTGGTTGAAGTACTCCAAGCAGAAATCCATACTCCATTAGGTGCTGAAACATTTTGTGACCTTAATTTTCCAGGTATTTTGCCCTTCAAATTGAAGATAGTATTTTAATACTATTTAAGTCTCCTGAAGAGCCTTGTAATACAATAGGCTTAAGTTGTGAGACATTTGAACAAAATGAAAGATAAAAAAGTAATTTAGGATTTTGTATTTTTTAAATGTATAGCAACATAAAGATATGCATCAAATAACACATTGAAATAGGCAATAAAATTGCATCTTTTCAGTGAGTTTTTCAGTGAAATTATGTGTACATGCAATCAACCATATTTCTTGTATGAAGGTGTTTCTTTGCATTTGACTTTTTTAGGCAGAGGCATTTCTGGTGATTTGAACTTCGGGGATTTGTCTTTTATCTTGTGGTGTACTTCACACAAAATTCTACCTGCAGAGCAGATGTAGGATCACATCTCAGGAGATGAAAGACAATTTCAGAGCTAAACTTACTTTGTGGGGGGAAAAAAGAAGAAGAATTAGCTTTTAAAAATCTTACAGAAAAAGCTAGGGGGAAAATTTGTTTTCCTATTGATAAATACAATGTTTTCCTTCAGCAATATTAAATACAAGGAAATGAAAATTATCAGCAGCTGGTGGTATGCCCAGCTCCACGAGATGTTAGAACTGGACCTAATAAATGACTGCAATGGCTTCTGATATTTTATCCCCTCTAACATAATCCTTGAGCACTCCCATGGCTGTGCAGCATGACAGAGGCAAAATACATCAATGCCAAAAACCTGGAAAAAACTAAGAGTATGTAATTGAACTATAAGGGCACTTATTCTGGATGTGATATTATTTATATTCATAGGTATATTTGTATATTTTGTAAGTGTATATCTTAGGTTACCCTAAGTTTTGGTGGTTTGGGGTTTTTTTATAGTTTGAAAATTGTGTTTGATTCATATACACCAAAAAAGTGTTAATGGCAGGGTTTTCTGTTACTGCACACAACACTGGTTGTTATTATATACTGTAAAAACTTGGCGTAGGTTTGCCTCACCTAAAGATTTTCATTAATTTGCTGATAAGCCCAAAATGATATTGAATGGAACATCCTTTTGACAGGCCTGTGTGCTGCTAGCTGCCTACAGAATATAGCAATGTCACAATGTCAAAGAGCATGGCCTGGGATGTGGGTGCCAGCACTGAGACCTTTTTCAGTCACAGCTTCAGGCTGGGCATTCTAGTTACTGAGCACAGGGAGGGATGTAAAACACAACCCAGCAGGCAACCAATAATTGCATTTTGCTTGTCTGAGCTGCTGTTTGCCTGTTCTAGGCTGCCAAACACTGAGCTTTTCCCACATATTTCATCTGCTGTTTCCCAGCCCTGGAGGTTTGCTGCATATTTGGGATCCTTCTGTGAGAGCTGCAAGTGCAGTGGTCAGTGGTGGCTGCTGAATTGGGTCTTAGTGGCTGGTCCAGTTTTGGTGGAGTCAGAATAAATTCCTTTTGCTGACAAGAATGCCAGTTCTGGTTTTTAAACGTCGCAGGCTGCCTTGGCACTTGGTGAGTGTGAACATTCACCCTGTATTTCTGCCAAGCTAGGAGTAGGACAACTGTGAGTGCAGAAAGGCAGCCAGGAATCTTGATTCAGAGCTGTGAAAAATGATGTCCCCTTTAGCCTGTGCTTGTGGGTTTTATTTTGCCAAAAACTGCAAACTTGACCTCTGATTTGCTAAATTTTATTAACTAGCAACTGCAAGCAATCTAAAAAAGGCTGTTTCAAATTATTCGAGATTGTATATTTGTTGATTTTTTGTTTCATCTAGAAAGCTGTGAAGTTTTGTGTCTACTTTACTAAGAGTAATTAGCCCAGCACTCTGAAATGCACAGAATGAAGGCAGGAAGTTAGGAAGACTGTGGAAAGTAAAATGCCATTAGAACATGAAAAGGTTAAAAACTTATAAAAATTTCCAGTGTTGGTGGGGTTAAAGAAAGGTCTTTGCCAGATTACTAGAAGTACTGGGTATACACCATAACATCCACTTGCTACTTGGAATTTTTGTGAGTCATAGTTTTTGTAATCCCATTAATCTTTATTGAGAGAACAAGCTTCAGTCTGATGTTGGAAGGTTGAATCTGTTTTTATATCTTACTCTCACTAAGAACTAAATAAACTCGTGGCCACTTGCTTCTGCAATTTGCAGAATCTCTTCACAGTGTTATGTCACCTGTAATTGTAGTCTTGTAATCTCTGTGGTTCTGCATGGCAAACACTCTCTGCCATTCTCAAATGAAATCAAACTTTCCTGTTCTTCACATTCCAGTCACAGATAAGAATGTTTTATCTCATAAAACACTGGGCAAGAATGTTTCTATCTACAATTTTTACAAGAGGAGAACAAAACTAAGTTTTATCTTTGAAGAAACAACATGATCTTGCCCTTTTAATTGAAAAAAGAGATCCTTTGCCTGTGAAAATTAAATCCTGCACAGTTTGTAGTTGCTTTTCAAACTCCTCAGCCTGACAGTGAAATCGTGTAATCTGATAATAGCATGCCTGAGGCTTATTGTGATTTTTTGGGCAGGGATATTAGCAGATGCTGTGCTCTGTTGATTTTAGTGACTTAGGGTTTGATCCTGATCCCACTGACCTGAGAGTAAATGTAGTGTGACTACACTGACTCCACTGGAGTTGCCATAAACATTTCAGGGGAGCCGAAATCCGCATTTATTTAATCACACTTGTGGCTCTGCTGCGGGCTCTTCAGAAGCCACTAAAGAAAGAAAGAAATGTGTGGGTGACTTTCCCCATCTCTTTGTGACAGCTTTCTTAACCCAGAGCGTTTGCTGCTGGCCAGTTAGAATTGCTGTGTGTCTGTCTGTGTGTTTGTCCTGACGACTCAAGGTCTTTGTGCTAAATGCACGCCAGGGTTGACTTTCCCTTGTCTTACAGCCAGTTCGAGTTGCTTTAAGATTCCTGTGCCTTGTCACTAGAATTCCTCTTTATCCATGAACCTTCTCACTGACTTTATCGTCAGTTTGAAGCTGATATGAATATATTTCAGTGTCTGTGGTTGGATGGAGTAATTTGACATGTTCTAGAGGAGGTAAGGGGTTGGTGTTGGTAAGTGGCCATAAATAAAAACTAGAGAAATGTAGAATCTAATCCTGCAGTCGTTTCCCCCCCCTCTGATACTGTCAGTGGGAGATCTGTCTTTATAACAGGGACTAAGGTGTCAGGATTGTACAGAATAGAGATTGTAGCTTGTTCACAGCAGATTTTATAGCACAGATGTCTTCAGTGGCACAGACGTGAATGTTTCCTATTTAGTGAAGGCTTTTTCTTAACTCTGGAGGCTTTTCAGACTGGCAAACCAAACTCTCCACAGCAGACCTTTCAGTTTTTTCTTATAATAAAACTAGTTAATTTCATGCTGAGCCTCATATGATTTTTTCCTCCTTTATTTTACTGACCAAAGAGATTTAATGGGAATCCTGTGCCCATTTGTTTCTCATGGTTCTCAAAATCTCCTATTTCAGTACTTTAAAACTCCAAGTAAGAGATGCTAATGGATTAAGGTGTTAGAGGTATCTCTGTTAATAACTATTGACTGCTACTCATAACTGGTGATCAAGTAGTAACCAGTGTCTGTAATTTCTGATAATAAACGAGTTCACTGTATCTTTTATGCATCCTCAGTGTAATTTAGGGATGACACAGAAATGTTAAACAAAATCAAGAGGGAAAAAAAAAAAGAAGGAGAATGAAAGTGGTTTTTGAGCTGTTTTTTTCCTGGCACAAGGGGGGCTGTTTGGGACACATGTGCAAGCAGGATTTTAGCTGTGTCCAGGGCTGTTCTGCTGCACAGGACACACAGGGTTCTGGGAATCTCTAGGAAAGTGTTCAGGTGCTTTTTAGGAATTCCTAGCCTGCTTTCTAGGAATTCGCCTCTCAGCTTTCCAGGCATTTGCACTGTGCTTTCTAGGAAATGTCAGCTTCTGCTTTCTACTTATTTTTCCTCATCACTTTCAAGGATTATTGCCTGAGGGTTTTTTTTTCCCCGTTGTTGTTTTTTGCCCTATACTGCATCATGATAATTTCCCTACAATTTACAGGAATTGCTTATGTGCCTTCTGGAAATTTCCTCTTTTGTCAGGTATTATTTATCTCTGGTTTTCAGTAATTCTCTGCCTGTGCTTGCTATGAATTTAACCTCCCATGTTTTGTGAATTTTCTTTGTGCTCTCTGAGGAATCTCCCCTCTAGGCAGGTATCCTCCACAGATTTTTGCTCTGTACTTTGTAGGAATTTACTTTGCATGTTCTAGAAAATTTTCCTTGTGCATGCAAGGAATTCCTCTCTGCCTTCTAGAAATTTTCTCTGTGCTGCCTAGGTATTTTCTCCTGCAAGTTCAAGTAACTTATCCTCTGCTTTCAAAGATTCTGTATGTATTCTGAAGAAATTTTCTGCAGGTTTTTGAGGAATAAATCCTTTTCTTTCTAATAATTTCTCAAAGGCTTCCTTAGATTTCACCTTTCATTTTCTGGGAATTACATCCTGTTCATTAAAACTGAGGGTAAAAACATACTACTCAGAAATGGCTATACATTAATTTATTAACTAGTTGGATCAACTATTTATATGGTTTATATCTCAGGCCTTTTGTGTCGAGCTTTTACTTTTTGCAAGCTGAAGTGAGGTCCTGGCCCCGTTTTTTTTCTGTTCTAGGTGTTGCTATTTTATAATAAAATTGGAGGATGAGGCCTCAGTGTGCATTCTAAGCTCTTGCTTGTCTGCCTGTACGAATCATTTGCCATGTAATAATATTTTAGAACTTTAATTCTGATAATTGACATTATCTTAATTTAACAGATAAGGAAAATTGTAGCAGGAGGGTGATGTAACTTCTCAGCTCCCAAAGGAGCTTAGAGAAGATTTAATTTCTAGCTCAATTTAAAAGCAGATATGCCAAAAGCAGAAGTGAACAATCAGCAAGGGTTGAACCCCAGCATCCAGGTTTTCTTTGTTTTTTAAAATCAAATCCAGGTATTGCAGATGCTAAAAATCATGGAGGAATTGAAACAAAAGAAGCTCTAGAATGTCATTCTGATATACTGGCCACATAGGTCCCACCTTCCAACAGCAGAAAGTTCAGAGTGGGAGTTCCCAGTGTGGCCATTCTTTATCCTTGATGGACACTGTGTCTCCTGGCACATCCACCTTGACCAGCTACAACTAAATATGTCAATGTGAGCCCTCAGTTCCTGGGATCCCTCACAGCTTGAACTTTGGTCAAAAGCACCTGCAAATACCTGTGGGCTGGGAAAGAAAAGTAACTTCAAATTGCTCTTTGGTCACATTGTCAATTCACAAAGGAAAAGAAAGTAGACTGCAAATAAATGATAGGGAAATGCCTCTAGGTGCTGAAAACTGTCCCATAACAATTCCTCCTCTCTTTTCCTGTTTGTGTCACATATATTAAAAAAAGAGACAGGTATTAATCTGCTCCTCCTGTACAACTTTTAGTTGTATAAAATGTGCTTTTATCACAGTTACCTCGAGTGGTTAAGGCAGATAATTTGCTGCTGGAGTGTTTGAGATTTTTATCTATCCATGGGGCAGTCTGCCACACCATTTGCTCATTCTTTAATTGGTTAATTAAATATGTTATAGCTTCTAGTTTCAGAGATTAATAATAGCTTGCAAAATAATCTGTTAGGTACACAGAGTGTCTTGCCCCATGGTTCTGACACCCACAAGGGTCTGAGAAAGACCACATGGCTCTCATGAGAGGATTAAAATATCATGAATAGGAAATCTTAATCAAAAGCTAATGTAAAATTTGTATTTTTTTTTTTTTACTTTTTAATTTTTTTATATTGGCAGGAAGCTGAATTAAAAGAGCTGTACGCCCCTCCCTTATTTATGCATTTATTGATTTATTTATTTTGAACTAGTAGTATTTTCTTGTGCCTATACAAAGGGTTTACAAAGGTGTTTGTGAAAAAGTTATTCCTCCTTTTTCTTGAATTGTCATATTGATAGCATTAAAGAGTTTTATTCAGTTTATTGATTTATCAACAGAAGACTTTACTCTGGTCAGAAGTTTTTAATCCAAACATTTTGTTCAGAAGCAAATGTAAAATAAATTCAGGATTTTAGCCCTTTCTTAATGTTTTCAGAACATCTTCAAGAGAATAAAAATATTTCTACGTATCATTAAGCTTATCTCTTTCTTGTGCTAGTTATCACATTTTTTTTTCCTGGTACATTTCAGAGAATCGAGAACTATAATAACTTTATCATATTACAGTTAACAATTTCTTACATAGTAGGACCAAGTGTATTAATATTGTCAGAGACTTAAATATGGAAATGGGGTATTAATCACGTTTCATGTAAATTGCAAAACGTAGTCTATTGAGTGAGATTAGAAGTCATCTCATGATAAAAGCACTCTATCAGAAAAGAACATTATCTTAAGTAGTTTTTGTCTCCATGTAAGTATTTTGTACTATTGTTTTCTAATAAGTCATCTGTCATTCAAAGAGAAAAGTCCTAGATCTGGGAAATGAGGGGCTAGGATGGGACCAAAGGGCTTAAGGGTGTTCAAGTGACATCTGAGATTATCTCTGAGGTGCATCAGAGGCAATGGAGCAGAGGAGATTTTGCAGAAAGCCAGCTGAAAACCTGGTCCTTGTTTTCTGTGGGAGTGCAGGTTGTACACTCCCAGCTGAAGCCAATGTTTTCTGTTTTCTGGCACCCTGGATCCCTCTTTGAGCTCTCTGGTGTCTCCCTGTGTCTCAAGTGCCAACACCCTCATGGTCTCCAGGGACTGAAGTCGCCTCCCAGCATGACCCCAAATTTTGGCACTCTGATCCGTGTCCTGCAGGAGCTGAGCCAGCTGGAGGCAGTTTCCTGTGCCTCACTTGCACCAGCCCTTTGCAATGCTAGAATGAGTCTCTTTTATAAAGCTGGGCAACTTGGTGGCATTCCAGGAGTTAAAGGCTTGTCAATCCCCCAACATTTCCAGGGGTTGCTGCTTCTCTGTTGTCTCTGGCCTTCTTGCCTGGAGATGTTCAGCTGAGCTTTCCTTCCTTGGTGCATTTTAGCTCCCTTGGAGCCTTTTTGTGCAGCTTCTTTTCTGAGAAAAGTAGACTCTGAGGAGCCACGTGCAAATCAGCTCTCAGGGAAGTGCAAGAGTATGCAGAAATCCTTGCTTTTGTTATTTCTGTTTTGGCAGCACTGCTGAAGGATGTCCTCACATGATGTCAGTTAGAAGCAAAAGCTCATTTTTACTGGATGCTCCAGATCCACAGCTTCCCAGGTTTATTGAAGTATTTTGAAATCCTCTTAAAATGTGTTGTATACCATTTGCTTTGAAGGAAAAATCTATTATACTTCTGTACTGTCTGGTGGAAAAGAATGTTTGCTTTTTCCGTCTCTGAATGCACCCAGCGATTCTGTAGCTAAAAAAGCTGAAGTGCCATTTTTGTCTGTGTGTTTTTTGTTTTTGCAGATCTGCTGTCCAAACCAGCACGCTGTGTTATGCCAATCCAGTGCCTTGTCAGCATGGCAGACAGCTGTAGCTAGAATTCAAAGCTTTTGTGTTCCTCCCACCCCCTCATCTCTCAGGTTTTATTCCACTTCTTTGAGCAGTGGACACATTCCTGCCAGTCTCAGTGTTTTAATTTAATTTGGGCACAGACTATATAAAATTGAACAGATGTCTGAAAGCACTGAAGAGAAGACCATAAAATGAGCCACGTGCTCAGCTTCATTCGAACCAAGCAATGCTGGATTTTTTTTTTTTGTCCTCGTTGCCACAAAGGTCACACGTGGCTTGGAGGTGTGTGGCAAGAGGATCCAACATGGGGAGAGGAGGTAAGGAGACTGGAATTGGACCAAATTTTTTTTGCTGTGAATTTTTGAGGTGTGTTTTCAAGACTGGGTGTTTCTTCATCTTCTACGTTACCAGTGCTCATCTCTCCAAAGTAAAGTAAAGATTATATTTCCCAGCAAATTAGAAAATATCTTCAAGAAAAGAGGAAAATCTCTTCCACAGAAAATATTTTTCAACTCTTACCCCTAAAAGACAACTTGACATTATTTTCAATGGTTATAGAAAGTGCTGGTTTCCAAGAAATTCCTGGAA